>OZ020171.1:2619940-2788652 GCA_963971145.1 Sussaba pulchella | reverse complement strand
AATGAGTACGTAAAAAGAGTTGTCGAGAAGTAACGAGCTTACATCTCGCACGGTCTATCGCAGATGACAAATCGATTACAGAAATGATGATTATCAGATTATACTTAATTTTTCGTATTATTCGAAGTAGCATTTGGTGAAACTTAGATAGTCTGCAAATTATGGATAACAAAAAACATTGTTCGGATTATTCGGTTCTGCCTAGAAATGATGGAGTAACATGGTTCTGTCTACCGATACGGAACAATTAATAATCGATATACATTGTCTAATAACGAAATTTTATTTCGTCGATATAAAAATTTCAGAAAAACTCGAACTAAAAATATAACCCGAGTTTTGTTGTTGTTGTCTTTAACGGAAAAGCGGTGAACTTATTTGGTTTTTCAGAAAAAATTGACTCAGTTAGTTGGGTTAATCTCACTTGTCTTTCCTGTCTTTATTCGGCTTAGCCTCCAAGCCACAGAAATATGATACGCATTGATCCGAATGAAAAGAATTATGGTAATTAAATTCACGATAGCACGCGAATAACGAAACGTCATTATCCAGAACCATAATTATCGGATCTGCCGCTGCATAGACATTCGGACTTGCGCCACATGCAATTTTTACAAATTTTTCCAAGCATCGACCGTCGATTTCCCAATTTTCCAATGCCATTAATTACCACGAAAAAACAATGTTGTCCGAAATTTGCGCGGAATATTGCGCAGAAGAAGAGCGAGCGAGATCCGGCAAAACACCGTAAAAAATAATGGCATGCAGTCAACTCGTTCGACAGAGGTATTGCAACGGCAAAGCCTATGCGCGTTAACCGAGCTATTGGCAATAATAGCGGGGCCAGTACTTTTTAATAATGTGCGCGTTATGAGAATCCATAATCGAAATCCGTCGACCGGTAAGGCAACAAAAAAAAATTGAAAAACGTAACGATCGCATTGACAAAAAGCCTTTGTTGCAGCCGAATCATGGACTGGCAGCGGCGCAATTGCACAGCTGTTGTTTCGGACTAGATGTAAAATCATCGGCTTTCGCGGTATGTGGGATACACGGTAACGTTCGAGATTCGAACGACGCGATGATTCATTATTTTTAATCAAACAGAGCGATAATACGCTTATTAATTGATAAATTAAACATGACACGGACGCTAACGCCACGCGGAACCGTGTGACACGGGCGAGAAACACCCTGAATTTTCACATAATTGCGAATATAGACCTTCACGGTTCAACCGACATGAACCGTCGGGGTATTTATCATATTGTCACGTATTTCATCGATTCCCGCGAACCAAATGATATTCATCGCGATTCACATATCTACGAGTTCAAAAGACACTTTTGTTATCAATCGAAACGACTTTTGGTTGTAGATTCGATGTTTATGCTAATTATAAAGATCGCCTTTTCAATAATAATAATAATATTGATATTATTATTGAAAAGGCAATTTTTTATAATTAACATAAACATCGAATCTACGACCAAAAGTCGTTTCAATTGATAACAAAAGTGTCTTTATCAAAGTGTGATTATTATTATTATTAATTAATTAATATCAATATTAATTATTATTAATAATATTAATAATTACTATTATTATTATTAATAATAATAATATAATAATTATTATTATTATATATTGTATTAAATAATATAATGATAACAATAATAATAATAATAATTAAAGTGTCGAATTCTTAAAAACTCTCGAACAACGGCTTTTTTAATCATCACGATAATAATCGAAGTTCTGGAATTTTAGAAAGCCTTCGAACCAATGTGTTTGGTAGATTCGATAACGGAAACATTGAATGCATGAAGTTTTTTTTTATTGAACGAATACTTTATTATAGTTCAAACTTCTATTTTGATGCATTTAAAAAAACAATATTTCAATGAAGTTAAGGGCGTAACAGCAGTTTAATGGATTAGCAATATTGAAAAGCGAGTACTCGATTGACTTGCAGTAAAATTTGTCAGCACTGACAAAGTAGATTCTCGAATCCGATTAATTAATGAAATTTTTAGAACAAGACTCGATGATAATTGGCTAAATATCGAGTCAGGGGCGGATATCAATAATTAAAGCGGTCAGGCTGCAGGCGTAGTTCGACCTTCGTTCACATAATCGTTTCACGTTTCAAAGTTAAACTCAACCGAAATAAAGTCTAATATTATTATCATGTGCATGAAGAGATGCGAGGCGGACGTCGTCCGGGGTGGCCCATTATGAGGATGGGTCTCGCCATTTTACGTGTATGACCTTCGACAGTCCGGAACTTTTGAATATCACCACGTCCGCAAAAGCTACGAAAACCGTAAGAATTTTTTTTTCCTATACTCGTCGATGGTGTTTCCTCGTTACTGTAATTAGATTCGATGCGTAGTGGCTGACGATCGACATTGGAAGCATATTTGACTTTGAAGCTTCCACGCAGCTTCGATGTATCGCTGACAATGTATGCTGAAGCAGACCGTCCTCCAATTGCTGGTTGTATATAGTATTTAGCAAAAGTAACAATTCATTCACACACATCGTATCGTTTATTTTTCTAAATTTAAGACGGTGATGAATCGACACCATTTTGTCTACGATATGAATTAGTTCGTAAAATCGTGACGTCAGACTGCGAACTCCGCGTAGGAATTGTGGGAAGGTACGTCCTGTAATTATTCGGCAAATTAGTAGAAGTAGAAGGAACGATAAATTTAAAAAAAATCTACAGATCGACGTTTTCTCCATTCGAAAATCAATCAAATAAAAAATAATATGGATACCTTGCAACCGCTACATTAGGCTGACCCTATCGAGGTTTCCCCACATATCAAAACAGAAATATACATATTCAACGTTTTTGCAATATCGATGAGGTTCGCCAAAAAAAATAGTCTCAGTGTCCCCCGTTTACAAAATTACGAACAAATAAAAAAATTCCCACTCTACCAAAGTTCGCCAAAACCCCACGAGTCAAAATCAACCCACAGTTCGCAAACGATTGAACAACACAGCATCCACGCAACAACGATAAACAATATTGAAGCGCCGCGATGCAATTCCGCCAAGGGGTACCGACTGACATCCTCCACAAGGGGGCAACGTATTTTCGTTTTTACTGTTTCATTCATTTCTTTTTTTTTCGTTCTTTCTTTTTTTTCCCGCGACTAAACGTCAACCCGTGAATTAATTTCCTGAGTGGTTGAATTTTGTTGGGCAATAACTCCACGCGACTTTACTGCCCGTGTTGTGTACGCCGTATACGAATGTGCACGAATGTTATATACGTTCTCTTTACGTTGCAACGGATATATCTATGTGTATCGCCGACTGTGTACACGATGCATACATAACACCCCTCGCGAGGCGTTGGCTTGAAAAAGTTGTACATCGCACGTTCGCGTCGACGGCGCTTTCGGGAGTTTGCTGACGGCCGGGTAACCGTGAACCCTCGTGGAGTTGGGCAGGGGCGATGTAGGGTGGCGAAGTAAATTTATTTAGCGTCGACCGCAGTCGAGAGCGAAACCGGCGGAGGTGTCTGGACATAGGTGCATTAACAAGTGGCGTCAATGATAGCCATTCTCAATATCCATAATAATCATCATCGTCGGACATTGGATCGCCCCTCTGATCCTTCCCCGCCCTCCTGGTTCCACCCTCCGCAGACCTCACTGGCGCGGCGCGAACTCCGTGACGCAAAAAACCCACCGTCGAAATAAAATGACAAAGTTAATTCGCAAATACGTGAAAGACCACTATTTTTATTAGGTTTGTTAGTGGTCGACGGAATTTTTATGCCCGGCAACCGGTCGTTCCACGGCTGTTTATACGTATGCCCGCGTAACGAACGCGGGGAGGGGAACGTTTCGACGGGTATCACGAAACAGCCGGGTACGGAAAGAGTGAAACAGTGGAAAAGATGGAAAACGAGGAAAAGTGGCGATGGCGAGGGGTAAAAGGGTCGACGTGGCCTGACGAGAGGTTACGGTAGCGATAAAAATGTTTTTTTTTCTTTTTAATCCAACGAAAAAAGAAGAAGAGAAAAATGAAAATGAACGTCGACCGGTGACTAAAAATTTCAACCCTAACGTCCGAATAAATCCGTTACTTCGATAATTGACTTATCGAAAAAATACCCGCGCTCTCGGATTTTCTCTTTGTCGTTGCCGCCCTCAACGCCCTCCCCCGGGGAGCAATTGTGCGCTTTCGTCTCGCCGATACACGAACTCGCCGTTGCATCTGGATAGGCGCGGTTTCCGTCCTTCCGGCAACGAGTGATAATCCGAAATTATTCCATCCAAATCCTGACAGAAGTGGCCTGACGCCGCCATCGTCGGTTTGTCCGGTTCACGTAGAAAACCTCGTAGTTTCCTGTAAAACTTTCATGCAAATTCGTTTGCCATTCGATTCTACATCGATAACGACTACGTCGAAGTAAAAACAAGAAATATATATATGAAACAAAGAACGCACACAGGTATATTTTTTGCCGGGATGTCGAATCAGCGTAGCAGCTCGGTGGCTGCGATTAGCGAAAGTTTTTTAATGCTCGCAATGTTTTATTAATTGAAAGACCATGTGAATCGGATGTGCCGTTGGAGGGTGGAATGCAGACTTCGTGAGCGCGTTGCACGGGCCGCTAGGTCGAGAGGGATGAAAAAGGCATATTTGGCGGTGCAACCGGGCAAAAAACAGCACGCTGGAGAGAGGGTGGGGGGGAGTCCCGGTATTGTCAGTGCCGGTTATCCCGGTGCATTATAGTCACCGTACGAGTATGAGTATCTATCCGTGTGAACGTAAAAAAAAAAGCAATGAAAAAAAAAATTCAAACAAAAAAATGGGTGTGAGAGTCGCGGAGTTGTAGGTCTGCAAAATCACACCCAATCCGAGAGCCCTGCGAGCGGCCTGGTGGCCGATCAGCCGGCGCGGTCGTCGTGCTCTTTTCGTCCGTGTATGCAAATCGGGTACAGAATGACGCGTCAACGATTATACGAGACTCCGGGACCAGCGAGCCGGGGATCGCGTATTTCTCGTGACGCGTGTGTGTGCACGTGTATATCGCGTACGTTCGTGTATTCGTGGGTGTGCGTCGGCCGAGCAAAGCGCGAGGGTTGAAAAAAAAGGAAAAAAAAAAAAAAATTCCGGGCGACGAATGTTGTAAAAATCTAGCGAGCCAATCGGGCGCATTGTGTCCAACGGGGAACAATACTGGTGCTACCGTCCGATGCAGAACCTACATTCTCGCGAGTTCGGTGCGCGCCGCACGGAGTTTCACAACGCAACGACGGGGACACGACGGAGCACATGCAAACCGGGCCTTGTTCCCGAATCAAGTTTATTGTCGGATTTTTCGAATTGTATTTTTTCAACCCTTCCGGGGGAAAAAAAATCGGTGCGGTACGTGTGTAGCACAGTCGTTGGTTCAGCGGATGATACTTGCCTACCATCTTTTTTTACACTCTTCCACGGTATTTCGGCGCTTCATCGGCGTTGGCCGCGTGCTCGCGACCGATAATCCGAGAGGGTCGCGTTGGGGAATTCTTGCGTCACGAACGACTACTGTGGCGATCGTATGTTGGGTGCGCTTTAGTGCAACAACGACTTTCGGAGGAGCTGAAAAGCCGCTTTCAATCGTATTTAGTGAAGAGAAAATGATGACCTGCTGTTATACGAAATTCGTGATTGGATTTGGTTATATTTTGAGCTGGTTATATTTTTCGACAGGGCTGACTCTTTCACTCTACGTTGTTACATGAGGCCCGGGAATTGGGAAAATGATTTTATTCTTGGGGTCGAATTTTGAGGTTGGACCGTTTTTTTAAATTAGTTTTATTGGAATCATTGTATTTTATAAGGATTTGAGAATAATTTCTATCGCCCGATCGTGGCAAAAATCAGATCGAAACCAAAGGCATTGACCTATTTGAACCGAAATGCATTTACATAATGTGCGTTCGATATATGCCTAATATCGACGGCTTAATAGCTTAGGCGTATTGGACGTGTTCAACGCTCTCCAACGCCCTTCCGGATTTAGAACATTGATTTACGGTTCCTGTAACATACAAGATAAGTATGAACATCGCAACGCAGGTGTAAATTCACAGAAATCAATTTCAAATTTCAAAAGCATCCAATTGTCTACCGGAAATTTTATATACAATCGATCGTAACAGTAATCCGTTCTTATAAATGCAATTTGAGAACCTGATAAGTAGTTTTCATGGAACTGATAATGTCGGAACTAATCTGAGGAACGACTAAAAAATACCTCGGAAGATTTTTCATCTTTTCGCTACAGTTACGATTGCTACCAGCCTTATATAAGCTACCATCCTCAGATTCTTCGACCCGAATCTTGAAACAATGCTGCCGAGTACCCCACTAATAACAGCTCCTAGTAACCGTAGCTGGGTTATATCAGGTATGAACTATCCATGATTAATCGTCGTCGTCCACAATTTTATCCGTACGCCGAAAAAGGCGGTAAGATCTCTCGCAGCGCTCTGTTTTGCACATTCAGCAGCGTTAATCCGAAAAAGCTATCAAGAACTTTCAGCATGACCGAAAACGTCGGTGACCAGCCTTAGCGTTAAAAAAAGAAAAGGAGGTTAGTAGATGCTGGGTGGTTAACGATTTCACCTGTTCTTACACGAAACCTGCTCTCGACCCCTATATCGTGTACTTGCTACGTAGCCACTGGTGGGGGGTAGAGCCGGAACTGACTCTGGCGAGAGGAAACGTTGGTGTTCTCATAATCGAACGTCTCCCACTCCCAGCTCTATCTCTGTCTTCCTCCCTCTCTCGGTTTCCACTCCTATCCCCCCCATCCTCCTCCTCTCCGGTCGGCATCGGGCATTCCTAGAACAGTAATCTTATTAAATTTACATATTAATCAACAGATTTTAATTATACCCAGCCCCTGCTGCGAGAAGGGAGGGGGAACGGAAGCAAATGCGAGAGAGACAGAGGGCGAGAGACAGAGAGATAGAGAGAATTAGAGAATGAGAGAATGAGAAAGGAGTCGGACCATAAGAGTGAGTGGGGATGAGTGAGTACAGAGAAACCGCCGGGTAGAGTGAGTGTGTGAGAAAGGGTGAGTACATCGCGGGGTTAAAGAGAGACGGAGCCAAGAGCGCAATGTAGGTACTAGTAGAAATAGCGAAGGTGTGAGTGAGATAGGATGCGTGAGAGTTCTACCCTTGTGGGCCGGTAGTGGTGGTGGTAGCGGTGGCGGAGACCGAGCCAGCTCTCGTAATTTACATTAATCCAATAATTGCATGGAGGTTTCCTAATTAGAAATTCAAATGAGGTGGTGGCAGGCAGGCAGGCAGGCAGGCAGGCTGGCTGGTTTGCTGGCAGGGCTGCGAGCTCAGCGACGGGCAAGCACACCAACGGCAGTAGCAGCCAGCGGTAGCATCGCCGCTACCAAGCAAAGTCCTCGGCCCTCCTCGTGGATGGGCACAACGGCGCCGTAGCCGAACACAAGTTCGAGTAATACCAGAACGGACGTCAAACGCGACTAAAATGACCGAAATCTGCATTACACGGTACGATCTGGCCCCAAACCACGGTAGCCCTTTGCACGATCCACCCATACATGCACGAACCTTTTCCAAGTACTTCGGATACTCGGTTACGATGGATAACGAGCTTCGGAACATTTTAAGATCCTACACGCTCGAGATTTTTTGGGAAAAAAATAGTTTGGGGCGGACGAAGTTATATCTCGGTAAAATATCGGGTACTTTGATAAGTATGAGACAAATAAACCAAGAGAGGAAAACTATAAGAGTAAATTCGAGGACGATGGAGGGAAGGAGCGAAAGCAATTTCAGCGTAATGTGACGTTGTCCAGTGGTACGTCTCGATGCGTGCGGTCCTTTTGTTGTCTCTGCTAGTGGGGTCCCTCGACAACCCTAACACGTCCCTAATACCGCCGGATCCTCTCTCAACTACTATACTGCGGTACACCCCCTCTGCCCCTCCCTTCTCTATCCCCTCATCCTCCCGACCCTCATTCTCTCCGACACTGTATATCATGGGGGCTCTACGCCGAAGTGGTTGCCTGATAGTCCCAGCGCGGAACGATTAGCGCGGTTGGAAACCTGCGAAAGCGATACGTATTAGTCCGCTACTGGTGTTGATGATCGTCGTACGACGGGTCGCCAACACCTATGGCGGCGCACTATCCTCGCAAATCTCCCTACCAGGATCGATTCATTATACTTAAGGAGATTTGGAGAATTGAGACCGCCGACAGAGCCCAAAAGTCGTTTCAGTTCTTTCTGGCCCCTCACTGCCGGCGTAACATTTTAATTTACAGCAAACCAGCCAAATGATCGTCACAGCGGGTCCTCCCAGAGTCTGTCGGATGAACTACTGGCTGTTGTCGCCAATTGCCCCGAGTTCGGTGGGACATCGTCTCGGTTGTAGATCGAGGGAACACCTTTCATAGATTCCCTATCGCTTTCGCTGTTGGGTAACCTTCAACAACGTTCAACAACCTTCACCCTCATCTTTCAATTCCGATATAAAACTGGCGATGAATCTAACCAGCAGCAATAGAGTCAGCGTCAATATCAGGGATCAATCAGCTTCACATCATAAAATAATTGATCCCCATCAAACTGCTACATCCCCGCTCATAAGCAGCGCTTCAGTACCTTTCCAGTAAAAACAAACATGATATCACACCAACGACAACATGCCACGCGCGCCTTCAATACGCAATCCCGTTCCAACTGCGCGAAACAGTTCGCGGATTCGCCACCTGGTGGTAGACAACGAAACCATCCGGAGGTAGATAGCCGTCCTCTACTCCGACGAGTATAATCAAGAGACTTTGTTAAACGACGTGGGCGGAGAATCTTACTTCACGCGCTTGTCAAGTTTTCATGTTGCTGCATGCGTATCGTGACAAAGACTCGACGTCGAGGTCAGTCGTACACTCGCTACTTCGCTCGAAACTTCACGCACAATTATGATAATAACGCGCGCGAGAGTTGTCGGGGCACCTCGATTCTCCAACTCGTTCGCACGGTTGAGTTCAGGTAGTTCTGATATCGTCTGTGTTTGAACAGCAAGGCGAGGCTGCTCCTCCTGCTGCTCGACCTCGCTCTTACTCTTCCACCCTCACACATATACACACACATCGGTTCTTCCGCGACGTTTCCTTCGCCCAGTGCTCTCTCTAGCTGCCGAATCAACCTTCGCCGCGGCGAAAGGGTGCGAGAAGGGCGGAATGGCGCGGGAAGCAAGCGACAGTGGGGCGGGGACGAGAACGTCGGAGCAGCGGGCGGGGGGCGGTGAGGGGGTATAAGACCGAGGAGCGGAGCAGGGAGCAGGCCACGACGGAAATCTGCATAATATAACCAACTATTGTTCAAA
Source organism: Sussaba pulchella (assembly GCA_963971145.1). Taxonomy (NCBI): domain Eukaryota; kingdom Metazoa; phylum Arthropoda; class Insecta; order Hymenoptera; family Ichneumonidae; genus Sussaba; species Sussaba pulchella. Next base: position 2,779,259 of record OZ020171.1, on the reverse strand, counting down.
TAGAACGGCGCTCCGCAGATTCAATTACCATTGTGATACAATTAATGTTGGAAATTTCATCAATTCGAGTGCCGTAGCCGGGGCTCTTATACATATGCATAAGAGAATCGAACGTTAGCAACCGGGGTACGGGTTAGCAAGTGCACCGCCGAGTTTCGATTCAGACGTTTGCACGACTACCGCGAGAAACAACAAAACAACGGTTTTACGGTTCCGTACCATAAAAACGAAAACTTTGTAGGCTTAATTTGTCGTCCATCAGTCGAGTCGATGACTGATCATCAAAATCAAACGATACGTTAGTAAAGTTCCCGTTGACCTCGAATCTTAAAATTTGGCACCGTCTAATACCAGAAATGAAGGGTGAAATTCGAAAATCATCAACTTCTAATTCTACATTCCTATTTGTTTCGAAATACGTAAAAATTGCGCCTCAAACTTTTCGGGTATTCATTGAATATTCATTCATTAAAATATAACGGCACGAAACCCTCGAGGCGAGAGTTCTACTCGCACTTGTCCATCTTATTTAAAACCTGGCACTTATCCTACGGACGCAGTTACTCTTATTGCACCCTCGAGCTGTTTGCGGAAATAAGTCACGTCGGACAACGACGTGACAACTTCATCTTATATATACTAATTACTTTATATCCTACGAACCAACAGCTCGAACGTTTGATTTCGTCGTGGATCTGGGCGGAAGATATTATAAATAGAAACGCGTGCACGTAATGCATGGCGAGATTCGAGCTTCTCGTGGGGTAGTGCGGTACGGGGGATTCCCCGCCTAGGAGCAATGAGAGACAGGCTGAAATCGCTTGTCCCGATGTAAAACACGCGCTGCCGTGGGTTCTAACGTTTGGGAACCCCTGGTCTCGCGTGCGAGGATCCATATAAATTCTAATTCCGCAATCAACGCGGTATATCGAAGATAGTTCTAGGCCACTGTTTCCACCAACCGCTAATTCCAAACTACAACGCGGCGCCTAACCTTCTTATATTTTACCGACAGTTCGTAATGGCCATAATCAACGGTTATACGGCAATCCCCCCGATAATAATTACGCGAAAGTTTCGAACGAAGCGCGTGTTGATATACCACGCGGTGTACGTAATAGGCGTACATATTTGTAATGTCTGTTGGGGCTGGAAATACGTTTAATGCTGACGCTCGGCATGGGTTTAACGCGTCACGAATTCACGTGGACACTTTACAACAACCCACGCGAAGGCTAAATATTCTTCGAACATGAGTTCGTATTATTCGTTATTTTCCCACGAAAACGTAACTTGTATGTGTGTATAATTTGGGTATACCTTACCATTGTCGTTTGGAATTTTTAATGCTTCTACCCTTTGGAACGATTCAGGGTATATTAAAACACTGGGCCAAATTGCGGACTTCTGCTGAATCATTAACTCATGCCGGCGAGCCTAGATTATTTACCGAGTTGTTATAATTTTAATTTTCTTCAATATGAAATCGAAGAATTCAACTGTTTGTTTCCCAAACTACCCCCCCCCCCTCCCCCAAGTGTACTGTTGGTGAAACGTAATAATTTCAAACAAGGAAAAACCTTCAAAATGATATTACAATGAACTAATGGGAACATGTAATGTTACTGGAATGAGAAATTTCAATAGCTCTGTAGCACAAGTTAATGTTGTGGTAGAGGTGTGTAATTTTGCCTAGATTTTTTTTACGCATACTGAATCGTCTCAAGCAATGAGAGCATTATGAATATAAAATGACCTAATTGCCGGACTCCCTAATTCTACATAAAGAAAACCGAATCGTCGGAATTATCGACCTTCTGAGTACACGAAAATCTATAGATGCCAAGCTCAATCATATCACCAAAAAAAAGATTTCGTAAAAACTTACATAGCTATTAGAGTTTCCTGCAGTATAATCATGCCATGCGCAGGAAAACATATTCGATTCAACTCAACAACTTTCAACTACAGATAGAGAAATCTACATTATTTATTAACGCAACGTTTTTTCATCAAACATTAGTTCAATAAAAAAAGACCAGATCTTTCCTGTGCAATGAACGAGTCAATTATCCTCGGAAGAACATCAGACGGGGGGGGGGGGGGGGGGGGGTGGTATCTAGACACGACGATTTTCACTGAACCGGGACAATGGTCACAAAGGTTGATGAAACCTACATACGCCCTGAAAGATCCTGCAATGCCAACAATGAATGTGCGTTTGATTGACAGCTGTGAGGTTTGATCAAGAACGAATTGGTTCGGAGCGCGCCGAGAACGAGGAGTAGGTAGCAGCTGTGTGTTTCGATACGTAATCGTACCGCGATACCTCAACCTTTTCCACTTTCCTTCCCCGGGGAGGGGGTGGGGGAGGAGAGGGCGAAACTGGTTCTCCCTCGCGGTCGCTGGAAATAATCGATCGCATAATTATCCCGATATACCTATTAATGCCAGGGAAAACCAGCCCCTACGGTTGTGGTGGAAGAGGGTTGTCATCCACACCGGCACATCGGCCCCGCGATGTTAGTAGTCGTCCTTGGTAGTTACGCCTCGTCATAGCCGGCTCGGCTGCCCGCCGCGGTTCATAGTATATATATGTGAATACGCGCTCACGCGAGAGAAACGCGAGAGCGGGGGTACGTGTGGTAATTATATCAGGGACTAATGGATATAGTTAATTGCTAATTATGAGGCCTGCCAAATGATCGATAGTGCTGAGGTAGCGTGGCGGCGTGCACGAGGTTCGTTCGGAACGACCCGGAATTACCAAGAGTGTCACTCTCACTCCGCTCTTCTCCGGTCGCGTTATCGTGGCTTCGCCCTTCGTCCTCGACGTCACCCGCAACCACCCGCGTACGACCCCCCTGCGCCCCCTCCCCGCCGCCGTCGCAGGGCCTTCGCCATTGCGGCTGTGCTTGGGCTCGGTGATTAGCAATTAGAGATTAGGAATTATCATCGTCGATGGCGGATCTATCGATAATGCAGGCTGACGTACAGAACTGGCGTTACAATCGATTACAACCGTACCGGTTATTAACAAGTTAATGATATTGAGAATTGTGATTGATTGCTTTTTTTTTCAATAAAAAAAAATGTTGCGTTTGGAAATTGTTTTATCAATTTATTAGGCTAAATGATTTATATTTGACATTAATATGGGTTACTATGGATTCATGTACCTACACAAGGGTGCGTTTTGGAGGAAATGATGTTTAGGCAACTATCACATTTAGAGTATATATTATCAAAAAATATTCAGCCAAATCTTAGCCTAATCGGGCTATTTCGAGAGGTAAGTCTTGCAGTCATCGTATAGACTACATTTGATTAATACGTGAAAAAAATTTGACCGGTTGAAATTTCACACTTTATTTATGTATTTATTAGTTTTTCTACTGATCCACTTGCATTGAATCTTATTTGAAAACATCAATTTCTCACATAATCGTTTTTTTGAGTCGAAAACATTTTTGTAATTTTGAAAAATTGTTGTTGATGAAAAATAAATTCGTCGTGAAACCCGTAATTCTCTACTCCACGTGAGCGTAATATCATGGCTTGTCCTCCCTTCGAATCTCCGAACAATCATATTTACTGAAAACATAGATCCTAACTGTTTTCCACGTCTCAATCGAATGCAAAATCAATACAACGATTGCGGAACCTCTTAAAATACTCCGATTGGGCTCAGATTCAGCCGGATATTATCTGATAGTAATACACGTCAAATCTGAGAGCTGCCAGACACATTCTTCTTCCAAAACGCACCCCCAATGGACGCAGCTGGCTCGTACGCGGTGCACGATCATTATATTTCACGATAAAAAAAAAAAATTATGATAGCAAGGGATTACGACGTCGAGAAGATCGCTCATCTCCGAAGCATTGTATAAACTAAAGCTGATAAAATCACTCCACGACTAGGTTTGGAACATCAAAGAGCAAATGCCCGTGCTATTAAGGAGGGGCTTTATTAGATCGTCCATAACCCCGACAACGTCGGTGTAAAATTTAGCAAAGTGCCTCAACTACGATTTTCGTCCCCTTCACCGTTGTCACTCTTTCAATCTTCGCTCTCGGTTCTACGCCGGGGGTCTCATCGTCGGGTTGCCGTTCAAGGCTTTTGCTTCGCCGTTTATAGTCTCGAGACGGATCCCCCGCGTCATCCGCGCGGAGAGGTTTTAACGTCTAGCTGCGAAACGTCGAGGCGACCAAAGAAAAAGGGTTGTGCAACGGCAAAGGTGCAAGAGCAAGATCGTCGACCGTGGAGACGCATCTCAGCTGCTTTGGGGGGGTTCGTCAAAAATCAAAGAGATGGAAATCAACTCGGCTCACGGTGTGAGATTCTCTCGCAACTTGATCTTCTCTCCTTATCTCTCTTACTTTCACCCTTACGCGGCATGGTGAGATTAGCTAATGCAATTTCACCGGAAGAAGACGATTCGACGTCTGGATTTGTGGAGGGCATACGGTTATTGGCAGGGCATCGTTAATTGGCATCGAATAATCGAGTAAATATGATTTGTAATATCTGTGGTTTCGAGGGAAAATCGAATGAGGCTATTTTTTTTAAGAAATGAGATTAAATCGGAGAATAATATTGGAGAAATTAACGAGATTTACCCAACCAGATAAGTTCATACTGTCGGAAAAACCGATTAAATTCATCGTTTTTCCGTTGAGAAAAAAACAACAAGATTCATACTGCCAGTTTTCCTGAAATTCTTCTAACGGTAAAATAAAATTTTATTATTTAACAACCAGCTAAATCCATGATTTGTACGCAAAACTGAATAAGTCCATCAGTGTTTTTTTTATCCATAAGCTACAGACTATTAAAATTTCATCGAATAATATCAAAAACTAAGTGTTACCGGGCAATAATTATTTTTAAAATCTATTTGGCCGAAGCGATACAGCATTCGCAACGTAAAACCATTATTTCTCGAAAGCTCGTTTGATCGACTTATTTCCCCCATTTTATTTCTCTCAGAGAAATAACCATCCCATTTGGTTTCACCTCGAAATCACAGTTATACAAGATAGATCTTATAATAATTCTTCTTTCCAACCTAAAGTAAAACCTACGAATAATGATGAAAATGGATTATTTATCGAAGCTAATCGCTGATCGATGGACCAACCGAATTTACGAGTTTATCTCACGCCGACGGTCACCGGTAAACCTTGACCGTTTCGGATATCTCCGCGCCGTTAGCCGAGGGCTCGAAAGCTCGTTCGTCGAATAGCATCTGCAGAAGCCGAGCGCACGTGAAGAGGGAATGAGGAAGAGAGAGAGAGAAAGACGGTTAGGCTCATCGGCAACGGTTGGGCGTCGCGTACCGAGAGAGGTTAATGGAGCGTCGTTGCGTATTCCACCGGTGTTTGTTTCCCTCGGAGTCGGCAATAAACTAAGATAAATGAATGTTGCTAGGCCGGAGCCACGTCACTATTATTCCTTCGGCCGCTGCTTACATTAACTTGCATTAAGGGCGGTAAATGGGCTTCAAAATGTACCCGGACTTGATTTCGAAACGTGAGTTACTTTGTCGAGTTATTTCCAACGTGCGAGCTTTTACGATCATTATAAATATTTCGATGAAACTGCCCCTTCGTAGCGGCGACGGACGTTGTATGTACTGCAACGGTATATACATGATAGGACATATGTATTACGTTTGTATAGATATATAGACGCGCCTATGGTTGATATAACAGTAGCTGGGAAATCTACTCGGTGAGAGACGTTACCAAATTCGAGCAGAAGAGGCTCAGCTCGTAAAGCACAGGAAGATGCACGTCGGAGGGGATATTAAGGCCATTATCGCCGTTGCATATTCATGCGGTATTATAATGAAAATACAGTTTATTACCGAAGATTAACAGCTTCTTACAGTGACGCGGGAGTTGCCGACAACTATCTAACCTATCTCCGAACAGTCGGTAACCTCGCCCCCCTTCAACGAGATCAAAAATCTAAATTCGTGACAACTTTCTGAGAGATTTGTTCGAACGACGTCGAACAGATCTTAGTCACAATTATTACAAATTCGTTCGTCTCCTTAGCATAGGAGGATCACAAATTTTTTCACAAACTCGGGGAAGAGAAAAAAAACTGAAACGTATCGTCTTGAAACTAATTACTGTTGTTTAACTTTAGATAATAATGTCACCTTGATCTGGATCCTTCTGTAACAATAAAAAAAAATGGTTTCTGAAAATATGGACTCCATTAAAATTCTTCAACGTGTCATTACTTTTTCTATTATTATAGAACGAAGGTCCGTAATTACCGTTGGCATTTGACGACAATCTTGTCAGTTCGCATTGTCAATGAGAAAGTCGTGAATACGGTCAGTGCGTCTATTGGAAAATTTACGAGACGAACGTCACGTTTCGCGAACCGACGAATCAAGAAAGCTAGTTGTAAGCCTTGCTGCTTACGAGCCGTTAATAAGTAAATAATTTACGCTCGACGAATCACGGCTGGAAAGTGTTACGGGGTAGCTCCGCGGAAGGGGAGGTCGCTGGGGCGGGGGATGTGTAGGGTTAGTACGAAGAGCATGGGGAGCAGTGAAGGATAAGAAGTAAAGTGAGAGTGCAGTGGATGAGAAGTGTAGAGGGTATGAGCAATGCGCGATAGAGTGAGAATTAGACTGCGGGGGTGGGCCGGAGGTCTGGGGGGTTGACGGGGTGGGGAAGACGGTCGGAAAAGGCCCCGAGAAGCAAGAGCGGTGGAGCGAGAGAAGTGTAGAGCATGAGAAGTGTAGCGGAGCTGCTTGGAAATCTGCATAATATCGGTAATGCTCAAAATGCGAGTCTCGTAGCTGCTCACTGGCTGGAGTTGGCGCGGTGATGCCTTGCTTACCACCCCTGCCACCCCTCTCCTTCTATTCGGGCAAGCCCTCGCTCCTTCCACGGTCACGTCAACTAAAACTTAATTATAATTAATTAATGCGACTGCTGACTGAGTCGGAAGGACTTCTATTGACCGTCCGCACGAAGAACCCCGACACCCTTACGTTCCGTCTCCACGCCCGGGGTAAGGGGGAGAGGGGGGTGCGTCCAGAGCGTCTGTACGATTGCGAATATAACGCCACCGAGTCTGCATCCGTTATGCAGCGCGAGAGGCTGAGACTTGCGTCCACGTAGGCGAGTGTTTCGTTGATAACGAATTTTCCTCGACGCTTTGTCAAATCTTTGGGCCGGTAACATCCGGTTGTTATTTTTTCTTTCTCGTTTCTCGTAGTCTTTGCCATCTTGATTTGACAATGAGCTCACCCTGCTGTAACTGGGAGCGTAAAACACCTCGGTCGAACGGATTTTCTTGGCTTTTTTATCGATCAGCGCGAGAATTCGACAATTTAGAGCGTGGGATGAAACAAAGCCTCGGTGCTATTGTTCGAGAATGATTTCCGAGCAACCTTATCAAGTATTACACCTTAATGGTTTTTGAAACTGTGCAAACAGGTATGAGGACGAGATTTTGCACTGGCACATCGTCAATCCATTGTATACCTAGAAATTAACATTTGTTTTCGTGGGCAGATTGTCTTTAACGAATAACGATAATCAATAATTTGTGGCAAATAAAAATAATAATAATGAACAACGTGTAATATTTTCAGAAAACGTTTTACCAGTTTCGAAAAAATGCGATTAACGTTTGATAATCAGGTCGTCGGTTTGGGATCAATCATAAAATGGCGCGAATCCTCCCGCTTGAGATTAAACGATTCATCGATGTTATCGTCGATTAAGAAATAATCATAATAACGGAGTATTTATTTATTTATAGATAGTTGTACATCAATATACTTAATACTAAATATAATATATATAATGCTATATATAGTATTATATATATATTAACTATATTATAAACTATATATATTATAATTATATATAAAAAAATATATATATATATATATTAACAATAATAATATATAATAATAATAATAATAAAATATAATAATATAATAACATGATAACATGATATATATAATAATTTATAATAATTATTATATAATAATAATATATAATGTATATAATAAATATACTTACATAAATATACACAATCCATATATATGTACGTATTTTACCCGTCCATATTCACCAATTTCTTTCGATCTCCGTTCTTCATTCCTTTCCCACTGATCTCCGTTTCGTTTCCCTTCGCTTGCTCGCCGCGGCTCACCTCGATTGGCTTCCTATACGCGCGGACGAGGAAAGACGAGGAACGAAGCGGGAATCGAGCGAGCAAAAGAGAACGACTCCAAGGTTCGGGCCGTACGTTTCCGCGCGCCCGCGCCCGCGAGCTCTCGCGCTTCGAGCAATTACAATCTGAAAGGCGCATAAATCAGCTGGTTTAATTAACGCGTTCATTATTATCACCGCGATACCCCGAGAGGCTCTCGCGCTCGAGCTACACTCCCGCCACGATCGAGCCAGTCGTGATGCCGACCGCGTTGGACGAAGAGAAAAGACATCGCTTTGCGGACCGGAGAAGGAACAAAGAAGACGAATTATAATATCACCGTGGCGAGAATATGATTTCAGCAACGTGCGGCTCGAGGCCTTTATTTTTCACAGCGACACAATTCGAGGGCGATCGTTGTTCGAATGTTATTCAGATTTTTCAAAACGTTATTATTTGAATGCAAAGAAAAAAAATTATCGAGTTTTTCCGATAAGTAATTTGGATTTTCTTTGTGAGTGGAATTCTCGTTGTGCAATTATTATTTTTCTCTTATTTGTCTTATACATCTATAATTTTTCATGATTATAAGAATGATTTTTGGTTCTTTTTGTTTTATTGATGCAATACTTGAAAGAAAAATAACTTCTTATTAATCAAATTAATTTAATTTCAATATCATTCTGTTTTATTAAGAAGCCCATAGGCTTGTATACAGATTGCAAAACTCAGTTTGCTCTTCTAATCTCTCTTATAATTTTTTCTCAGAAAAAAACTTCTCTTCAATCAAATAAATATTATTTAAAAATAACCTGTTTCCGTAAAGAAGCCGATGGGACTTTTTTCCGAAGAACCCGGTATATAGAAAAAGAACGACATAAGCAAAACATCGCAATGTATAATAATTTCGTTGATAAATCTTTCGAATAATCGTAAAGCTCAATATAATTAAAAAATATCTCCTACGAGAAATCACTCGAAACGTTTCGTCATTACGCCTCAAGCCACGTTTTCCAAACAACCGCAAACGTATCCGCACTTACGTGCAATCATTCCATCAGGGTAAGCACAAAAAAAATCAACAGCTCGATTTTCTCCATTACTTCATTCGACGTTAACACCATTTTTTTTCCTTTCTAAGAGCGAATCTCGTATCTGTCGCACGAAGTGATCGCGACAGCACTGTAAATCTCTCCGTGCTCCCACGAGGAGTTTCGAGAGATGAAAAATCGTTAATAAGCGTGACGTCGAATGTCCCACGAATGCCGGGTAAGAGCGTTAAGTGGTTAAATAAGAGCAATGATACACTCGAAACTCATATAATCAAGTAATCACGGATGACGCGAGAGAATATTCGAGTACCGCGTATCTCAGTTATCCCTAACTAATTTGCCATCAATACCGTGTCGCGAATCTCCGATCGAAACGTCAGGGACTCTCAAAATGGTTATTCTCGTATCTCGAATCTCCCACGATTCCTCGTTCGCACTCGTTGAGCTTCGCACGAGCTTTCGTCTGCGCGGATACCGTCATCCGAGCTTTCGCGAACGATCGCTCGCGCGACCCATCGATCATGAACCGTCTCTCAGCATCCGTATTTTTTCCCGATCGAAATGACTCATCTAGCCGCGCGTCTCGTTATCTCATCTCACTCTTGGCGTGGCTCGGTTCAATGGCAAATAAAAAAAAAATTTGAGAGCAAAAAAAAGTAATGAACCACGCGATGCGTTCTCGCTAATTCAGCAAACCCCGCTCTCTCTCTCTTGCCCCGATGAAATCCAGCGTATACTGAAATATTTTTAATTAATTGAATTATTGAACTGTATTGCAATTGAATCGAATAAAGTGTCGCGCGTGATAGAGCCGAGCAGCCATACTGGATTGAGCTTCATCTCGTGCTGGATTGAAGCTCTGACGAGCGGACAATTTTTTCATCATTGACTACTCGTGAGAGACATTTGCGATGCATACGGGATCGCCGAGCTTTTTGCCTTCTCCTACCTCTCGATCGATCTCTTACCCTGTTTATCCGGCTGCAGTCTCGCCGTAGATCTCGTTTTGGGTATCTTTTTGGAGAATCTTTGTTTTCTATTTTATTACATTAGATATATCTTATATTAAATGAGATATAAAAAATATTACATTAGATACATTCTTAAATTTAATGTAATGTTTTCTCTATAGAATTGCGAAGAAACTGCAGAGTATTCTTATTTAAGAATACTTTATTTTTTGTTTTTACTGGCGGTTTTTTTTGGTTTATATCTGTGGAATGCAGATGGGCTTGTGGAGTTTATCAATATGTTTGGAGAGCTTATCGACAACGATCGCAGCCGTTGTGGATTCTCCCATTATGCTGGAATCATGGCTTTGACGAAAAACTGAATGAATCTAGAAAGAGAGTTTTTGAGAATTAACGATTTTACGTTGCAAACGCACTGTCACACCGGACAAATCGATTTAAAAAATAATAATTATTAGGTTACATTTGGTTTTCGGCACTTTCCAAAGTAATATTCGGTGAAATTTGAATGGTATGTTACTTATGGATAAAATAATACACACTGTTTTCGGTTTCGTATACCAATGCAAGACAATCAATAATAGTTATTCATAGTCAAATAACAAAATTTTATATTACCGATAGTAAAGTTTCCGGGAAAACTTGCAAAAAAATATAACATGAGTCACATTTTTTTTAATCGAAAAAACAGTGGACTGATTTGTCCAAAAAAGGACTTATTCGATGAGATTAATCGCGTTTATCACTTCCCGTTAGAACAATTTTCGACAACTCCGTGTTCAAAAACGATGTTTACAATCTGAATTACAATAATCCAATTCAATCTCTTTTTTCGACAAAAATTGACTCATCCGATTTTGCTTCCAAGCTACGGATATTCGCACCGAAGCCGTAGATCCATTGCAGTCGTTTGTACGAGCCTCGTTCGCCAACAAGCCCAAAGTATTCCCCAATGCACGTCGCACCGGCTACTTGACGTATTTCAATTAACCTTATTGCCGTGGGTCGTTATACGCCCGCCAAATGTCAAACAAGCATCATCCACATTACAAGAACGTATGTAACGTATATATACCCACACGAATGTACGCGTATATACGTAGCGACGATATAATCAGTGGATATAAGCACTGGATCCCGATGCATCGGGGGGGAGACTGCACGTGGCTTGTCCCGCTGGTGCAACGCGTATGTGTCTCACTCGACCGAACAAGCCGCGCGGTCGCGATATCGCCATTGTTTTCTCGCTCACTCGATAAATGCGCGATACTGACTACAACCAGTCAGCATGATCGAGTTGCGGAGTGGCTTATATGCACTCGTGTGCAGCCGTACGAATGTTCGTCGACGACGTGACGAGCTTTTGCACTTGCCATCTAGCCGATAATATAATATAACGTTAACGTACAAGCTCGCCAAAATTTATGCCAAACCCGAACGACAGATATCCCCCGATTCGCCGTTACGATTCCTTCGTTCCTGCAACGTCACTTGTTTATACGTACATGAATTCGATATTTCACGGGGAGAAACCGTGGTGACGATAATGGAGTTTGAAGGGAGATTGTTTTATCTATATGTGTTTGGGGAGTTTGTGGATGTTTGAATTTTGGCCCGGGTTTGGGTAAGGTCGTGATATTTTTGAGCGGTTAATTATTTAATTTGGGCCTTGGAGAGGGCCATGAGATCCTATTTTGGACGGACTAATAGCAATTATTTTGGTTCAATAAAATTCATTTTTTTTAGTTATATATGAGCCAAATCTTTTCTTTCTTGATACATGAAATAATTTACTTCCCTAAGGAAACTAAAATTTAGATTTTTATTCGATTTACTTCAATTTTTTCAGCGAAAAAAATAATTTAAATAACATATCGAAAGTAAAATAATCATCGTTAACCAACAATTCGATGAAAATCCAATTTTCTAGTAAATGCATCTTCGCACCTTTAATCATAATTCCGTAACTTCCATCACCCGATATTCCCTGCGATCGATCTCGAAAAAATCTCCAAAAATTTCGTTCCACCGAAAACAATATACGTTTATTTCATCGAACGAATCCGAGATAACGACGTAATTTCAGGCGTGGCCCGAAGGTTAGCTCAACATCGAGCCACCAGATTTCACCGTTGGATTCATCGGCGCGACCTCGGACTGTGTTCGTCTCATCCCACCCGCGAAGATTACAAAATCGTGGAAACAGCAGTTGTACATCCTCGTCCCTAACTATCTTGTATTTTCCGTTGAATATGATATACCGGAGTCTGGTCCCTAAAACTCCGGAAACGATTTTCCGAGCGTGAAACAAGAACGAGCGAGGAAACGAGAGAGAACGATGGCCGAAGAGATTGAGACATGATTCGGAACACCTCAACGGGGGTGAAGCAGTAACGCCGCGCGTTACGAGACCAGAGTAAGGTTGGACGGTGGGAGGATGGTCTAACCGAACTTAATTGAATCCCAGTCCGAATGTATAATATGTAGACTGCTTGCATAAAGTCGTATGCCCGTGCACCAGAGGTTGTCATAATGCTTCGACGGTTAAAGGGTAGAAATATTCCGTGAACAACGTAACGTCCTGATGGTCCTTGGAGGTGAATGGTTGGGGGTCCATCGGTCCTACGTAGACTTTGAGAACCGTCCGCGGAATTAGATATACAATAATGTAAGCAGAGCTCCGTTGTGGCGCAAGGGTTGGCGGTAAGGTCATGTATATTCATACATCGGCCAGCCAAACCCCCCAATCCTTCGAGTCGACCAACAGTGCCTCCACCTCTTTCCTCTCTCCTCTTCCTCGCCCCTCGCTCTTCTCTCTCTCTCTCTCTCTCTCTCTCTCTCTCTCTCTCTCTCTCTCTCTCTCTCTCTCTCTCTCTATCCGTCTCGCCCTCTATCTCTCTCTCGTTTGCTGGCTGCTCTCTGTCGGCCTACCCAACCCCTCTGTACGCCCACCCTTGAAGCTTGGAACCCCTTCAACCATCGGACTAACCCTCCCAAACAACCTCGCGGTAGGAATGAATTTACGGTGCATTCTACGGGTTTATGACTCGCGCTGATGCATAACCGTGTGGCTTGTAAGAAGCTCGTTCGAGAAGGACATCGTCCGTAGTGAGACCATCGACACGAGGGGGAGGAAAAGGGCCAAGCCTCGGGTTCTTAATCTCTCGTCACAAATTCTGGGGCGAGAGCCAATAACTTTATGCAAAACTCCAACATCGACGACGGAGATCAACGTTTGTTGTTGCGAGAATCGTTAATGGATCCAATTGAAAGCTTGAAAATGTACTTATCGTTGAGTACGCATGTGCAATTGGTACAACTAGATGTTCAAGGCTTTACGGAATCTCGGTTTGTTGCGAACGAGATGACAATGAGTAGCACGAAAAGAAATGATTATGAAACAAACGCGTGTTGTCGTTGTTTATTGATTAATGGGAGACGTGGTCCATGGGGCAAGCGATGAGATGACTCGCCGAGCGAATCGATTATTAAGAATCCTTGACGGAATATTTTTCCTCTTATTCTGTTTCGCTCCCTTTTTATCTCCAGCCGACGCGCTTACCGAATAACCGTATCGGAATTTAATGAGGGAAAAATCTTATTTACAAGTTAAATTGCACCGCGAACTTCATTACAATCACGGAAAATGAATTTCGCACGTAGAGACGACCGAGCGGCAGACGCGACCGTCGCTACAAATACCGCTGCTTCTTATTCACAATAAGTCGGGATATTGTCATTCATTTTAATGTCCATTAAATGCAGATCTCGCGAAACAGACGTTTTCAACATTTTTCTTCTTTTTTTTCTTTTTTTAATCCACGTATTCCGTATTACTTGGCTTTTATAATGAAGTCGCTTCGTTAGGAGTGCCTCGTCGAGAACGACTGTATTCCGTTGATATAATTGCGACGGTAATGAGAGTCATTGTTTTTAACGACACGAGTTGATTCTTTTTCATTGAAATTTTATTGAGAATTATGCGTAAAACGGTACATTTTATATTCCAACCGGGAATTGCGGATACTTCTGTCAGCGATTTTGATAAATATTTTTTGTCCGATCGAAGAATTAAGGCGTAGAAATATAATTTACAGTTCTCAGTACCAAATGGAAATTTGGCAAATTATTTTAACAGACACAGTAGTGGATGTCCACTAAACTATACATCAAAATAAAAAAAAATCTCCACGCGGACCACTGACGACGTTAGATAATCTTTAACACATTAAACGCCCAGCGAGAATCGGTAAAATTTCTGTGGGGCTCAAATGCGATACTCAAAGTAATAAAATGAATAATATTTATAATTCAAATCGAATAAATGATAATATTCAGTTTATTTAGTTTATTTTCTCTAATTGTATTTTCTTCTACTCATTTTATTAAATCACCACAGTTTCATTAATTTATTATTGATAACTTTGAAGATAATTTTATGCATATGTAGATTTTGTCGTAATTCCCAAAAATATTTGTGTTACCAATAAATACCAATAGTTTGTTTTTTTTTTCTCGCATCATTTTTTGAATATCAATGAGTGACGAATCAATTCGAAAACGTGTTACTCGCAACCGCCCTCCTCTCCCCTTCGTCCCTCCCTATACACTCAACATTGTGAGCAATCTACCGTTTCCATCGGTCCTAATTTATGTTGAGTTAGGTAAGAGCGGGGGCAAACGATAGAAACACAACAGCGAGAACGGCGGGTATCCGCGTCTTGAGCGCCTCCCCGGCTCAGCTCTGCGTATGCTCGAGAGTATACCTCGGTAATGTTTCAAGTGGCTTGTCTGTTGTTAATTTACTTGGCGCTCTGGGGCTTGATGGGGGTCTGTCTACCCGTTGCTACGCTCTAGCCGTTACGATAAATCGGTCATTATCTATAGCCCGTTTTACACGCACATTGTGTACGCATCCACACTTATATATGGGATATTCCGCGTCAGATCGGTCAATAAGAAACCCTGACTCCTGATGATTGCGTTCATGATTTTTCGAAAAATTTAATTTTACCTCACGAATACTCCTGTTCTTCGTTCCAAAACTTCCATATCCCCTTAAATTCCTTTGAAAAAATTAAAAACTACACGCGAATGAAGAAAAGCATACTTTTACATAATTAAACATTTTTATTTATCTTTGTGCTCCCAGTAGGTCCAAGAATTAAGTTTTTTCTCCGTTTTTTTAGAGTTGGATCTTTATTGCAACCATTTTTTTTGAAAAATATTATGAATTGTTTGAACATATCTCTTACTGTTTCATTGATGATTGTTTCTTTCTAATTAATTAAGAAAAATTATTATATTAACAACAATAATAATAGTATAAATAATCATAATAGTTCTTATCTTCCCGCGGATTTGAAAAACTGATAATATTGTATTCCTATTTATTTTTTTGATAATGTTTTTGTTATTTTCGGAAAAAATAGTTGCAATAATGAAACCACTCCGACATTTTCGCAAACTTCATTTTCCCTCCCACTGAATCCCAAAAGAGAATCAAAATGTTCACTTATGTCGAAGTACACGTTTCCATATTTGGGGGCAGTTTTCCCTTTTTCCAAGTGTCGTACGGTGACCCGAAAATTCTACGAAAAATCAGGGGTGTTTGTGGGGCCAAATAAAAGCCAAAAAAAATCATGAACCGAATCGACAGTAGTCAGGGTTTTGAATGCCCGATTTTCCGTGGAATGCCTCATGTATCAACACACGAGCGCATATATTTATATTACAACATTGTGGTATTGCTCTTGTGAACGATTGCGCGCACGCGTGCGGGTGTGTGTGCGTGTGTGTGTGAGTTCACAGCACGAGTACGGGATATATATTATGTACATAGTTTACAGAACCGCGGCTTGGAGAATTTTCGATCTATTCTTAGCGCCCGGCCACACAGCCCAGAGAGGAGGGATGGGGCTGGAGGGGATGTAGGTAGTGAAGCGGAGCAGGCGGCTCGTTAATTAGTTATACTTCTGTGCTCCCCCCCCCCCCCCCCTCTTCTTTTGGTATACATACGAAACCACTCAAGCTGACGTATACCGACTGCAGCTGTTTATGACTTGAGTAGTTAGAAAATTTCGTTCCTGCTACTGGTACACTTACTCTCCGTGCGCCGCTTCATTCCCCAGAAGACTCGGAACTTGTTCGACTTCGTTGGACCCGACTCGACTTGAAACCGAGTACCCGTCGCGTCTCTCCATTCTCATTCGACTCTTACCATCGGTTTAATACACATCGAACATTTTTGCGGCGACTGTGCGCAAATCGCACGCGTATGCGAGTGCACGCGTACCGGAGTTTTCCGATAAGAAGCGCACTCGAATACTGGGGATATATTTAAATGTTGTTTTCAAATGGAAGCCGATGGCTTTATTCGAAGGCTTTGCATTGTTTCTGAATAAAAATTACTAATACAAGTAATTCTCACCTTGCAATTATTACTCGTCTCTTATTCGTTTTATATGTTTCTAATTTTTTGAGACGATGAGAATCATTTTTTATTCCATACCGATCTATCGTTACAATATTTCAAATAAAAATAACCGCTCATTACTCAAAAAAAAATATTGTATCAAAATCACCCCTTTTTCCATTAAAAAAACCTATCGGCTCCTATTTAGGTACAACCCGAGAACCTTGAAAATGCAAAAACTAATTACCAACCCCACGGGTTTCTCCCATCGGAATATCCCAGTACGGAGAATCGATGGTTTCTCGAGTGAGCCGAGACACTTCGTACGTAGCGCAAAAAAGGGTTGAAGGGAGTGTGCGACAAAAGAATAATAAGTCGGTAAGCATATGACCGAAGGGTTGCGCTAGGCCGGAATGAGCGAAGAGCGAACACGCATACATATATGTATCCCCTGTTTCCACGTATCCGCGAGCACCCCTTTTCCCCGGTTTCGCTCGCAGCCAGAACCGTGGAGACTGGGGTGGAACATTAATATCGCGAAATGAAGCTCATTTGCATATAAATAAGGTGGAACTATGGGGTTAGGGGGCGCGAGGAGAAGAGTCGTGGGACGAGCGAGGGAAGAAGCTACGTCGGGGTTGGGTGTTTCTCTATCGTGCTAGGGCTCGCGCTTTGGATGAGCCACCCGCTCTCGGCACCCCCTTCTTCCACCCCCCGCCGCCCTCGCGCAGCCTCGGAGAACCCTCCCCTCGACAAGCGCAAACTACCCACGCGCCTTCCTGTGGACTAATTACACTTACAGACAAAGCGACGACGGCCCTGATGCCCCGGCGTCGCCAACCAAACCGTCCACCGAGTACGGTCGGTCAGCTCTCCACTTCCCGATAACACCGGTTTGCATTGACCACGTGATAATTGCGAGACCCCGCTCTCCTTTACTGACCGACTCCCCCCCCCCCCCCCCCCCCCCACGTCCCACCGCCGACTATCATATTCGCTGTGAATATATGTAGAATTTGAGGCGGCGGTTGAAGGAGCACCCGCTCCGTTACGTGTAGAAATTCATCGTCATTCTGATCTCTCGAACACGACCCCCCCCCCCCCCCCCGACGCCGGCTGCTCGTGTTTGGATATCCAAACGCGAAATAAATTACGTGTGGAAGGAGCACCGACCGATGTCTTTCGGTATGGATTTTGATGGAATTTTTGTGTCGCCGAATTGATCAGGTTTTTGTACTTGATTTATTTAGGTTATTGGTTTTAACACGTTGAGTGCGGCGCCCATTTTGCTATACTTGTCGCTCAGGCGACTGTCAGTTCTTAGGGACTGATGCCGCACTGAACGTGTTGAGTAGTTTATACTGGGTCTTGTATGTAATAAAAATATGGGTTCTCACTCCTGTGCGATGTATGCAGTGAAAAAAATCTTACGGGCTATTGGTTTTTTAACCTTGTGCTTCCTCTGAAAAACAACATATTTCGTCCTCGGAAGATTCTGTGACTTGAAGTGTAGAACCTGCCTGATTCGAAATGGAATCGGTCGAGATGTTTATGAAAATGTGTTCAGAATGTCCCAAAACATCTAAAAATCACATTCAGAAAAAATGTCCGGATGTATATGTGTGTGTGTGTGTGTGTTTAACGTTCACAACTTGAGAACGGCTTGAGATATCAAGCTGAATCTTATCACACATGTGAAGGGTTCCAGGCGCTTTGCTTGATTCAATTTTCGGAAAAATCCATGCAGTGCTTTTGTTTTTAGAGAATTTTGAAATTTCTTAACAAGTGTCGTGCGCTCTCTAGCTTGCGCAATTTTCGAGAAATTGGGCTAAAATTTTGTACGAAGTTGCACTATCATCGAAAGAGGTTTCATATTAAATTTGGGCAAAATCCATCGAGCCATTCATATTTTATGTCGTTTTGAAATTTTTCAAAAATAAACGTGCGCGCTCTAGCTTCCACAATTTTTGGGATATTGGACTAAAATTTGGTACAAAGTCGTACTATTATCGAAAGATGTTTCGTATTGAATTTGGGCAAAATCCATGTAGGCGTTTAAATTTGATGCAACTTTCAATTTTTTAGATTTGACATGGAATTCACCATATATTTATTCGGGACTAGATCGATTTAAGAACGAATTTTATATAAGAACAAGGTCGCAAATTCGAACCTTGCTTATTGCTTCCTCATAATTTTTTACATTTGCCAAACTTCCTCCATGAGGAAGCCAAAATTGATCGACACAGTTCCTCATAGAGGAAACTCTGGCAAATGTAAGAAATTATGAGGAAGCAATTTGCAAGGTTCGACTTCGTTTTGTAAACTACGTTCGCGGAGTAGAATCGTTGTATCTCGAAAATTCATCTTACGGACTTATTCGGTTCTGCCTTCAAACCGAAGATATTCATGGAAACGCGATTATCGAAATCTGATACTCAACCTTTGTTGTGCACTAGAAGCATGACATACCCTAGCACATTTCCGAGTGGGATTTTCTCGTAGAATATTATTTCAAAAACGACGATTCTTTCGATTCTATAGTATTGAAAAAAAAATAATGACACCCATTGGGCCTCGTTTAAGAAGCTCATAAGAGAGGCCGGTATTTTTTATGAAATCAAGATAATCAATAGTGACAGATGTCCAATCTTGCTGGGGTACGCTGCATCCCATGTGCACAATACGTAATTTTTCAGACGCTTGCGCAACGATTGACCGCTTTGTGAGCTGGAGACTCCTTTTTAATTTGACTCGCTGCTTTTTACAGCTATTGTGACATTGAATCAGTACGGGAGTAACCATGAAATACTAAAATCCTCGCACGTGCCGTGATGAAAACTAACCAAGCGGTTTGACAGCAAAATCTATACGCAGACGATCACTTAATTCCACCCAGCCGCATTTAGATATCGGAATTTCCGGCGATTGGTAGTTTCACGGATCAAGAACGTCCGCGGGCGTTACATTTCTCGTCGAATCTCGACGAAACCAACCACGCGGAGCAGCGCGAGAGAGGGGAGGCCGCGGATCCTATAAAAATGCGTATTACCGATTAATACCGCCATTAGTCCAAAGTCCGGGCGTTCCACGAGTTTCCGAGCTATCGTCTATTAAACACAAACGGATATTAATGGTTTTTTACTCACCGGCCAAACTTGCCCAATGCTTTTGCCTCAACGACCGCACTTCTCTTTCTCTATATTTCTCGTTTGTTTGTTTACGGGGCGTTGTTTTGGTTTTTTCCTCTTCGTTTTTTCGTCCGGTTTTCGCGCGCTAAACACAACGATCCGGGGGAACCCCACGAGCCCCGGGGTTCGGAGCCAAATCCAATTTCTTTTATTCGGTCGGAATGAGTGCAGCTAAGTCATTAATACTAATCAATGGCCGGAACGTTACGCCGCACCCGCGCACCGGTCACAGGTATTACCAATAACTCAAACGGTTAAATTACTTTATTGCAAAAAAAAAAAAAAAACAACTCCCGGGTTTTTGTGCGAAACGAAATCGTGTGTGCAACGGACACACGTACGTGCGCATGTACGAAAAAAAAAAAAAAAATTCACGCACACGAGGCGAAAAATTTGAAATCCTTGCGAGCCCACGCATATACGCGTCCGGGTTGTTAAAGGCCGGAGACCGATAAGTAATGTTTATTGTTACATTCCAAACGACTGTGCAGTCGGATTCGTCCACCGTTAGCCATGCATCCACTTCCGAAATCCCCGCGACCACCTTTCTCGCTCCGTCGCAACTTTTTTTTGGGTTTTATTTTTTTTTTCGAGTTGAAAATTCGCTACGGTTTCGGTATTGGTCACGTGATCTGTGATTTTTTCGGTGAGATTTTGGGTTCCTTAATCGTCGAGCGATTGACGATCTTGATTCACACGAAATTCTCATTTGCAACGGGAATTGATAGGGAGAATTCGATAAAATATTAAGTGTTGATTATTTTGATCGATCGTGTTGTTTATTTGGAAAATATCGACAAGGCAGTTGTGCCATTGATTATCGCTACATACCATTATGATTATTCCTTAAATATTCTGATTCTTGAGGCTACTCGTTTCAGAGCCGTTTTAATTGGAGAAAATAATTCTTGATCGAGAATTTAATTGAATTTCGATAAGAAGAATTATAATTGTCATAGAGACGAGCAACAGCGAGGGTGGACGCTTGATTGGCCTACAGAACTTTTTTTTAAATGTTCATATTCTCATGAATATTTAGGTCATCGTAGATGCAGATGTGTCGCTCGTGTCAGCAAGTCGGCCGCGTTCAGTCGAATTTCCTACAGTCAGACGTCGTGTAGTTTATTTCATTCGATCGAGATTGCCCCCTCGCGTGTTCGATCGATTGTACCGTGTATATGCATTACCGGTGACCCACGAATTACCGACTGCATAGCCGGAACATTTAAAAAAAAAACCGAAATTTCTAGGATTATGCGAACCCAGTTTACTCAGACGATCGAGCAAATAGTCGGTTATTTTTATTGCAACCCACGTGATTCGTTAACGAACGTACATTCACCGACCATTCGGTCTGCACACCCACCACTTACCGTTGCAATATATTTTCAAACGGACCTGCTTAGCGTCGTCACGCACAGCTGCGAGCGGGTACGAATCGAAGTGGAGGAATGTTCAAAGACCCGACAGTGCAAAATTCCAAAAATTCAATTATTCGATCGATCACGGTACCGTCAGTCCATGAGACCGGGTCGGTAATGTTTTGAAACGGCATTACTACGACGGGGCAAAGCTCCGAACGCCAATGTTTCGAACGAGCTAAATTCCGAAAACCTATGGGAAAATTGGGGGGCTGACGGGGAGGCTAATAAGTTAGAACGTTCTTTATTTATTTATGATACATTGGTTACCATCCAAATAATTATCTAAGTACCATTCGGCATCGTGTTTGGGAAGATAATGAATCGCCCGATAATATTACTATTTTGTTTCTATAAAACTGTAAAAAAAAACCACCTTACTCCTGATAAAGGGTAAGATGGAGTACAAGAAAGGTGGTGAGATGGAGCCTATTGAATTGCACGAAACGACATATATGAGCACTTCTTCGGACTTATCATGATCCATCCCAGCGCAAAAGTATCCTCGTTTAGGTAATTAACGTTCAGATTTTTATGAAACTTGCCATACTTGTCAGTATATTGATGGGAAAACTATTCAGTTATTTTTATTGCTTTTCACATCGCGAGAAAAAATGTATCAACATTTTTATTTTCACACGTTTAACGGGGGATCTTATGGTAAATCACGCGTTTTGTCCTTTCAATTTTAGGTAATATAAAAAGTACCGAACAAATTTTGATAAAAAATAATGGAATATAAACATGATATTTAGACAATGTTTCGGGCTCTTGAAAGTACAGATTCAAACAGTACGATGATAATAATACGCGAATAAACATCGGGAAATTACTGTTCATATCAGGAGTCTGTCGTGATTCAGTTGACATAACAACGTTGCGAGAAAGGTTAAATTGTGGCATTTCTCAGGCAACATGTCGGAGCGCGTTGATTTAAATATTTTCTCTCATTCTACTCGACATTAAAAAACGTGACGTTGTCACATTAGTATCGATGATACTACCTTAAAGTATGGGTTATGCATCTATGCAAGCATCACTAAAAAAAGTCGCATCGGATTTTTTTGTCAACCTAACCTCGCACACGAAATCCACAAATCTGCGATAAACGCAAATATGATATGAAAAATAAAAGTAAATAAAAAAATTCTGGCTTTTTCATAAAAGAATTCGTCCATTGGCTCAAGTGCGGAGGAATACGGAGGAAGCACTTTGCAAGTTTCTACTTGCAGCTAGTTTTGCGATCAATTATATTTTGGTTTGCGATTTTTGTAGTCAATTCTGGATATTTTGGGACATTTTGAACGAATTGACATCAAAATCTCGATAAAAAAATGTCCACCCCCACATATTCGAAAAATTCAAAATTCTATGGAATCCGATTCCCATAACTGATCTTTACCAAATTTGATACATGGGACGGTCGGATGATGTTCCTAATATGTATCGAGTTCGGGTGTGATCGGTTGAAGCTGACGTGAGTTGGACCAAAACGAAATTTTTTCGTAAAATTCAAAATCCTATAAAATCTGAACTCCCCGATGGATTTGGCCCAAATTCAATACCAAACATCCTTAAGCATCATTGTCTCCCCAAAGAACTATTTATACCGATGACTCAAAAATTGCGGACGCTAGAGAGACCACAGACATTTTTTGGAAATTTCAAAACGCTGTCAAATCCAAGCGGCTTCGCGAATTATCGCGGAATTTACAGATAACATACACATAACGAGGCTGCATAAGTGTGCAAAGTTTGAGCCCTGTGGCTAAAACCGTTATTGACTCATAGACGTTCGAAATTTGGGCGGCCGTTACACACACACAAACACACACACACACGCACATAAATCCAGACATTTTGCCCAAACGTCATTTCTGGATGTTTTAGGACATTTTGAACATATCGACATCAAAATCCCAAAAGAAAATCTTTTCACCGTCACAAAGCTTCCTTTATGAGAAAACAAAAACAAAAAAAAATACAATTAGAACAGTAATCTCCCCAACGACCATGAAAAACTTGATAGCACTCGACGTAAAATCAAGTCGTTCGGGTTTTCATCGATAATTGACTAGCCGGAAAAAAATTCTACCCAGTCACTCTACCGCCAAACGAGGCCGAAAAAGTAACTCTTTTTTTTTCCCCGTTCGCGTTATTTTGCGATCTGCCGTATCGTCACACGACGACCATCATGGAAAACGTTTCCGGTCCGCGTGCGCGCGCCCGCGCGGCATCTCGCAACCCGTCGCCCCACAACTCGCATTCATTTTTATGAAAACGGCCACCAAGGCCTTTGCCGGCTGTATCAATCGGTCCAATCAGGTTAGCTACATTGCCACCCTTCCGCGTTTCTCGTAAACATATATTTCCGCAGCTTACTACGTCACCCACACTTTTTACAAGTAGAAACGCGTCCCGCGCTTCGCCCGTATGTTCCGCGGGGGCTAATCCCCCTTGCCTCGTCCATTTAATATGCAGTACCCATATCGCCCCGCTGCACGTCGCTTGCGAATTTACGCTCGACACAAAAAAAAAAAAAAGACTGCCAAAAAAAAATTATTGAACCACTGCGGGATTTTTCCGTGCTATGAAAAGCGATTTTGCGTTCGTTAGCCGCCAGCCAGACATTATCAGGGCCCAGGGCTATTTTTTTTTCTTCTATTTTTGTTTTCTCGGTTGCGTCGAAACCAAGTCCTCGGGAAATTTAAGCGTCGCGATGTCGGATAAATAACTTCGCTGATGAAAACGCACGGCCGTGGCATCGACAACGATTTTACGAAGCGTCTGAAAAATAGGGAATACGAGAAAATGAAGAAAAAGGAAAGGTCAAGAGCGTGTTGGGAACGCGCGTGATGGAACTCCGTAGCCATTGTCACGAGCTTTCTCTCCGACTTCTTATGCAATGTGCATCAAAAGCGAGTTCATCTTGACAAATTTACTGGGTTTCGAAAAAAAAACTAGAGGGCCTATAGTTAGTGGTGTCTATGGATAGTAGTGCCCATGGATAGTTGTGCCCGTGGTTAGAAGTGCCTATGGCTAGTAATCCCTATAGCTATTTATGTTTATTTTGTGTGACTCTTTACGAGCCGCACAAGTAACTTTCCGATTTGCGAGCGAAATTTTTGAATTATGTTTTTTCTTCAAAGAACTAAAAAACTAAAAAATGACAAGACCAAATTGGATCAAAATCTGATCAGCTCTAAGTTACAGCAAAACACATTGATTGCATCATTGATCATTCCGATCGCGTCATTAGTTTTAGAGAAAACGTTAACGAAAAATTGATCACATACGTACGTACGTACATACGCACACACACACACACACACACAAACATTTTGCTCAAAATATACTAAAATGACCCCAATGACCTCTCAACATGAAGATCTGACAAAAAACCGATGTTTGATTTTCGGAATCATTACAAAAACTTTCCTATTATCGGGAAGTTAAATATCACTAAATTCTTCGTAAACTGTGTCTGCCACAGCATTCGTTATTTTAATCGAAGGTGCTAATTAAGAGCTACATTCCTGATTTTTTTCAGATTTTTCTCACCGATAGCTTAGAAATAAGAGGGGGGTACGCTCTGATACCGATTTTGAAAGCAAATATCTCCCGACTAAAGGATGAAAATTAAAAAGACCTGCAACTTTTTTTCTCTGATTGGTTAATTGTGAGTTTAAAAAAATGTTGAGTGCATTCTCCGGTCTACGGAAAGGAGATCTAAAACAATAATATTTCCAAAAATCTCATAATTTCTGTTTTTGTATGATCATCCATAAATAAGAGAATGGGAGGGCCGGGACATACACAAAGACCGACGAATAAACAGAATCAGACCGAAACAATAAAGGTTCCTAGTTGACTACGGAAACTTAAAAAAAAAAGAAAACATTCCTCATAAAATTCGATTGTGATGAAAACAGTATTTACTTCTGAATAAGATTTATCGTCATTCATGTGATACCGCACGTGTAGGATTCTTACACTGAACCGCCGGGCGCACCTAAAGGGAAGCTCTAAAACGCTTAATCTGTATCTAACTATGGCGATACACGTCCCGCGGCATATTTCCATTCCATTATGCAAAGTGCCGGTGGTACCGGTAACATTGCCGCCCATACAGCTGCAACCGATGCCTAGCATCCCCGTAAGACGTGCCATATACGTATATAGTCCTGCTGTACACAGATTATATACCGTCGTATACCGGATCGATTTATTATAATACGCGGTTGTCTCCCCCCCCCCCCCCCCTCCCCTCCCCCCTCCTCGCTCCCTCGATATCTTTTACTTCTACGGTTTTAGCATAATGTAATTGGGCCGAGCACTTTGCGAATGTGCATATGATAATTGCGCCGTGATTTTCTTGCCTCGGAATATAAAACTCACGTAATATTTTCATTCGTTCGATTGCAGGATAGCGACAGGAGTAGCGTGGGTAGTCCGGAACCGGCGCACGGTCAGATGCACGAACATCGGATGTTGCTCGAGAGCATGAAAAACTCCCGAAAGCGAAGGAGAAGTCCCTCACCGGAAAACATGTCGCAAGCCAAACGAGCAGCCGAAGCACAAGCACATATCAATGGTACCAGTGAGTATCGACGATGATTCAAACTATCGTCTCGAAATCGTAGCCAAGAAATTGCAGAAATATTGATCGAATCGATAAGAAGAAAAGATAAGAAAAAGAAAATTTTAACCCTCCGTCGGTAATCCTCAAGTTACGGACACCGTCGGTAATATGGATCGTTAATGGCACGGTGATGTTTTGACGCGGAAAATTACGCCAAAAAAATCTGATAAAATTCTGTAATACTTATCTCAGATCCTATTTGATATCTCAATAGTTTTTTTAGCAATTTATAATTAATAAAAAATTTTATGACAAATTGATTACAACAAAATCGGGAAATGCTCAATTTTCATTCGAAAAATCATCTCTTAATGAAAATTCCATCTAAATGAGAAATTCCAACAGGGTTTTACAGTTAAATGTATGTACTCTCAAGAAAAAAAAACTTTGTACGGATTACGTTTAAAAAGTATAATTATTTTGACTACAGAAAATGTCGTTTCTGGCAGGTAAGGAAAAATATGAAACAATAATAGTTTCGGTATTTTTTTCACCTTTCTTTATCAAAAACTCTTACAAAAGTTTTACATATTATATGAAAAGTGATTATCATACTCGTATACATCGGTCTGAAAAATGTTTATTAGCGCATGATAAGGAAAAAGTAGAGCGATGCTCTTCGCACTAATTTTTTGTTTGTTTGTTATATTTCGTGGTAATGTTAATAAAGTATGCATACATCATTGAATATCAGAAGGGAGTCAGGCCCTGCCCTTTTCGAATTTCAGAGAGATTTGACTTGAAAGTTTGTTTTGTGCCAATAATGGTCCAGATTACCGGCGGAGGGTTAAAATAACTGAAATTTGGGAATAACTTAAATTAAAAAATAAACACATGGTTTTATTTACATTCCTTACATATAATTGTTCGTTTCAAAATGTTCAGTGGCGGGTATGGTGACCCTACAAAACCTTCAGAACCTCGCGAACCTCCAAAACCTGCCGCAGGTCGCGTCATTAGCAGCGGGTCTTCAGAGCATGACAGCCGGGCTGTCCAATAGTCAGCTCATCAATACACCCCTGAATCTCACCGTCAGTTCGTCCGGTGAGTTTTTAATAAGTTGTAAAATATTCACGCGCGTTTAATCGGATCGTTCGAATTAGAATCCGATAAATTGTCCATTATTCACAACAGGCGGAACGGTACCGACAGCTTCGAGTACGACAACGGTGCCGCACTTATTACCTCCGAGTTCAGCCCCAATGGCGACGTTACCCCAATTGCTTTCGCAGCCCCAACCCGTGGCGATGCCCCAGTTTATACTGACATCGGGTCAACTAGTCCAGGGCATCCAGGGAGCCCAACTCTTAATTCCAACGTCGCAAGGTGAGTTTAACCCGGACGTTCTTAACACTTCGACGTCACACTACCAAATAATATTACCCAGTCAGCTTACAACGAACGATTGTGAGCGAACTATCGATCGCGAAGGGTTGAATAAATTACAGAACATGCTTAAAACATTCTAGATGATAGACGAAAAGTTTATTTCTGATCAATACAATGACAATGTGGTTTAAAAAATTGATAGAGAGATGAAAACGGAAACAAAAACCGAAAATCAGTGAAAGGTTAAAGTTACTATATTTCAACGAAATTAATAAATATACCGTTGGGACATCATATCATAACGGCCAATCGTGTGGAAATGGTTAGTGGCAAGTGGCCGTAATACCTCGATCGGCCACCGTACGAATAAATAGATAAATAAATAAATAAACGTCGACGTCCCTGCGCTATACGGAAACGGACCGAATGAAAGAATGTATCGGTGACATTGGCATAGTTCTAGAGTGCTTGTCTTAGAAATGTACCATCCCTGGCAAAAATGCAACATTATACATACTTCGAAACATCATTAGTAAATAAATAAATAAATAAAATACATAAATAAATCAACTAAACTTTCTCCAGAATTGATTTTCAACTGAAATCGGAGACTCGCCGAAGCCGCGGGATAGACGTCTTAATCACACTTGCACAGCCGCATAATATTACTCGCAATTGAGTTTACGCCGATATATAATATGAGGGTTGTAGCGAGGCCGAAAGGGGTGACGGTAGTGGCGGGGCTATCTCTGGCCAGTTCGGACCAGAAACCCCGCTCGCCGCGTCCATACTTAGTGGTTCTAGACTGCCAACAGGCCGAGCGCTTGCCACGGAGGGAGAGCAAACTCTGCAACTAATTTCAATGTATAATTAACGTCCCACCACCATCCCCCTTTCGCCACGAGCCACCCTGGGCTCTCGTTCTCTCTCTCTCTCTCTCTCTCTCTCTCCGTGCTTTTCTCCGTGGTTTGCCCACTAGCTACCCCACGTCGTCGTCGGTCGTCGTCGTTGGTCCGTTCGTTCGTCTGTCCATTCGCCCCCGGCCGACTAACCCTCTGCACTTCTCTTCTACTCGCATTAGACATCGTCGTTGTCGTCGTCATCCTCCTCCGTCTCCTCCTTAACGCCAAAACTCTACGGAAGGATTTGATGGTTATCATATCGATTTCCAGCACTACAGCGAGAGAAACCTAACATCCATCGAGTCCGCTAACTTCGTTTTTAACTGAGCCACCAAGTTTCAGTCGGGTTATGTAGCAATTTCGAACTTTCACGAACGGTCCCGGCCTAAGTGAATTTGAGTTATTCCCAGTGTGTGGATTGATGAGACATCGACTGGTCATGGTACACAGAATACACGTCTGGAATATAACTATGTGAAACCCAACGCCGTGACGGTCACGTCGGGAGTTTTCAATTTCGCGATCGAATCAACATTGAGATTGCAACGACGGAAACATTTTGATGTTCCACGGTTCTGTTTGGAAATTGTGATTTCAAACGAGATCTCATCGTGATTCGTCTTATCTCGCGGATTAACCTCACGAATGTACGAAGATTTCGATGTACAACTGGTTTTCCGAGTCGGCTCGCTTACGTATGCGGATAAATCTAAACAGCGTAATCGGTTTATTATCGAGCTTACCGCGAGTACGTGAAACTTTTATGGCTGTTCGGAATACGGACTTTGCTTAGCCGAGCTACGAGGTACATATACAGGTACTCAAGATCGGTAATCATATTAAGCGCGTGTAGGAGGTAATCAGATTAGGGGAGCTGGAGGTAATCCCGAAACTATTCTAAGTATGATTAGGCAGCTCAGTCCTTCTCGGCTCGCCCAGACAAGCCTAGTCCACGACGCAGGACCAACTCTATCTCGCTCTCTCTCTCTCTCTATTGCTCTCACCCCCCCCCCCTCTCCCTTTATCTCTACCTGTGCCCACAATGAAGACGGCGATAATAGTTTGGCAACTACGCTGGCCTTCGCCATAACCTGCCCTATGGGCTGCCTAATAATCCCTCTATGAGACTCCGATAACTTCACTGCGTATACCCGGATCAACGAAAAGTGAACGTTATAGCAGCAATACCCGAAACAAGGCACAATAGCATACGTATTGAAGATACTTGACAGCCTCATCATTATCCGCCATCCACGATGCCATACAAATTTCGCGTATACTCGAGCTATCTGCCACAATTACGTACCCAAGAAAAATGACAATTAACCACTGAAATAATGGTAAGATTTTCGTTCTTTCAGGCATTGCAACACAAACAATTCTGACGATCCCGGTCAGTCACGTGACGAACAATCAAATGGTCAATTTGGCTTTGAGCAACGGACAAGTCGTTTCGACGACACTGGCGAATCTGCAATCCATCGCCCAACCGCAGAATATGATGAACACCCCGTCGAGCAACGGTAAGACGGGGGGATGCTTTCGAAAACAGATGGAATTGGTTCGGGAGCTGATTTTTCTGATTTTAATTGTGCTCTGAATTAGAATTTTTGTTATTTTGAAATAGAAAAATAGTCAAAGTATTCTTTGTGTCTTCGTGAATGAGGAGCAATCAGGTTTTTCTCCGCCCCCCCCCCCCCCCCTTATTCCTTCCTCCCCCTCCTCCCCTTCCCCAAAGGAACAAGGTCAATCAAGGTCCCAAAAGGACAAGGTTCCTTATTTGAACAAAGTGAAACAAAATTTGAAAAAGAAAATCAAAAATGTAGTTCGTTTTTTTTACAAAAAGTGAATAACTTTTTCAAATAGAAATATTTATTTGAGATACTTTAGGTATGTACTGTCGAGATACTACATGTTAACATAAGAACTATCGCGATAGTGTGTGCTCCACATATTATATTTATTTTAAAGTATAAAGATGGAAAACCTAGAGAAAACGAAAAGTCGACTGCATTATTTTAAAAACTCGAATAATTTTTATAAGTAATAGTAGTAGTAGTAATTGCTTTCATTGTCAATACGTTGAAAAAGTTTAATTAGTACGATTGATTTCTCAATGAATTTTTTACGAAACATTCAAAGATTGACATAGATTGCAATCTTTATTATCAAAAAGCCATCGACCAAAGTCTTTCTGCCTTATTTTCATTATTATCACTTTACCGTTTTACACTGCCTGTTTCGCTCGAATTGCTACATGGAATGGGATTAGATGAACCTTTCCAAAATCTGTTTCTTCGCCATTGCTAATTTTTTTCATAAAATATGACAACAATTGACTGCAAAATTTCTAAAACCCCGTCAACTGTTTCCGTTAATTACTCATGGGATTGATCGTGATTCAGAAAAACGCTTTATAATTTTTGTTGTCAGCCAATTATCAGCACTAGCAAATCATTTTAATGCGAATACCGATTGACCTTTCGCAGTACCGACGAGTCCCAATCTTGCATCAGGATTGGGTCTGAATCCCGCGGCTCTGCCACATATTCTCGGCAGCAGTTCGGCGACTCAACACCTATTGAACGCAATGCAACCGCAACAGCTTCTTCAGGCAGCTCAAGCGGCGCAAGCTCAGGCGGCCCATGCGGTTCAGGCGGCTCAGGCGTCGCAGCAGTCGCTTCTCACAACCTCGCTTCATCACAACAGTCATCGAATTAGTTCGCACATGAATCATTATGCGGTACGTACGGATGTAATCGTATTTCGACACAGACATTGCGGGGGGAAATTAAATCCTTGATTTAACGATTCGACGATTATTTTTCGTGAATCATTTATCAACGCCAGGGATGAGAATTTATTAAATTAAATTGTACTTGCAATACTTTTAGTACTAAATTATCATAGCATATTATATAGCTTATATATTATATAGCTTATTATATTATTATAGCGTATTATTATTATTTAATTGCTATTAAAAATAAGAATCAATTGTAAAACAATTTGTTATTAAAATTCTTTTATCATTACTGCCGAAATGGGAAAATGTTAATTGTCGTATGATAATTAATTATAATTAAATGTTCGAAAAAGTATTTCAAATACATTTTCATCGATTAAATGCCCATCTCCGATCAACGCGAAGCGGTAAATTTAGCAAATAACACGGTTCAATTATCTCCCAATCTTTTTTAAGCTACAACGATGAATCTCAGTCGCGTTAATAATCTCGTTGTGAAAACTTTTTTCGCGTAATTGTGCAACGTTCTGATTTTTAATCAGCGGTCGATCGGCTAATAAGATTGTCCGGGAACGCGATTCTTCCGGCAGTCGGTCGTCCCGCCACGGGGGACGCTTCTTCATTTCCTATAACTCAATCGCCGAGCGCATAATTGATGGGGGAAAGAATATCGGGGTCTCGACAATGATTTACAACAAATCGAATCGACGTGGACCTTCGGTTTAATTTTTTTTTTGTCTTTCACAGTCATCGGAGAAGCATCACAGAGACAGGCTGGAACAGTCGTCACCGATGAACGGCCCTGTCGTATCGGCAGCGTCGGCATTGAATAGACTGGCAGCGAGCAACGGTGAAATAACAATCACCACAACGCACGGACCTGGTGGTGGCAATGGGATCAAGGTATCGCCGAACAGCTTGCACAGTCCGAAGGAAGAAGAAGACGATCTGCTCAGCGACTCCCCAAGTAAGATCGAGCATAATGAAATTACAGCAATAAAGAAACTATAAAATTATCGAGCATAATGAAATGATAGCAATAAAGAAACTATAGAATTATCGTAATTTTTTTTTTTTCACTGGAAGGCCTTCGAATTAAATCACAATTGATCGAACGAATATGATAAAATTAAACAGTAGTTTAGATAATATATATTTTTAGTATCATCGAATTATCGCCAATTTTTCTACTACTTGGGCTCCGTGGAATTAATTCACAATTGACCGAATAAATATAATAAGACTATGCTGACCTAGAGAAATTTAATATCAGAATCTTTAGATTATTCGCAATTCTTTCTAGTACTTGGAGTCCTTGAAATTAATTCGCGATTGACCGAGAATGAATGGAAGGACTATAAAGACCCACAGAAATATATTATCAGTGTTATCGAATTAATTATCAGTTTTTCTACGACGTAGCGTCCTTGAAATTAATTCACCATTGACTCAAAATTCGTGAAATTAATTTACAATTCATCCAGAAAAAACAACAAAACTGTACAGATTAAGAGAAATACCATTACCATTATCTTCGAACTATTCTCAATTTCTTGACGACTTGGATGACTCCAAATTAATTAACAATTGATAAAACAATAATAAAACTCTGAAGATCAATAAAAATTTCTCATAAGTATCATCGAATCATCCTCAATTTTGCTACGACTCGGAGATCTTAAAGTCGATTCACGATTGACCGAATAAAAATACCATCGTCTATATTAAATAAAAGTTCCATCGTCAATCTGATAATTATCATCGAGACGTTAAGCTGCTCATCTTGTGGCGTACCAATCGTTACAAACAATGTAAATGTCTGCAACAGGACTACTATCCCACGACAATAATTGCTACAAGCCTCGTCGGTTGTCACAATCGACTGGAAGACAAATATCCATGGTTATCTTTGCGGAAGTGACAGCCGTTGATATTGCATTTTTTTAATCTATCGTTCATGCTGCAACGATCCAGAGCTATGAACACAATCAGCGGGAGATCGTTATAATTCATTGCGTCATTCCAATCGACGGTCGATAGTCCCGTTGCTCGGTCAACCGGTTGTTCCATCATTATTTCATCGTTCTGTACTTCAGTTAGCCAAAGAAAAACAATTAGATCGATTCATCACGCCTACTCGATACAAATCCTCTTACAGATTCTTTCGAAATTCTAAAACACGATTTCTAATCTTCATCGTTTCAATGACAATATATTGAGCCGCGTAATAAGGTTTCGCATTTTCATTACTTGAAAGTCTCATCGGAAATTAAATCTATAACGTTGATAATGGCTGTAATTATAAATTATCCGAATAAATTAGGGTATCCAAATTTAAAAAAACTAAACAGAGCTTTTAAATGATCAATCTGTGGTTTGGAGGTAAATCCGAATAAATCTTCTTTTTTCATTCATATGAAGTAAGATTCTTATAATTTAGATTGTACACAACGTTTTCAGGCACGGGGATACCAATAATTGCCGTAACAGGAAGACATAAATGTGATCACACTAACCAAATAAGTCTATTTTAAAGGCAAAACCGAATAAACGCAATGGTGTTTTTTTTTATCCTTAAGTTGCATTCTATCGAGATCTTATCAAATGTTATCTTGAATAGTACAAAAAAATGTAACCTGATGATTATCGTTTTTTTTAAGTCGATTTATCTACAGCGCATAGAATCGTTGTATATCGAAAACTCTTTTTATATACTCATTCGGCTTTACCTTAAAACCACAGATAGCCTCTGAACCAAGAAACCAAACGAATTGTTGTTATAGCAGACCGAATAAAGTGCGAGAACTCATTGGACGACTCAATAAATTCAATAGACAGCGCATAGAAGTGGAAATGATCAAGATCGGGAATCATTTCGGTGCCTCTTTACCGTGAAATAGCATTACAATTATTTATCCGGTCGTCCTAGCTGAGACAAATTTAAGAGTGAAATCCCTTTGCACTCCAACCAAGTCTCGTATCCCTGAGAATAACGTTTGACAGTCGTATTATTCGATAAATGACGATTTGCGAAATTTGTTTACAGATCAACCGACGATCAACGAAACGACGAACAACATTGTCGACGGAATTGACTTGGAAAACATAAAAGAATTCGCGAAAATATTTAAACAACGTCGAGTATCGATGGGTCTGACGCAAACGCAGGTCGGACAAGCTCTTAGTGTTACCGAGGGTCCTGCCTACAGTCAAAGCGCTATATGCCGGTGAGCAATCAATCCCACATTATCACCAATACGATTAAAATTAAAACATTCAGAAGAAAAAAAAATGATCAACGAAAAAAAAAAATATGAATGAATGTAACTATGATGCAGCGTTTAGCGGATCATCATGATGCGAAGGATTAGCCTGCCAGGTCACTGGAAGTCGCACAAAAATATAAGATTTCTGTCATAAAAAGATAATACATTACAACTTATGAGATCCAGTTTATTAAAATGATTATTCAATTAGAATATTGCTCGATAACTTCTTTGATAACTCCTCGATGGAGAATATTGCCGCTTAGACAATTGGGCTGTGTGTCAGGCGCCTTAATTTCCTCGAGATGCGTTCAATCTGCCAAACGAATCAATTCATAAGAAATCCGATTCGATTCGATTTAATTCAAGAAGAAAAATAATTCACGCAACGAAAAAAAAATTACAACGTTGATTGCGTTCACTGCGGCGGTATCGATGATTCAATCGTTTTCCGATCAAAATAATCTCATTCACGAAGCTCATGACTAAGTGACAGTGACGAATATTTCGAATGTAGATAAAAAAATAAATGATTAAAAGAAACAAAAATTAATTCGCCGCAGTTAATGCGGTAACGTTAAGATAGACACGTCAGATATAATTATGTTTCGACTAACTTAAGCATTGGTGATTGTTTCCCCAGTGCCCTGGCTAACCAGATGTACTCTGTAGCTGCCTCGCAGGTTGCCTCTCAGCAGCAAACTATGTACGTTCAACCCCTCATGCTACTTAATTTATTATAAAATTAAAGTTTTGTTGAAACAATGAACAAGAGAATTAATCTAAAACGAATTTCCGCAGTTATACCCAAAATAATTCGTACAATTAATTCGTTAAACGTCGAAACATTACAAAATTTCATTAACGATTTTCGTAACACGAACAAATGCGAATGACTTCACGAGAATGTGATGCGTATCGGTATCTCGAAACGAAATGATTATTAATTTATTAAGCTGGGTGATTTAATGAATTAATATTTATGAATCGGAATTAATCGGTAATTTTCGTGAACGAACGAAAAAAAACATTACGTTTTGAATAACGTGCGTTGCCATTTGACAACGAGGTCTCGTTCTGTTTCACGTTTTTGTTCTCACAATCTTATCTTAATGTGCACGAACGATGAATCCTCTCCGTTAATCCAATCCGAGCCCGATTCGATCCTTTCGGTACAATCCGATTTTGGGTATAGCTGCGGTATGATTTTCTCGATTGTTCATTATCTCGTTCGCGCGAACAATTACGAGGAGCACTTTTGAAAATATGAAACAACTTTCTCTTTTTTAATGATTCTATCACCGTTCTTATTTATCTCCTCTCTATATATTAATAATTATTATATTCGTCATCGAGCCAGGGCATTGGCAAGCTTGGGCATGATGTCGCCAACACGCGAAATTTAATTTCGATAGATAGAATCGTTTGACCGTACCGAAAAACGGAACTTTCTAATGTTCCGCGATTTTTAACGAATTCATAACGATGATTAAAAAATTTTTAAATATCAACGCGATGAAGATCTGAAAGAATTCAGTATCGAACGGGAAATTTTTTATTTTATTTTATTTTTTTCTTTGTATTGTTATGTGACGACATCAGAGTTGGCAACATCATAAGCGTTATCACCAAACCTACACGCATGCACGCATTGTCAATGTCCTGTTACCGAGTCGATGCATGCCTCATAGTGCTCCTTTATTTTTAGTTTTTTTTATATCTAATCTCATTGTTCAAAAAAAAATATATATCAACGATTTGTTCGATTGTAGAACAAATTGCTTTTTCTTCTTTTCATTTTTATTTTTATTTTTTTTTCAATTGCACGGTACTCGCGCACGTTGACAATACCGAATGATTGTTCACTGTAGGTTCGAGAAATTGGATATCACGCCGAAGAGCGCGCAGAAGATCAAACCGGTTCTCGCGAGGTGGATGAAAGAGGCTGAAGAGAGGTGAGTTACCTCTCAGCGATTATCATTGTAAAGTCGAATAATTAATTGTAAGAATATTATAATACGAAAAAAAAAAATTCCCGTTCAACGGAACATTTTGAAAAATATAAATTGGAGTTTGGGGTCTGTGTTACTCGGGACGGGGTTTTTTGATAAGGGGCCCACCCGAATACAGTCCTATCTGAGCCTATTAGGGTGGTTTTTATTTGGGTCATTTTTGAAATGTGATTGGGGAGTGGTGTCGATCAATGGCAAAAGAAAAATTCGAGCCTAATTTCCTGAAAGTAGGGTTTATACCCGTGAATTCCATATAGTATTGGATTTTTTCAAGAACAATTAGTGATCCCACCAATATAATTACCGGGATGGAAAAAAATTTCGTGCATTTTAAACGGGAAACTTCACCTGCTTCTCGGCAGGTGAAGGAGTTGGACTAGGAGGTTCAAATTAGGCTAAAAAAAATGTTTTTTTTTTTGCCATTGACTGACACCACTCCCCGATCACATTTTAAAAACGACCCAAATAAGAACCACCCTAGATCCTATATTTCGACATTGTTTTTCAAATAGAAGCCCATACGCCTTAATACAAGGCAGCGACGATTCTTCCAAAAATAACTCGGATCGCTCTTAAATGAAAACTACTAATATAAATAATTATCGCCTTGCAATTATTATTTCTCTCTTATACGTCTTATACCTCTATAATTTTTTAACATCACAAGAATCCTCTTTTATTCCATACCGTTCTATCGTTGCAATATTTGCAGCTAAAATAACTTCTCCCCAAACAAATAAATATTATTTAAAAATAAATCCACTTCCCTCAAAAAGCCCAACGGCTCCTATTTACGCCTAACATGAGTACCTCAAAAATGCAAAAAACGAATTACAACCAAAATATTGTTCTTATGGGAAAAAAAAACCGGGCACGTGATTTTGACAGAGCCAGAACACGTATGCGAAATCTTGTCAGGAAAAACCATATTAACCAGTACGATTTCCCCTCTTAAAACATATAAAAATCATTTAGCCGCGGTTTCTTTCGTAAATCGCGGGAAATTCGACTGTACGTTATAAATCCGGTGAGGTCAGATAAAAGCTGTTCAGGTGTCGAGAGGTCAGCGGCAACAGCATCATACGCGGTGTACGAACTGTCGACGCGGTGGTCGAGAGTCGATCGTCAACTGCGTTCGAGGCGATGGGAGGGATGAATACAGGGAGGGGTGGGGCGGGGGGGGGGGCGTCATCGCGGCCCACCGTAGTACACACAGACTTATCGTATTTCGTGTGTGCGATTAATCCGCAATCATCCAACAGGATCTAGGCAATGTCCCAACGAGCGTACAACCGAGCGTGCGAAAGCCCACGTGCGTGCTAATTGGTAATTCGCTAATTGAATCCACCTGATTAATTGCGGAATCCCATCTAATAAATACGAAGCAGGGGGGGGGGGAATGTTAATTAGGGAGAGGAAAATAGTTACAGAGAGTGGAGAGTCCGACCGACCTGTAGGCGGTTTATCGTCGGTTACGTTGGATTGCTTTTGTGTCGTCTACAATCGGGCGCGAACGATCTCGGATCTTCTCGCTTGAAAAAGAGAATTGCAAAACGTAACGAATGAAAAAACGATCTAGCGTTGCAGCTTGCGGCGGAATTTTTAGAAGACTTTACGGAAGCACGCTCGTCGGTTTACGGTTTTATGAAGGAGAGAACAGAAATATTTGTAGTAAAATGGATTTTGTACTGGCTCTTGATGTCATAATTTTAAATCGTTTTTGCGAATAATTATGGCAAATAAATATTGATTATTTCTGGGTTTTTTTAACTTCCCGATTTTATAGGGAAGTTATTGTAATGACCCCAAAAATCGAAAATCGATTTTTTGACAGATTGTCACGTTTCAAGATCATTGGGATAATGTCAGCCTATTTTGAGAAAAAATTTTGTGGGTGGACGTGTGTATGTGTGTGTGTGTATTATATCAATAATAATAATAATAATTATTATTATTATTATTATTGATATAATAACAATAATAATAATAATAATAATAATTATTATTATTATTATTGTTATTATAATAATCGCCCAAGTTTTCTCAATCGTCGCCTCTTCGGTCGATCGTGCTCGCTGCCTCCTGGGATTTATTATCGACCCATGCAACGCTAACGGATTTCAAGTGTCGAGGGCACATGCAGATGCCACGAATCTCCGATGTTATTCCATTTCGAACGATGCTACCGCGGAGACCAGGAATATCCCGAATATATACGTACGCGGTAACGAAAGCGTCATAGGGCTTGCATTATAACATGTAAATGTATTCAATGCCACCGATGCCCCGACCGAGAAATTCAACCTGATATCTTTGAATACCGAGAACGAAATCCTTGTTCATCGATTGATGACCTCGATATGGATTCGTCGAGTGGACGGCCAACCGAGCCAAATAGAATCAGCATCGGCTAGGTAGCTAATTTTCGCCTTCGGGGCGCAATATCGCAATTAGATCGAGTCCGAGTAGAATAGTCGAGTGCTTTATCGATCAT
This sequence comes from Sussaba pulchella, assembly GCA_963971145.1. Lineage (NCBI taxonomy): Eukaryota > Metazoa > Arthropoda > Insecta > Hymenoptera > Ichneumonidae > Sussaba > Sussaba pulchella. The sequence continues at coordinate 2,740,621 of OZ020171.1, read as the reverse complement.
CCTCCGTCATTATCGGGATGCACCGGGAAAATCGGTTACAGGAATCGCGACGATGGACCCAGATCACTCGGGCGTAACCAAGCCGTTATAACGGTTCGAAATCTTTTTTTGCCAAGATATTTTTCAAACAGCGACAATTATCAATCTCGCATTCTCCGACCGTAAAACTTTTCGTCACTGTGTGCGTGTGCGTGTGCTCGTACGTGTGTGTTTGTGCGCTCCGTCGCTACCAACGCCGGCGGGACGTATAGAAACAACTACGAAACCGTTCGGATCTGTGCACTCCGCCCCAATACACGGAAAAATGAAAGCGGCTAGTTTATGCGGTGCACGTGCACGATTTATCTGCCGAGTAATTAAACTGTGGACTAATTAAAATCAGGTTTCTGATGTACCCCTCGCTGCCGCACTCTCGCTTTCTCTCTCTCTCTTTCTCGCTCTCTTTCTCGCTCTCTGTCTCTCCGTCTTTCTCTCTTGCTATCTCTTTCTTTCTTTCTCCTGCCACCATCGCCACCGACACTGCCACCTTCTCAACCGACCAACGCCATCTGTCCTTTCTTTATAATGCGGTCTCTCTTTCTCCATCTCTCCTTTCCTCTCTCTCTTTCCCTCTCGCTCTGTCTGTCGGTCTTTCTACGTTTTTCTCTCGCCTCTTACATTCCTCTTCGTTTCCTTTTTCTCTCATTCTTATTCTTTCCACTCCTCGGCCCTGTTCTTCAAAGACTCTTCGTCGGTCGTTTCGTTTTTTTTGTTTGTTTGTTCGTTTTTTTTTATTTTTGTATGATAATCATATTTTTTGTGTGTTTTTTTTATCGCCTCCGTTTCGAACAATTACGTCGCTTCTCCGGCGTTGCTCGTGATTCTCGTGGCATTAAAATTTTTGTTTTCGCGACACCGACGAAATATTTTTTCGGCTAATCCTAATTCCCAGTACGCTTTATTTGATTTTATTCATTTTTTATGCATTTTTTTAATTGCGCCAAGCATTCCACCCGATTGTCGGTCAATTACTCGGGGCTACAAATTAAAAAGACATAATTAATTATACTGAAACGTTCCGCGCACTTGGCACCGGGATTAGCACGAAACTTTTAAGTCGTTCGAACAAAAATGTTTGGAATATGCGTCCGAAAGAAACGTTTTGACACTAATCGTACTCGTAATCGATTTATTCGGCGAATAATTCGATCGTTCGGTGGAGATTTGGAAGCGTCGAGTGAAACGGATGAGACGAAAAGTCGCCAGAATTTGAGTGAGAGTAGTGTCTTTGATTGCAGGTACAAGAGCGGGGCTAATCACTTAACGGAATTCATCGGTGTCGAGCCGAGCAAGAAACGGAAACGGCGGACGTCATTCTCACCCCATGCCTTGGAACTGCTGAACGCGCACTTTGACACGAATACTCATCCCTCCGGTAAGATAATTTTGCGATAATTTGACATATCCGGCTGATTCGGAGATTGCGAAGAAACCGAAAATATCTGTGGTTTGGCGGGAAAACCGAATAAGTCACTTTTTTCGAAAAATCAGATTAATTAAGATTCGTGAAGTTTAGACTGAAAGTTGGAAGAAAATTGCCCATACACGAAGAAGAAAATAATTTCATTTAAGATCCAAAGCTCGAATAAGTCGACTATTTTTGCGTTAATAAAAAAACGGCAAGTTTGATTCATATTTTTTTGCAAGTTTTCCTCAATCTAGGTTCTATTGGTAAAATGGAAATTCGTAATTTGACAACCCAAGTGGAAAAATAGGTTTTGACCTACATACAAAAGATTGACACAAGTGGGCATATATTTTTTATATGCAAACTGTACATAATCCGCATAGAATCTGTACGCATGAGTCACTCGTTTATGTAAAAAATGACAGCTGTCATTTCGAGTTTGCATATTAGAAACATATTTACACTATCATGTCAATTTTTGTTGATGGTTTATATTTTTTTTTCACTTGACAACGAGTATCAACCCCGTCCCACTGCTCTTGTGATAAGGTGGAGCATTACGGAAAAAATAAAGATTATCATTATTGTTGAGATAAGAGAGGATGTCTAAAAAAATCTTTTAAGTCCAACACTACGAGATAATGTATTTTTTAATCGGTGTCTTTGTAAGCGCAAATTGTCGGCTCAAGTATTTTCTATTGTCGAACAATCACGGAATACATGAACAAACGAGTGCAAATAAGTCAACATTTGGGGGCTAAACCGAATAAGTCCAACAGCCTTTTCTTTTTCATGATAATAATTATTTTTTAAATCACTTCGTGCGCTGTGATAAAGCGTTCGCCACGTAGAATCGCTGTATCTCGAAAACTTGTTTTATGGGCTTTTACGGTTTTACCTTCGAACCACGGATATTCATGGAAACGCGTACATCGAAATCTGATAATGAACTTTTGCGGTGCAGTAGCGGTATGAAATACCCAAGCACATTTTCGAGCGCGATTTTTCCGAAGGATGTTCGTTTAGAAAATTTGTTGATTTTTCCTTGATTTTTTTTTTTTATGATATTCGAAAAAGTCAACATTTGTTGAACCTCATTGAAGGAGCTTGAAAAAGTAGCCAGTATTTTATTTTAGTTGAAATAACGATAAATGTGCTCATAACAGACGTTTGAACTTGCTGGGGTACGCCAGGCCCCAAGTGCACAATGCGTAATTTTCAGAGATGTGCACAATAATGGTTAATATCAATTAAATGCTTTCAAAAGTGACAATTCTTTTTCATAACACGATGAATCTTGATGATTCAATTATTATGACCGAATGAAAATTACGCTGCTTCACGAGATACAATTTTTCAGCCACGAGGGAAATTATTTAAATGGATCATATAAAAAAATTAATCTCTTCCCTTCTTTAAATTCGTAACAGTCGTCTTCCATAAAAAATTGTACCCACTAAATCTCTATGTTGAAGATTGCAAACGTCATTAATATTATTTTTATCGATAAATCCAATAAATTATAAATTAAGAAGCATTGAATAAATGTAGAACGTAATTTTCATTGTTATGATTGCAGGTAACGAAATCACGATACTGGCACAACAATTGGGTTACGAGCGTGAGGTCATACGAATTTGGTTCTGCAACAAGAGACAAGCACTGAAAAATACCGTGAAAATGATCACGGGAGTAAAAACAGGAGTAACGCCGGTATAAATTAATTCGTACCTAAAAAATAATTTTTAAAATGAAGAAGAAAAAACGACGATGCATAATTCATCGGACGATCCGAAATCAGCACAAGTCAGAATATTCGAAATATTTCGTCGTAATCGCGATTGGATGAACTTTTTTTTTTTTTTACCCCCCACGGGCGAAAAATTAAAAATAGATTTAATTCGCGATCCGACGACAAGCCGATTATCCTCGAAACGATTACGACTGAAAACGGAAGTACATTTGCGCCATTACAAAAAAAAATTATCAATTCGCATCCCGCATTCGTTTTGCCTGTGAGTGATTTTTTTTTCTTCTTCGCTGTAGCAAAATTACAAAAAATCGAGCATTCGATAGAAAAAAAAAATATATATATATTTCTCGCGCGTTACTTTTCAAGACCGTCCGACGTGAAACGACGAATATCGCAAGAAACAACACTACGCTCACCACGCACATTGTGATCGAAAAATGTATACGCGTGTATTATCTGTAAATAATTTTAATCTACATGACTAATCGTGATTCGTATGTCTAAATTAATTAAATAATTACGATTAAGTCCGAGATTAATTTAGCGATGAAAGTCGAAGAAACGATTAATATTTATTGAATGGATCGTCGATTTACGATCGACGCGACATTTGGGGAGCATCGAACAGAAATAATTACCGAGACGTAACTATACGTCGGAAAAAATCGGAGATAAAAATAAATAATAATCATAATAATAATTACGATAATTATAACAATTATAACAATAATAATGATTAAAAAAATAATTATTATAACGATAAACGGATTGAAAATCGATTTTACGTTCTGCTAAACGGTTCGTGTCATCGATTTTAGTCGTCAGGCTCAAAGACTCGTTAAAATTATCCTGATGTTTAAACGTCAATGAAATTAAATTATTGAGTAAGTTGCAATAACCTCTTCTGTGAAAGTACGATACGAACGAATGTAGAAACCATTTCTCCGTGCTCGGATAACTGTATCTTATGTCCGTAGGGAAAATGTAGCTGATGATCCAAACGTGAAATAGCCCAATCAAATTAGACCAAAAACGAGTCGTTTAACAAAAAAATTCGTAACAGATGAATTCATACAGTGTGAAACATATGTTTTCATTTTTCGTTAGGGAGGGTCAGTGGTAGTCTAAGTTTCGGTTTTCGACCTAAAAACCCCGCTGCTACGTCCGCCATCTTGAATTTAAGAAAAATCCGTTTTTGTTCAATAACTCACCCATTTTCAACTTTTGACTAGAAATGCATAGAACAATAATTGTAGTAAATTCGATTTTCTACAACTTTAGTTATCACAAGTTTTTGCCTATGATTGATATTTTTCGACTTAAGTTGAACTTGGAAATAAACGATAACAAAAATGTTACTTCGATTTCCCGACTAAATATCACTCGTAGATCAAAAATGCTAATAACCAAAGTTGTAGAGAATTTTATTCCCTACAAAATTGTTTTCGACCATAAACACGACAGACTCAGAAATAAACGAGATAATGCGATAATTAAATTGAATTTTTATTTTCAGACTTAAGTCGAAAATAAAATATCGAACGTAGCAGCGACGTTTTTACTTCGAAAACCGGAAGTTAGACAATCACTGACACCCCTCAACAAAAAGTGAAAATATTCATCTGTTACCAATTTGTTTTTTTAATTTTTTTTTCAAAAGTCTAATTTCACTGGGCTAAAAGAAAAACAATGAGAAGACAAAAACGAAAACAAAAAAGAATAATAAAAAAACAATAGATTCCCCATCGCTAGTCCGCTATACTCTGCCATATTAAAAATACGCAATTTGTGTCTAAAATTCTCACCGACTGACGAAACTAGCCATCAAATTCAAAAAAAATCCGGCCGATCATGAAGAAGACAAAATACGAAATCACAAATCCGGTGTACGAAAAAAAAAAAAAAAAAAATACGGAAACGCTCTCAGAATGATGGTATTATCGGTAAGGGCTGAATAAAATATTCTCTGGTATTTCGCGCACGCAGCTTCGCATTAAATATAATCTATCCGTTTGGAATGAGTGAATTTAATAAATTGAATAAAAAAAAATTAAAAACAAAAAAAAAATTCTCTAATATCTGTCATTTGCAACTCCTGTAAATTCAAGATGCACGTCGCAATTTTACCACGAGGAAGGGGAAAAATGAAAACGTTGAACAGAGTAGCGCATAGTTGCTACAGCGACGTCATTAGACTGTATATATTTGAAAAAAAAAAAAAACACATTTTAGACATTATAATATTTAGGTATCTTTTAATATAAATATATATATATATAGTTATTAAATAGCTAGACTCATGCAAAGAAAATTTACATGGTTGATAATAAATTTTGAGATTGCGCGATGAACTTTGTCCGAAGTTCATTTGAAGATTTACATTGAACAGATCGACGAATGTTCTTAAAAAAAAAAAGAAAATGTATTATAAAAAAGTAACAAGAGAGATAAAGAGACGATATTCAAAATTCAAAATTTTGATCCAAATCACGTCGAAACGTATGTTGTCCTTTTGATAATGATGATGATAAAAAAAAAAAAATGTTTGTACAGAGATATTCCGGTTATTAAATTTTGTTATAAAAGAAAAAAAAACAGATGAGAACGAAAAGAAAGAAAAATTGTAGAAATCATGTGTATTTTCTTCGTGACAATTATATCTAGCGGGTTTATTATGATAATATCAACGTAAGTATAATATAAAACAAAAAATGTGAATTGTATTCGTGAGTGTCATATTTCTAAGGAAGATAGATCCACGGGTTTATGTTTCGTGGCAGTTCCCAACAAAATTTCAACAGACTGACGGCAACACATAACTATTTAACTTCGAACGAATCATCAAAATTATCCGTTACCACAGCCTGATTAAAAAAAATAATAATAATAAATACAAATCGTTATATATTAATATACATTATATATATATATAAAAATAGTATATCCATCAATTTCAGGACAACACAGAGGAAACTGTTTCTGAAACATTGCCCGGCGAAACCAAGGTTCCTACTACGTTTTATAAAAATGTAATAACTAACGTTAATCCGATAAAAAAAACATTTGTGAATGTAAATACGTCACGGAAATTGAGCTAGTATTTACAACAATACAATCAGCGATTCAATGACGCGAGAAAGCAAAAGAATTGCGAAGTCAGATTCAACGACTCGTATGAAATGTACTCGAGAAATTAAGACGAAGAGTCATGGTACGATTTTCGAAAAAAAAAAAAATTCGGAGGCAAGTGAAAAAATATAAGAAACGATTCAACATTTAAAAAAACGACAACAAGAAATCTTCTATTGTTTGTTTTGACGAAACGCACGTTTCAAGTGTCAAATTTCGTAACTGAATTCGATAAAACTCGAGACCACAGTTACCGAGTTCAAGAACCGGCAGATTCAGTACATAAGTATACAATTAACATAATGCCATAGTTATAGATTGAATGTTAGCGCCTAGAAACGATGTAATATTACGCTCCGTATTTAATGAAAAAAAAAAAAAAAGAAAAGAAAAAAAAAACAACAAAAACCATGAAATTAGCGATTAAGCGAATACCTGTGTAAAATTTAGTAGGTGTCCACAAGAATAAAATAAAAACTTATATTGTGGTACAAATCCTACACAACGAAGTTTAGTTTGCATTATCCACGACTTCGAGCACCAAAAGCACGAAATAATCGAAAATTCCGAATATTTAAAAAAAATATACGTTAAAAAAGGATTTTTTTTTATTATCAATTTCTATCGCGAGCCGTGACGAGTTCAAAATCGGGTTTTTGATCAGTGATTATCTTCTTTATCCTACCGGTGAATTCGATGATGCTGTAACCGGCGAGTCCGAAGCAGAGCAATCCTATGAGGATGTACAGCTTGATATACGTACACAGATAAGGGCTGTACGCGTACGCTATTACCGATCCCGTTGCTTCCCACAGTCGGAAATTGGAATACGCGGCCTCTTCCATACCGGGAAAGAGGATTCCGCTCAAGGCTGCAAGGAAAGCGTGAAGATTATTTTTTTTTATCAATGATCGATATCTGTAAGTTCGATTGGAATAGCAGAAATCTCGATAGCCGCGCAAATTCTAGAAAACTGGGGTGGAGTCTCTTCGCGGTCTGTGTGATAATTTCTACGTTACCGGAATTCGGTAAATTGCACCTGCGTCGGTAACTGGTCGGTAATAAAGAAAGCTGAAACTGTCATTGGATATGATGGTATTTTAGCAGATGAAGTCCTGAACAAGTTAGAGAAGTGGAGCCTTGATAACTAATCTCCTAGAATGTGACACAATAATCGGAATTTACCCACAAAAAACTAGTTTTATTGTTTATTTTATTCATTCGACTCTTCTTGGTATTTATTCTACCAATTTTACGATTTTTAATATTTATTTTATTCGATTTTATTGTGTTTCTTATTTTTTTAATTATTGAGAATATTTTTAGTTTCTAAAAATAAATTTAGGTTACTTTTAAAATTATTATTGAATGTTTTTTTAAAATTAATTTTAAGACGGAGAAGCTTGCAGCTCGTACTCCATTTTTTTCGTAATTTTTTGCTTTTTCTACTCCACTTTTGCTACTCCATAGAGAAACCTATCTGATCATAAACATCTATCTCTCGACATTTTAATTGCAAAATGTTAAAAAAATTTTCAAATTTATGGTAGTTTTAGAATAAAAATAAAATAAAAATAAAATGTACAAATAATACATAAATATTACTCAAATACTTCGAAACCATGCAATCTTGTAGACCATAATTTAGCTCGAGTTACCCAAAGTTGTCACTGGAAAGCGAGAACAATCGAAATTTCCCTGTACCAAACTTTTCGAATGGAATCCGTTGAAATCTTATGAACCCCTACGAAATGTGATTTCGAGATTGATAAAGTTTGTGATTTGTTTTCAAACATTTTCTCACTTACCGTTAACTTGAACGAGCCATATCGCATCGCACACGCCCCAGAAACCCGACATCAGAAAGAACATTATTCCCTGTCCCGACGTGGGTTTCCACAATAATAACGTGATTATGATCGCCAGATGCAGCACAAACGCAAACATCATAACTGGAACTCTTCCCGTTATTTTAACGACCGAACCCGTCGTCAGGGCCGCGATTGCGTTTGCAACCCCGTAGCAAATCATTACGTAACCGATGTTGTTGATGCCCCAAGCGCATGAGACGAACGACTGCGAAAAAATTCATAAGCTAGATTATAAAAATCTATCGGGAAAAACGCGCGAAATCGCCTGATCGAAACCACCGTTGTGTCCCTCGAAAAGAAATAATAATAAAATTTATCTTGCGAAAAATGGATTTATCGAACATTTTTTATAGACCATCGATTCTTTGATTATTGTTTTTTAATAAAAATAATAGCAAATAATTTAAAAATCGATTGTCCATTGAGAATAATCGGACAATCGATTATTGGAAAGATAGATTTAATTTTTATTTTCTTCTTTTTCAATCGGAAACCATTATCATATATTGAAATTTCGAAAAAAACTAAAATTTTTTTCAAAATGGCCAAAAAATATATATATTTGGAAGACAAGCGCCATTATACTTTTTTTTTTAATCTGCTATCTCGATGAACCATCTGAGAATTTTTTTTTATCCAATGTCAAATTCGCACAAGAGCAGTTACCTCTTGGAAAAAAATGGGGGGTAGAAGAAGGGGATTTCGAACAAATGTATAAAAAAATCAGTGATGTAGTAGGATCCAAAAGATAGTACAAAACAATTATTAGCCACATCAGGAGATAGAAAGATTTGAATCAGGCGTAATGGCGCGTTTCTCCGCATATATATTTTTCTTTCTAGACCACAGCGGGTCGTAAGATAATAAACGAAAAAAAATGATGCGCACTGTTGCAATCAGTTCAAGCTTTAGACTTGAAATAAGATAATACTAGACTTGGAATCCTATTTAAAAAATGAGCACCTTACAATGAAGTGATGAGTTTATTTGTAATGAATTAATTTTAAATAAATTATTTTATTAATAACAATTAAAAATTATTTTGATCAAATTGAAAATTTAATTGCAATTAATGCATATTAGCGAATATAAATATACTTACGGCATTGTAGTCCGCAAAAAGAAATGCTTGTTCCGCTCCGATAAACATAGTTATCGGCAGGATGAGCAGCTGACTCTTCTCCTTCAACAATTTCAACGTCACCGCCAACAGTTTCAATCCCGATCGTCCGCTGGCCGATCCGGTTCTTCCTCTGTCGTATCTACGAAAAATTATCAAACAAATGGATTTTAAATCCCATCCTCTTAAAACACTCTCCGTCTTATTCCCGCGATAACATTGTCGCTGCCATTTCCCGTCGTCATTCATCAAACTTCTGCCGTCTCTCGCTAAAAAAATGTAAGGTCGTGACGCTTTTTCGACGAACAATTTTTCCGTACAAAATTCATTTGTTCTCTATTTCTTGGATTTTTTCGCCATCCCGAGTGAAACAATAATTTAGAGAATTATAATGAATATATATGGTTTTATAGATGTCACTTGACATATGTTTTCTGTACACAGACTGCTAACAATCTACGGACAATTCTTATATAAATTATTAATAAAAATGTTATTATGATTCATATTAGTTATTATTATATAATAATTATTATTCATGTATTGATTGTGTATTGTTATATTCATTTATGAATTAGGGTTGTTGTTATATGGGGTATTTTTGAATTTTGTTTTCCCCAGGTCTTAATCGATGCTAGAGAAAACAAAATAAAAATATGAAGTTTGATTCGACCTTTCTAGTCCAATTCTGAGTACAGGCTGATTTGAAGAGAAGTTTCCCATTTAAAAGAATGCAATTTTTCTATTCTTTGGTATTTATATTCCCGGGCTGATTGATTATTCATGGGCAAATTTTGCCATATGGAATCAACGCATATGAATCCTACGTTCACGAAAAAAATAGATATATAAAGGTCATCTCATTCAACGTTTACACCGCGCTTCTGACGAGAGTCATGCAATTTTGGAAGTTGTAAATGTGGATTGAGATGACCCGTATGTGTTCATTTTTTGTTGGTCAAAGTGAGATTCTTAACCGTTGATCTCGTATGGTACTGGATTTTTTAAAGAATAATTAGTCGCCGCGTTAATATAATTACGGAGAAGTTGGAAAAAGGCGTTCATTTAAAATATACATTTTTACATCGCAATAAGAGTCAAGCTAAGAAGGCCAAATTGGGCGTAACATTTTTTAGTTGTATCTTTTTTAGGATTGAGACCGTCACACAATTAATATTTGACTGATTTTCGCGGCCTTGACGTTCACCAAATGTTATTTCTCTAATCTCGGATCCGTAAAATCATGTAGAATGGTGATCTCGATCGGACCGTTTTGGAAGTGGACTTTTTTAAGTTTTCACGGTTAAAACTTCACAAAATAGACGCCACCCCTAAAATCGTCTGATCGAGCTGATTCGACTAAGCAATTGTACGGAAGCAAGATACTATCGAATAGCCGACGCCCGCGAAAAACGAACGTTTTTCATCCGATTTTTTTTTCTGCATGATTCTACGGATGCAAGATACTTTGTTGAAGATGAGGGCTGCGAAATACAGGGAAAACTTTTTTGTTGGCCGGTCACTCTAATATATTTATACAGACCCTTTGTCGCCTATATACAATCGATATAATGATAATAATAATAATAATAATAATAGGAATAATAATAATACTAATAATAATAATAATTATTATTATTATATTAATAATAATAATAATTATTATTATATTAATAATAATTATGATTATTATAATATTAATATATTATTATTATTATTATATTATTATATTAATAATAATAATAATAATAATTATTATTATATTATTATATTAATAATAATAATAATAATTATTATTATTATATTATTATATTAATAATAATAATTATTATTAATATAATAATAACAATAATAATAATAATTATTAATATAATAATAACAATAATAATAATTATTATTAATATAATAATAACAATAATAATTATTATTATTAATACAACAATAACAATTATTATTATTATTAATATAACAATAATAATTATTATTATTGCTATAACTATTATTATTATTATTGTCAATATAATAATTATAACTATTGCTGTAACTGTCATTATTATTATTGTTATTAATAATAATTATAATTACTATAATCGTCATTGATTATAATAATTATTCAATTAATATTTTATTTCATTCATTATGATAAGAATTCAATTAATTATTAATGTAATGATACTTATTATTATCACTATAACTATTATTATTATTATTGTTATTAATAATAATAATTATTATCAATACGATAACCGTCATTGATTATAATAATTATTCATTTAATATTTTGTGCGTGAGTTTTTCAAAGATTGTATACAGTCCGTACACAAAACATATCTATATTGAATTTTAAATTGACCACGAATTCGATTTATCGTATACGAACAGTCCATAGATTGTACAAACACCATACATATATATTTTTTCACTCGTGATACGACGGTGCGCCGTTTCCAACCCCGGTGTCGCATCGTTGCAGCCCCCGAGTTCGCTTCCGTCATCATTTCTCCAACGGAAATGCCACGGATGGTGACTTACTGCCCAACGGCGCGCCGGACATCGTCCACAATATCGGGATATTGAGGTACGGGCATTCGTGGAATGAACGGGGAGACTAATGGATAATTCTACGTAGCTACCGTCAGAATAATCGAGCGCGCTGCGAAGCGCGTTACGACCCCGACCGAAGTCCCACCAAATTATCGATAGATATATGACGTTCATCGACAGTCGGCTGGCTATCCTCATTTCACAGTCCATGGTAATACGACCCTCTTAGCTATTCGTACTCAGACGAGAAGCACAACCGCGACCGTATAGATAATTGCTTCCATTACCGGCTTCCATAAATACACGGGGTAGTCCACGCAACTTGCGCACCTGTATGACTAGTAAACTGTGCATTGTATGGAAAAATTTTGTACATAAAATTCATTCATTCATCAGTTTTGATTATTGGTGGAGGCGTTTCGGAGATGACAGGTCGAAGTCATGTTTGTAAATGGAATACCACATTTTTTTGAACAAATTGTGAAAAAACGTGAAATTTTGATTAAAAAAGTACTAATTTCTTTTAGTCGTAAATCTAATAAATAATGAGTTATTTCACTTCGTTTCTTAAAACGTTTCTTCGCGGAATATCAAGCTAGGATTCATCCTTATCAGAGATTTTCGCAGGTCAGCGAGATGCTTCGGAACAATGTTTATCAACACATGTTTGTTATGCAGGTGTACAAGTTGCGCGTTTACATATACAGGGTGGTCCATTTGAGTTGTCGCGGCAGAATATCTTGAAAACAACGGATATTGGAGAAAGATGTTCGCAATAAAAGTTTCATGGTTCGAAGAGGGCAAAACACTGTGCTATTTATCTTTCCATTCAGTGGAGGCTTACAAGGTTACTTGAAGGTCAACTTGTTTTCTTTTTTATTGAAATGTGAACGTGTTCAAATTGTTTTCTCTACGCCATCAATTTTTCTAGATACAGCTAAATTAATGACATAGGTATCCAATAAAACGGTCAATTACGAATTGAATCGACATTTTTTTTTTTAATTTGTACGTGTATAAAATGCAAATCTGTGGAAAAAAATACACGTTCTTGTTAAGAGGAAGGGCTACTGCTCGGTTGGTAACAGAAAACTGTAATGCATTGTTTGGGGCCTCAATTGTTCTGTCGAATAAAACTTGGTATCGTAGACCTGCGGCTCAGAATTTTGCTGTCAACCGTTGTCATCTTTGATCCGAGATATTGATTGTGGCGACAAACAACGGTTTGCTATGATTGCAGCTATCTCTCTCGCACTCACCGATGTATCCCATCGCCTTAAGGAAAAAAAATGATGATCTCCAAATAACCGTCTAAACCGCCACTGGATCAAAAGTACGCTTTCCCCCCATCGAGCCATGAAACTTATATATTGCGAACGTCTTTTTCTAAAATACGTTTTTCTTGAGATATTCTGCTGTGCCAACGCAAATGGACCACTCTGTATATGGGGTGTTCCACGTCGACTCAGACAGCTTTGACCCTTGGGTCAACATTTCTGGATCCTAATTTTTCACATGAATATATGTTGAAAATAAAGAGACCCGTATCGAGGGGTTTTTTCATTTTGAGGCTTCGTTTTTGAGATACAGTCAAATGAAGTTTCAACCATTGACCGTATTTGGTCATTCGAATCGATATAACTCAGCAATAGTTAGTGATGGAGGGAAAAACTACAGGTGTTTTTTTTTCGTTTTTGCACGCTCTATACGATAAAGACATTCATGATTATGTTGCGCCGATGTATCAATTGTTTATTAACAATCAAAAATAAAAAGTTAAACAAAAGAAAAGAAGCTCATTTTCTTTTTGTAATTTTTTTTCCTCAAATTTCTTGATTAGAAACAAAAATGTTGTGACATCATCGACTTGGTTCGAAAGTTACAGCTTTTCAACGTCATCACCGGTTAAACAAATCGATGTATCTCAACAACGGTTAGTGATAAATTGAAAAACTGTCCTTGTTTTTTTCCTTCGTTTTTCCACTCTATATATGATAAAGTTATCCATGATTATGTTGCACCTATGAAGCAATGGTTATTAACAATTAAATAATTCAAAATTGTATAAAACTAAAAACGCTCATTTTATTTTTACAAATTATTTTTTAAGGATTTTTTCAACGAAAACAAAAATGTTGAGACCTTACAGAGCTTAGTCCGACGTTTCAACCGGAAATTATGGTTTTTTTTCTCATAAAGAACACGTTTGATGTAAAATAAACGCATTAAAGCTATAATTTCTGAACGAAACGTCTGAACAAGCTCTGTAAGGTCTTCAAATTTTTGTTTCTTCTCAAGAAATCCATAAAGAAATGAATTAAAAAAATAAAATAAGCATTTTTCGTTTTTTACAATTTTTAATTATTTAATTGTCAATCATAATTGTTTAATAGGTGCAACATAATTATGAATAACTTTATCATGTATAGAGTGCAAAAACGAAAAAAAAACACCGGTAGTTTTTCAATTTATCATTAACCATTGACTGAGATATATCAATTCGAACAACCAAATACGATCAATGGTTGAAAAACTTCATTCGACTGTATCTCAAAAGCGAGGCCTCAAAATAAATAACCCCGAAATACGGGTTTCTTTATTTTCAACCTATATTCATGTAAAAAATTAGGAAGCAACAATGTTGACCCAAGTGTCAAAGCAGTCTGAGTTGACGTGGAATACCCGATACACATTAGGGTGTCCGCTATTCCTAGGGGCGGCCCGAAAAAAAATTTCAACTTTCCGAAATGACGGACATCATACCTAAACATACATAGGTATTCGCCAGTGTCGAGGTCGCCTTGCTCAAGCGCAAAAGAAGATAACGATTATGCATATGTGCATTGCAGCACACCATACCCAACGTAATTTACCTTGATAAAGAATCAACGCCAAACGCAACGATTAAACACGCCGCAACCATGCAGATCAAATAAATCCCGGATATCAGATGTATTCGATCCTGCGGCGGCGGCTGTAGGTTTGGATTATCCGTTTCGCTCGCCGTTATCCCGCAAAAATTAGATCCGCACACCTCGGCGACTATCGAACTGTTCAATGTTACGTTTGCAGCCACGACGTCCACCCCGTATGACAGAACTGCGGATCGACGAGATATGTGGACATATACAAGCTGGTGAATGTGTCGGTTGATGCATTGCCAATTCATACGGGCATTAAATCAAACGTCAAGCAAGTGGGTGAAGCTTGGTTTTTTTTTCTTTTTTTTTTTTAATTACATTGAGCAATCAAACTTTTTTTTCAGCATCGACGACTTCGTCGTACAGCTCCGATAGAAATGCGTCGTATCCTAGAGAACGGAATTCCAGCGGTTGCTTGTCGCGTCGATTTTTGTTATTATTATTATTATTATTATTATTATTTTTGAGCTATTGTTATTTGATAATTAATCCGATTGGTGCATCGTTCTTTTATGCAGCCTCAAAGTGTATCGTGGGATCGAAATGACTCGAGGTTTTGAAAAATGGAAAATGTCATCCTAAAAATCTGGAAAAATTCATGAATGAAGCTCAGGATTTCAGTTTTACGATGAAACTTTTAAATATAAGGTTTCCGGAAATATTTATTATAACATTAACAATTAGCAAATGAGCTGCAGGGATTTTAAAATTTTTGCCTGGGTCAAATCGACCCTCCGATACACGCAACGGGTTAAGAATGGCTTTTGGGTTTTATATTTGATACGAAGGCGTTGATAAATTGAATGTAGCCGTCTGTCACACCAGTGTGACATTTTTACACATGGGCTTCTTGTCGAGAAAAAAACCTGTTCCTGTATTTTGCTTGTTTAAACGAATCTCGCGGTTGAATAAACGAAATTTATTTACCCGCCGAAGATATGAGGTTACCCCAGACCTGTGCCATCTGATAGAACATGAAGAAAAGCCCGAAGAATCTTGTGACGAGAACGTCGGCACCGAGATCGGAGACGGTTGAATAGGCTTCCGCAACCACGGTAAGGTATGTGCACTTTGCGCACCACAGCGGACCCCCGCCGAGACCAACGGCCAGTCCAGCTGGTATCATGGTGTAGAATTTGGGATAGAATTGGGCGGCGATGAATGGCATGTAAGCCATGAACGTCAGCGATATCGTCCATTTGCATCCCAGCCAGCTATGAAAGTGTGATATTTTTTCGAAATGAGAAAATTAATGGCGTGCGACGGATTTCAGATGTAATTTATTCCATGAAACTATGCATTATACATTATGAACATGTATTCAATGATCGTAAGCTATGATTATAATTTACTATGATTGAATTTTGTTTTATTTAGTTTATCAATGTAATTTAAAAATGTATTCTGCGATGATAACAATTATGAAATAGAATAGAAAAATCAATTAATTGAACATTCTGATGAATTTATTCATTGAATTCAAATTTTTATTAACATATAATGGAAAATAATAAAAAATATTATTATGATTATTATTATTATTTTTTTATTATTATTATTATTATTATTATTATTATTATTATTATTATTATTATTATTATTATTATTATTATTATTATTATTATTATTATTATTATTATTATTATTATTATTATTATTATTATTATTTTGTTATTGTTATTATTACGTTTTTCGTTATTTTTTCAGAATTATTATTTATTACTTTCATATCTCTCATATATCACCGTACCAAAAATGTCTCTAGAAATTCCAAGTATCGCAGATATATATTTGCGTGTAATAAAATGCCACTTAGAATCAAATAACCAGAAATAATATATTCTTCGAAATCGTATAAATTCTTCATTTAAATTACCCAAAATCGTGTTTGCATTCAAACCACTTGGTGATATCGCATAAGTTGGTAAGCATCTTCGTTCGGTCGATAGAATCGACGACTAAATGGGATTTCTACTTTCGACCAGTGATAACGAAGACCGCTTACCTTATCATCAAAACCGGTAAAAAAATGTTGCTGAATATGAGACTCCCGTAGATGGCAGCCAGAGTGATCGTCCCCAACGACTCATCCGCATTGACCGAACTTTGCAGATTGCTCGCGCCCATAAAAGCCGTGAAATGTATCATAAATGCGAGGCCTATCATCAATATATTTTTCATTATTCGCCATCTCTCCGATGGTTCGAACGTCACACCGCCTCTCGTGCCCCTGACGAATTGACTTCCGCTGTCAGCTTTTTGTGCCGTCATTTTCTTCAATTTCAGACGAAACGTCTCTCGATCAATATATATATATTATTTTATTCCGTAGAAAATTATACCGTTATTCGCTACCGTCGAAAGTCAGTAAGTGTCCACTATTCGAGTTGTTTCATCGATCCATCTCTCAACTTCAAAACCAGGATCGCGTTATTTTCTTTCGTTTTCTATGGACTTATCGAACGAGAAAAGAGAATCCAGTATCACTATATTTGTTGCATCTCTTGTATTTCGTGGATCATGAATGTCGCAATTTTTTCTCGTTTTCCAAGCTTCGTTCTATCCTCTGAATTCTATATCATTGGGATAAATCAGTTTCTCACTATGGATCGTAATATTCAATGAAAAATTATAATCCGTTACATTCCCCAATGACAATATTTCAAATCTGTTAACATCGAAAAAATCTCGATTTCTGTGTTCTGCATTTCTCGAATTTTCAAACCATATATTGCGATAAAATGTTTTATCTTTCAATTAATCGAATGAGAAAATAAAAACAAGGATGATCTTTGTCGCATCTCTTGCATTCCCCGGATCATCGGTATTGTAAACGTTTCGTTTTTTTCTCGTTTTTTTCTGCCAATAGATAAATCATCAATAAGACAACTGTGAGCCGGTGTAACTGTGAGTGACGTAATCGTGCTCGTGCATTGCAATAGGTGGTCGGGTGTAGCAGACACGAGCCATCTACTTCGAGATAACCAGTTGTGCAGCTCCGTCCGTCCGCATCTCACGGAAATGTTCGTGATGCATGGACGTCAACCCGATGGATTTTTCTGCAAAAAAATAATCCAACCTTGAACGGTTTATCCCGTGCATATCGTAAGTTGATATCGATTTTTCGCGTGTAAAGATTACTCAAACGCGAGCGAGGACATCGGGTGAAGAATTTCTTCTGCATAAACTTACACGCTTAATGATTCGTACACGCGTGGGTGGATATGTATGTCATGTATCTGTGGCTTGGAGGCAAAACCGAATGAGTTCATGGAAAGCATTTCCGAGAAATGACAATTTTACGTTGTAATCACTCTATCGCAGCGGACGAATAGATTGGAAAAATAAGTATTACGAGGTTACGATTAGTTTTTGGTATTATTTGTGGTAGAATTCGGTAAAATTTGGATAGTATGTAGCTTATAGATTTGAAAAACACTTATTTGGGTTTGCTTAGTAATTATGGACCTATTTGGTTTTGCCCGACAATGCGAGACATTTATGAATCGATATACATCGTCAAAAAACGAAATGTTAGCTTAACGATAGAAAAGTTTCAGAAAAGCTTGCAGAAAAACGTAACACGGGTTTTTTTGTCGTTTTTTTTAACGGAGAAATGATGGACTTATTCGATTTTTACGACAAATTGGACTTATTTCGTTACGTTAATTTTATTTATGTCTTCCTGTAGGGGAAGTTTTTGGCAACACTTTGTCTTAAAACGATGTTTACAATCTAAATTATAAGAATCTAATTTAATCTTATATTTGAAAAAGAATTGGCTTATTCAATTTCGCCTTCGAACCACAGATATGTCATACACACTAAACGCGAAAATTGAAGGATATGGAAAAAATCCTGAATTCTTCGGTGATCTTCCGAGGTCTGGAATTTATCAAAAATGGTTGTAGAGCTATGATGGAAAAAGGAAATGAAGCTTCAGCTCCAAATCTCTATTTTTGATATCTCAAGTTCGAATATTTTTGTCATTGACGGTTTCTGCGTAATCGTGATAAGATGAGCGCGAAGTACCTTTTCCGAATTATTTGCCTTTCGGAAGGTCTATGGACTCTAGGGTGGACCTTAATAGGGGTGTTGACGAATTTCGACAAGTGCGACGCCCCAGATAGGTTCGAAATCAATAAAAAAAAATATGTGCAAAACCCCAGCACTGTGGTCCAATGCCAAAACGTGCCTGTAAGCTCGTTTGGTTCCCATTTCAATAACATGAGATTTTCAGACTAATTCAGTCATTGATAATATATAATATTTTTTTTCAATGCTTGGGAGCACTTCCTAAAAATAATGACTGAATTAGTCTGAAAATACCATGTTATTCAAATGGGAAACAAAACAAGCTTACAGGCACGTCTTCGCATTGGACTACAGTGCTGGAGTTTTGCACATATTTTTTTTAATTTATTTCGAACCTATCTGGGGGGTGCATTTGTCGAAATTCGTCAACACCCCTATTAAGGTCCACCCTAGTCTATATATATCAGGAACATGATGCACACTCCAATTGTATGAATAAAGTTCCACAATTTTGATAAAGTATCTGGGAAAAAGAATTTCATACAATTTACAATGGTCGAAATAGCAGTTACCTCTTGAAACAAAACAAGGGTCAGGCGAGGGGAAGGAAGGTCTAGAAAATCTAAAAAAAACGAATTATCAAGGTCCCAAGATCCAAAAGATAGCGTGTTTACGGTTGGATCGTTAACTCCCTGGTAGTAGAACGAGTCCAAAACGGTTGATCCGATTGAAGGGTCGATTACCGTGTGCCATGACCGTATTTAAAGTTAAGCCATCGGATTACCCACTAGCTGCATGCAGTATCTATTTAACGACCCATTAACGGTGCTCCACATGACGCGAAAGCGCACGAAATTATTTGATCGAGACTTAACAACATTAACCTTGTATAACGAATTAATCTCATAACCCTGCATGGAAATGAAACTGTGGGGTTAGGGTTTTTTTATAAATTTTTTTTTTTTTAACGAAAGATAAATTATTTAAAACTTCTACTGCACACAAAAAACACAATTCTGGATTCATTGAGTTACGAAAAAAAAAAAATTAATCAACAAAATTGATTGACGCTGACAAATCCGAGAGGGCTTTGTCAATTATTGTGAACATCATAGGTTTCTCAGATATTATGAGGCTGCACATGTGTGGAGAGTTTGAGTGATGTAACTTGAACCTATTTTGAGTTATATACGTTTGAATTTTGGGAGGCCGTACATTATCTTCAAATGTAATTGCCGAATATTTTGAGACATTCCAAACATATTGACATCAAAGTCTTGATTAAAAAATTTCGTGCCGCCACATATTTGAAAAATTGACTCCACATATTTGAAATAAGAAGTTTAACTTCTATAAAATCCGATTCTTTTGTCTGATATTCACTAAATATATTCTATAGTACGGTCCAATGAGGTTTCTGATATGCAGAGAAAAATTCAAAATCCTATTAAATCTATACTTGTCGATAGACTCGGCCCAAATTAAATCCCAAATGTCCGTGAACATCATTCTATTTGAGAAAAACGATTACGACCGATAACTCAAAATTTGTGGACGGTGGAGTGATAACCAACATTTCTGGAAATTCCAAAAAAAGAATTCGAATCTTAAAAAAAACCGGATGAATCATTTGTTTCTATAAATCATGTCAATTAACCGAATTCTATACCGATATATATAAATTCATCCGATCATAAAATCCTTCCACGGCCGATGAAGGAACATCTTACCGTGACATAAACAAATTTCCGAAAAACAAAAACAAAAACAAAACCTATTACCAAAAAAAACCAAAAAAAAATGCAACATTTTGCGCTAATTGTGAGTAACATCGGTTTTACCACTTGCGATAATTTTTATGGTCGGACATAACACTTTTAAGGGTCACGGAATTTTCATTTGAAAAACGCAATTGCAGATAACGTTTTCCGGGCATTGTTGTATTCCACGTGGACGCGCGGAACAACGTCGCCGCGATTTCCGCGAGCATTAGTTATTCTCATGGCTAATTGACTAGCCACGACCGAGAGTGTACAACTCGGATTGCATCAAGGATTAATAACCGTCGTGCGCTTATATATTCCATAGCCCGACCCGGTGCTGGTGGAAGCCACCGTGTGCAAACTCGGAGCCACACGGGTGGCCTTGGGACCATATAATTCTGTTCCTTTCACGCACGAGCTTCGTTCCGGCGCGTACACCTTTCTAGATTTACCTCGAATCTTGTCGCACAAATATTCATGTGTCATTTTTTATATCTATTTTTATTTTAATTATTATTTTCTCTTTACGAAGCGTTATCGAGATTTCCCAAGTGAAAAAATTATGCATAGTCTATATATCTACTATATATAGAATTGAGCATATATAGCTTATACATAGTCTAGGTGTATCCGATAAAAAAAAAGAAATTCAACGATAAATATGATAATGCCGAAAATAATAATAATACAAAATTCTCTTTGATATAATATAATAATATATACAAAAATTATATATACTTTATAACATTATTATAATGTTATAGGATTATTATTATTATTATTATTATTATTATTATTATTATTATTATTATTATTATTATTATTATTATTATTATTATTATTATTATTATTATTATTATTATTATTATTATTATTATTATTATTATTATTATTATTATTATTATTATTATTATTATTATTATTATTATTATTATTATTATTATTATTATTATTATTATTATTATTATTATTATTATTATTATTATTATTATTATTATTATTATTATTATTATTATTATTATTATTATTATTATTATTATTATTATTATTATTATTATTATTATTATTATTATTATATAATTATTATTATTATTATTATTATTATATAATTATAATTATAATTATAATTATAATTATCCTATAACATTATAATAATGTTATAAAGTATATATAATTTTTGTATATATTATTATATTATATCAAAGAGAATTTTGTATTATTATTATTTTATTATTATTATTATTATTATTATTATTATTAGTATTATTATATTATAACATAATTATAATATTTTAATATACTCTATAACATATCATCTAATCTATGTATGGAATTGAGGATATATAATCTATATATAGGCTGTATATAGTTTATACATAGACGATATATGCCCAATTCTATATAGAGTCAACGTATGGACTATGTATAAATTTTTCACTTGGGTTCCGAAGGAATTCGTAAATTATCCGTTGCGCACGTGAGTCTTGCAAAACCACGGACAAACTATAATCCCGCCAGGAGGAGAAATTGGATTTTACGAATTGAAAATGCAATATTGTGCGAAAATTCTCTAATGGCCGTCTTGACATATATACAGGGTGGCCGACGCAACTCGCGAACGTGCATAACTTGTAAAGTATGCATTGTATGGATAAAGTTGTGCACATGAAAATTGCACCGTTTTGAGGAATGGGTTATGGGGAGTAAAATTTTCGTTTATTGGTGGAAGCGTTTCGGATATATCCTTTAAAGAGCGGTCAAAGAGCGTGGAATTTGGAATAAAAAAGTTTTAATCTGCATTAACTGTGAACCTAAACACTAACGAGTAATTTCACTTTGTTTTTTGAGAAATTGCTTCGCGTAATATTTGGATGAAGATTCAACCTTATCGGAGATTTTCGCACGACAGCGAGATGTTTGGGTGACAATGTTTATCAAACGCGAAAACGTCGGAAGGGAATAAAAACAATAAAAATTAAATTAAAATTTAATTTCTTAGAGAAATTTCACAGAGAAATTTGCAACGTGTTAACCAAAATTGCTCGTCAGTTATTAGGTTTACGACTACTAGAAGTCGGTAATTCTTCACTTCAAATTCCACGTTCTGTTGAAATTAGGTATAAATAAATGGCCAAGAGCGTGATAGGCGTGCATATGGTAGCGTTCCGTAGCTATTCTCCCTCATTCCAAAAAATAAGTATTTCTTAACTTTTCATTAACCATTTTTGCCACCGTTTTGGTTATAATTTTAATTACATGTGCAAATTAAAAGCTACATTCTGGATTATTTTCCGATTTCTGGAATTGATAGTTCAGAAATTAAAGGGGGGGGGGGGGACTGTGATGACGACTTTGAAAACTATTTCTACGGAACCCTAAAAGTGTACCATTCCATTCACAGCCAGACGTTGAACTTGATATCTCCGAAACGCCTCCATCAATACACAAAAATTATGCATTATATAACGCATCTCTTAAACCCGTAAAAAAATTGTACACGAAATTTTTTCATACGGTGAATACTTTACAAGCTATGTAGTAGTGCAAGTTGCGTGGACGACTCTGTATTAATTGGGTCTTCAGCTGCAGTGTATTAATGCAAGTACAGTTTCGTAATAAGGAAAACTGCGGAAGAATAATCAGGGGTCGGCGTTGAAACTGGGCCAAGTTTTCAACGGGATGTCTGCAGCCTCATTCAATCAGGCGCAAGTACAGGTCCACCCGGGAATAAAATGGTTTTGCATGGCTTGTTTGTTACGAAAAACAAATAAGCCACAGAACTTCATTGAGCTCCGTGAAATATTACATTATTGATCCTTTTTCGAAATTTAGTACATTATGACACTAGTACGAAAAATTTTTTTCTGACGAGTGTGAGTTCAGAAAACGTTTTTCGTACGAGTATCGTACGAATTTTGATGTCACAAGGTGCGTAAATGCGGTTTGACGCGAACGAAGTGAGCGTAAAATCGTACTTTTACGCACAGCGTGTCATAAATTATTTTGTAATGTCAAGAGCGGTTGGAAAATCAAGCTGATTACGCCCTCGGACCTTGATTCCGTGCTTTTACGAACGTTTGAAACGGCAAACCGATGCCATCAACGTTCTTTCGTCTGTCATCGTTTAAAAAAAAATCAACGAACGTGATAAGGGTTGAGAAAAATAGTATCGCGATTTTTACGAACGATTGCAAATACTCATGGTTTTTAATTGCATGCAATATCAACGAAGTTTTAAGGCAGAACCGTGAACAATCGTGCGCGTGAAGACATTTTTGGGAACGCTTCACGAAATCGTTATCCCGAAGCTTCCGAGGTTCGAAGTGGGGGCGGGTAGTGAAGCTCTTGGCCATCTCACCCGAATCCACAGTTGGGACGAATGGCAATAGCATTATTTCAAAACAAAATTGCGCATTTTCTAATTATTATTCGCATTTTCTTGGTCTTTTTTCTGAAGGTGCATCCACGCTGTTACGCAGCAAATGTATTCTCTGCAAGGAATGGACATTTTTTCAATAAAATTATGTCTAAAATACTTCTTTGAAGAAACTAAATGCGATCGATAATCAACCACCAAAAAAATAATTCGGACGTTCCTGCAATAATTATAAATAATTGAAACAAATTGTTAAATCCTTTTCTCTAAGTACTTGTATTGATGTAACGTATTTGGAAGTATTCAAAATTCGTTTCCATAAAATGAGTTCTCAGCTCTGTACTAGACGTCCCTCAAATTTCAAAACAATGTGTCGCGAAACGTTGAAAAAGGTTACACTAATTCTGATGTCGCGATGAATTTATCCGAGTTGATTTCCAAACTTGATCCACAAACATGGGCGCGAATAAATTTTAATGTCGGTAGCTACCAATGTTTCAAAAAAGTTATTGCCTTTTGCTTCGTCCTTCGGAGAACCATCTGACACGAATTTGCCCTATCAACCGTTTTAATTTCTCCGGAATTCCACGGAGTGGAAGGAAAATGCTCAAAACCCAAGCTGACCTCACGATAATTATCACGAATAGACGGTGGTTTGCGCTGTGGATGTGTAATTATCCGCGAGATCCCGCTTGCAAATGCGAGTACTAAATCATCGGACCGTGTAATAAATTATTTTACATTAAAAACATTAGCGAAGCGCTACTCCGGAGGTAGAAGTTTCCTCTTAAAGCCGATAATCGACTGTGCAAAAACGCTCGGTCGAGATTCTGCCAATTCTGCAACCGATGTGTGATGTGTTGTGCCACTCAATATTAATTGCGACACCTAATTATTTAATTTTGTAAGCCTGTGGTTCGTCGGAAAAAAAAATAAGTCCACTATTTCACCGTTCACGCATTTACCGTCGTCCTACCAAATAATATCACGGCCTCCGCACTGGTTGGATTTCACCCAGTCAATTTTCAAAAAACGATTGTGAGCAAACTATCCGTACGAAGTGGCTAAAAAAATTACGGAACATGCTTGGATCTTTCTAGATGATGTACGAATAGTTCATCTATGAGAAATAAAATGGCAACATGTTAAACAAAATTTATAAAATAGGTGAAAACGGAAATAAAAACCGCCGGTCGTTGGTTGACGACCGGTGGGTTCCACTCAGTGTAGTTAATGAGGAAACCAAGAAGGGTTAACAGAAGAAAAAACAAGATCATGTTCTAATTTTTTCACAAGTTTCCCTGAAACTTTTCTATCCGTAAAATGAAATTTCGTTATTTGACAGTGTATATCGATTATTAATTGTCTCGCATGGGCAGGCGAAACGTGATGAGTCCACGATTAGCGAGCAAAACCAAATGAGTCCGGCAGTATTTTTTTTTTTTTTAACAACAGACTGTTCGAATTTCACCAAATGTTACCTTAAACAGTAACACAAACTATCCGTAACCTGACAGTTATTTTTTTCGAAATTGATTTGCTTGCTGCAATAAAAAGCAACGCAACGTAAAATCGTTATTTCTCGAAAACTCTTCGTACATCTTCATTCTGTTTTGCCTCCGAACCACAGGAATATTCTTGTATATGACATCGTTTTCGCTATAGTCTATACCATTGCGTAAATTTAATTTTTCCCGACTTTGCATAAACTCCAAGAAGAGCTGGAAAGATGTTTTAATTTACGATATTTTTAATAAAACCTTGATTATCTTCCCGACGATGCAGCAAAGATTTTTTTTCAAGCGTTCGAAATCTGCAACCACGTGCTACGCAAATTGAAACTAAATTTACCCGGGAATTGCTGTGTGTCGGTGTTTCGTCAGATTCTCATTCGTGGGGCTATTCAACCGGAAATTCACTCATGAGCTCCGTCGCACCGTCAGATGGGGTGTGTGGGTTCCTGAGAGTGTGTGTGCGTGTGTATGTGTGTGTATGTGGGCTTGAAACTGCGATATCAACGTACAGACATTGACATCGACAAATCGACGAATTAAATTAATTAACAACGATACGTGAACGCGACGTGTCTATCGGTCAGCATTCCACATGCCACGACGGATATACGATTGCGCTGTACCTTCCAAAGCGAATGGATTTTAAGTTCGAAGGTCGTCAATAAATGTCCCGATAAATAATTCACCGACAAACATATTGCCCGTGGTGTCGAGAAAAATCGTAATGTCTCTGATACATTGACGGTTTTCTCCTATTGCCGTCTCAAAACTTATCGTCGAGTTCTTGACGATCATATTTTATTCGCGAAAACCCGTTTACGGCGCAATCTACGGGATAAAAAAGTTGAAACGACGGGGATGGAGTTATTACACGGGTTGAGCGCGTGAAGTGGGGAAGACGGGGTGGAACGAATCTAGGGACGTACCGGCAAAATGGAACGTCAATGTCAGTGACAAAAGAATTTTTTTTTTTCTACTTTTTCTTCTTTTTTTTTCATTTTTTCACGGTGCCATTCTTTCACGCATTTATTTTCAGCTTATTTTGTGTGGTAACTCCGTAATATGACATTAACCATAATTGACGGAAACCACAACAATATTGTTTTGATGATGATATCCGGTTGGTATATTTTTTGGAATTAATGATATCGAAAATTCGCAGTGCTTGATTCTTTAAAAATAGTCGGTTGGATATTCAACACGAATTCTATGGAAAAGTATAAGAAAAAAAAATCTAATCTACTTTTTCGCAGCAACGAGTGTGCTGTGTTTCTTTACTTTGCATTGCACTCGTATTTTTTAAACATATATAGATAAACAATTATAGATATATAGAAACAATTATAGATATATAGAAACAATTATAGATATATAGAAACAATTATAGATAAACAGCGGCTTTAAGTCCTCAAATATTGAAGGAGGAATAAAAATTAAAAAACAGCGTTTTTGGGATTAGGAAATTTATATCCCGCCATCTACTGTACGTAACTTATATACAAGAAAATCGAAAAATTAATAACTACATTTAAAAAAATCGATATTATCAAAATGAATAATGGAATAGCTCATTTCACCACCATCGCCACTTTTCGCCTGACCGTCGTAACGTGGTTAATAGAACGGCTTCGTACACGCGCTATTAATATAACGTTTCGGTGCACAAAATTTAATGGGATTACAATCGTGTCCCACAATCATCATTATCGAAGTCATCAAATTTTACAACCCATCGCCATAATTGGAAAAATAAAATTGCCGATTTTTGTAACCGTCAAAAACTCACCATCGCGACCCGTCGTACGATCACTTTTTCCATTTTGCACGAAATTCCATCGAAGTTATTTTGTCATCACGATGTTGAATAATTCATCGTTTTAAGGCGATAATATCGTTCGAGAATCGGAAACAACTGTACCTTTCGCCGTGATATAGATGAGACTGGCAACTGCGATGAATGACCAACCGAACGAACTTTCAAGCTCTCGACTCCCCCCACCCGATGGAACACCCGCTGTCCGAACGTGCTATATCGTAAAACATCGCTCTTAGTATTTTCTCGTCGAGACACGAATCGCAATTTTATCTCACGATAAGTATCCGACCATTATTGACTATTAAACTGGACGTATCTGTCTTATCAGTTCGCGTCAAGAGGATTATCATCGGATCTTTCGAAGCTACGATTAAGATAATCAAGATTCCATTGTGTTATGTACATTAGGATGGCCGACGGAAAAAAAATTCTCGGCAATTATTCGATTTGATAGTACAGCAGAAAACATTGAATATTCGAAGACGTTTTGCAATCATTTTATACATTATTTATTTTATTTATTTATTACATTTTAATTTATATTTTTATGTTATTTATTCATTATTATTTTTATATATATTTTTATAATTCCCGTTATTATTTATGCATTATTCATTTTATTTATACATTTATATTATATTGTATTTATTACATTTTCATTGTTTGACCAGTTGAAATCGAGTATATATAAATATTGCCCTAATCAGTCTATTCATGTAGTTGTCGTTTTTTCTACTCATTTACTTGCATTGAATTCAATTGAAAATTATTAATTCACTACGTGATCGTTCTTTTGAGTTAAAAACATTTTCGTAAGTTTCTGTTAATTGTCGTTAATAAAAGAAAATTTCATGGAGGAACTCATGATTTTCTAATTTAAATAAGCGTAATATCATGTTTCGCACTCAGTTTCGATCTCCAAAAATTATATATCCTAGAAAAATCGATTGCAACATCAATTTTTATCACCTGTTAATCAAATGAAAAATCGATATAGCGAATACGGAACCTCTTAGAATTGTCCGGTTGGGCTCGGATCTGGCCATATGCTTTCTAATTTTATGTACCTTGAGAAAGGGGTTTTTCTCTACCGTTTAACGACGATTGAATTTCGTACTCCAACAAATCTCACGCCCGTTACTTTACTAACCATTAATACGATTCAATAAATTTACGGTTGGGCGCCAGCTAACGATTCTTCCACAACGATAAATTCATGTAACCGTTCAGAGGGACTCAATTGAATGACCCTTTATTCATTGAGGCAAGCAAAAGAAAGCAGAGGAAAGTTTAAGACAAAGCGCAGGTAATTACTCGGAATTTCGACGACTCTTTATTATTACGAAATTGCTCGTTCTTCCTCTTCTGTTCTTTCACAATTTCAAAATTTCAACGATATTTGACATATTTCCTGTTCCAAATTTATTCGACAATTTGGTCCGTTAATCCGATTCGGCTGGACGTCGGGTTTCACACTTTTACAACAATCTTTGATAACGAACGAATTTGATAAACGTCCTCTCCTCAAAAGCTGACCCGGTCACCTGACGATTGGACGCAAAGTGATTTTCGATTTATGGATCCCGACGGCGCTGACCGTCGAGGCATGCCAGCGCTAATATCTACTTTGTCGACAAGCTTTTTTTCAAAATCCGCGGTTGATAATCGAGCGTGGATCTCGACGGCAGTCGTCGATACGGAAAATTACTTGCAATTGTCTCCGCTTGGTATTTACGTAGCGCTCGAGAAAAGTATTCGCGATGCGACGACTTCGAAAAACGAATAATTTCGGTTTTCATGTCACAACTTCAAATCTACGAGCTGCCGATTTTTTTTTCCCGCGCGACACCCTAATATAACGTGTCCAAACGAGTGATTCTCTTTAAATTTCACGAAAATTCTTTGACACTTCAAAATTCGGTGACAATTCAATCAGTTGAATTAATTTTTTTTTCTCAATATCGCAATGAATATCGGCGAATTTTTTTTCATTCATGGTGGGATTATGTTGGTTCATTCGAAGAAGGAAATATTTAATCAAAAAAACAAAACCCTTGCATACAAGAAAATTACCAAAAAATATATTTCTTAATTTTCTTCGCTTACGAAGTAAAAAGAATTTTAACGAATTGTTGCGGACAATAAAATGAATACCGTCATTACTCAGCCTCGTCTCATTCTTTAAAAAAAATGTTTTTAACCCCTAATCTTCCATCGCTGCCGAGAAAATACGCGTTGAAATACGCTCGACCCACAGTCACGTCCCGACCGCGGCTTTCGCGGTTGGCGCGCGCCCAGCGACCTGCACAAACCGCGCAACTTTTTCAATGCTCATTTTCACGACACTTGTGAGAGAATAAGAGTCCAACAAATTTACTCGAGACCAGAAAACTTTAGCGAATAAAAATCGTGGAAGAAAAAACTTTAATTCTTTCAGATCTTCCAACGTATGTGCTCTCGACTTTCGTATGATTAAAATGTTTATTTCCACCGACGAAAGATTTTTTTTCCAAAACAAAAATCTAATTATGAACTGTAATTTAAATTCATCCAGCGCCATTTTAATACGACAAATCGTTTCAAAATGTTTTTCAAACGAAACTTTGGATAGTCGCGACATGCAGAAAAAAAGTTTCTTTAAGGGGTTACATACACTTGTAATTTTCAAAAAATCGCAGACAGCATCAAATCGAATTATTAGAAGCTGCCAACGATGCGAACGGATTATTATATGGCCCTGGAATAGATGACTCCATGTAAGTTGAAAAAAAACGAAATTTACCACATGTAAAACGCTTTTGAAACTTTAAACGCGTTTTTCTCAAAACTATGTTTTCAAAATCGGTGATCAAGATTTCTCGAAAACGGCTGAACCGATCAGTCTCAAATTTTAACACAACCTTTTTAACTAGATTTTTTAGTAATTAATCGAAGATTTTTTTTCTCCGATGAATATTTTCCATTTTATGAACAATTTAAGGCTTAAATTTTCGTTCAAAATCGAGTCTTTTATTTTGAGAAGTCGCCATTTTGTCAAAAATTATTTTTTCGCTAATTCCTTCGATTAAATACTAGATAATGTATTATATTAACGAAATTTATTTGGTTTTTTCATTTCAGATAATCCGGTCCAGAGATATCGTGATCACCGCAAAATTGGTTTTTTTGCGGAGCTCTAGGAGATCGGCGATAGCAACATTCGCGATGATTATTTTTACAAATTAAAAATATGTAAATATATTAGAAGGTTATTATAATATGTACACCAATTTTCAAATTAATAAATTGAATAGTCTGCGCGAAAAAAATTCTTGAAAATCCGTCTTTTTAAAGCCTTCTAACTGTATGTAAGGCCTTAATAAATAAAAATACTACAATGGGCCATGAAAAATTCCTAAATTTGGAGAAAATTCTGAAGTCGTTGCGTAAACTTAACAATAACCATAATTAAGTTTCGTCGTGTTCGCGTTCTTCCTTTACGACGTTTTAGGACGCTCATCGCCAGTTTGAACCCGCGCGTTTCCCGCGTTTTCGCAAGTTAGGCACGTTATAAGTTAGGCATATTATAAGTTAGACGGAGCTACACAGTCACGAGCCGAAGTACCGACAAGCAAAGACATTTCCACTTGCGTATGCCCTTTCAAGGCGATTCAGCTTGTCCTGCATAACGTTGGTAGGCAGACCGATGCATGGGGCGAGGCCTCGGGCTGTGGAAAATGTAGCAATTACGCAGCGTGGACGAGTGAAGGGAGACGAAGTGTACAAATTTACCTTTCACTCGTGGAATCTCGAAAAACAAAGAAGCGAATTGTTTCGGAAGTTGATTAATAACGAATTCGGGTACTATCGTGGACTCTCGTTCGTTGTCCCACATAGCGTATGTGATACGAAACAATATTGACAGATTTTATCGTGGAAACGAAATGGTGAAACTTTCGGTTCGGACTTCCGTCGTGTCATAACTGTACGGACGCTGCTGTATGGACCAAAATAAAACGTATTGAAAATTCGGTTTTGTATATTGTTACTGACAAATTCATTTGAGACTTTAAACGTGCTAAATTACTGCGAAATAGTTTTAGTTTTGAAAGAATTCAAATCCATAATAAAGTACACTTTAAAAAAAAATTCATTCTTTTAAATTGATCGAAACAAAAAAATGTATGCATGCGGTATTTACCATCAACTGAGGCACTTACAACCAAACTCAGAAACATTTTGCACAATTAGCAATGTGATAGTACTACCGAAAAGTAGGGTAAGATGGGGTTAAATCGCCATTATTTTTACTTTTCACGCTGTAGAACCTGCATTTATTGAAATATTCTCAAACATGATTTTTTTTCTGAAAGTATAAACCCTTGGCTACAAAATTTATCTTAACAAGTTTGATGTAACTTATACTTATTATTTAGCACGGTCGTTTGAAAAAAATGTGCAAAGTGGTTTTTTTTACCCCACCTAGTGGAGCAATAAAACCACTTCTCTTCAGGTCAAATATAGATGCAAACTTGTTGTTTTAATGTTTTTCATTATTCATAACGGTCACAACTTATTATATTAACATTTCAAAAAATAAAAAAAAACAGTTTCTAGCATTAATTATCGCCGTAGTCCTCGCTATCTTCAACGTAAACAACTTTTTCGGGACGACCACGCTTGGGCCGGCGAAGGGCAACTTTTTCTTTTTCAGCTCGTGATTTTTTGCCCAACACCTTCAACATTTTTTTCTCAACTCGTGCAGCTGCCCACTGGTTGCTTGGTTATTCAACCCAACACACTCTTTTGCGCGAAAAGCCACGTGATCCGAAAACAAATGCAAATCTCGGAAAATCGTTTGAACATTCGGGTTGGTGACGAATTGCTGCTTCAAGAAAACACTTGCCTAATTTTTTGAAGCCCAATTTTTACAACTTTCACCAGCCATCAAAAGCCAGAAATTTTTTTTTCACATCGCTCAAAATGCTTATCTCACCACGAAAATTGTAGAAATGCGGATGCGGCAGTCCAACAAAGTACAAAAGTTGCCCATTATCGACCACGACTTACCTTATGAACAGCTACGCTTTCTATTAATCCGGTCAAATATGAGCGTCAAATGGTTATCTTACCCGCAGGCGATTTAACCCCATCTTACCCTACTTGTGTGGGCATTTTTTCAAAATTTTTTATTCCACATTTTTCCGTATATCTTTGAAGGTACAAGTCAAGGAAAAAAATGGATGGAAGCACAAAGTATTCATGGTTTTCTTTTAAATGTAGTATTCAATGCAATTAGTGACGGTTTTTTATTCCAAATTACGAGTGTTCTTTTCAGTAAGAACAAAAATGTAGGTTCCTTTGACAACAAGTCTTGCCGGATGCTTCTCGAATGAAATCTTGGTATTGAAGGACGAGACAAAAACGAAAGCGTTGAATGAAAGTGCGAGGAATAAAAGAGCATACGTCAGCTTGAAAAAAACGAATAAGCGAAACCGCAGTGCGGAAATTCCGAAGGAGAGCGTAGAACAGAAGGGAAATTTTTTTTCTCTTCAAAGACAAAAAAAAACGGAGTTTAAGTGAAGAAACGAGAGAGGTAATCTTAGACGTTAAGGGGACTGGAAACGTAGAAATAAATAGAAAGAAGAAAATTCAAGCTGGAAAGTCAATTTTTCAATAAGATTCTTTCATAATTATTCCTTTTATCAATGCGAAGATTCACTCATGTATGAATTAAGTCCAACCGTGAGAAAAATTTTAAAAGAATATAAATCGTGATGAAGAGTCAATTTTATTCAATACGTTATACGCGATGTTGACGTAATCTTGGATAACGTTTAGTTTGAATCACAGTTTTCGAACATAAATAAAACTGTTTTATCTGAATACTTTTGCCAATATCGCGACGAGTCTCGAACCGTATATAACGATATAAGAAAAAAAAAAGGATGTCTTGTGGATATGTAGCGATGCACCCCCGGCTTGCCTTCTTCTCTTCAGGTTGCCACGTTATGGCCGACAGAAATTTTTCCGTCTGAAACGAAAGCCGGAGACAGAGAGAGAGACGAAAAAAGAGAGCATGTGTGTATCCGTGTTCCGTAAAATCGGAGAATTGGATCATCCATCGACGAGGATGTCGAAAAAAGGGAAACTTCGAGAAGAAAAATAGAAGATTGAAAAGAAGAAGAAAACAGTGGAAGCGTTGGCGTGGAAGAAGTTTCTACGAGCCGGCGATGAGGTGCTGTCGTCACCGAACGGGAGTAGACATTAGTGTGCTCGATTATTCTGTTTTTTTTTTTTCAATTTGTTTCTGTAGCGTGCCATATTTGTAGTTATGGTTTTTACGTACGGTTTTACGGAACTCACAAGCGGTCGCAAGGAAAATATCGAGCTTACATCTTATCGACAGGCGATGAGATCTCCACTGTTATTTCTTGAGACAGAAGTTTCTGCGTTGCAGCAAACCTTCAACAAAAGTATTTTCCTATTTTTATGAAACGTAAATAATGGAATGGTCCAGTGTGGGGTAGCATTTCGAAAAAATAGTTGACAAGGCTCAGTTAACTACGATTATTCAGTAAGGATGAAGAATTTCTGGATTGAATAATAATAATAATAATAATGAATAATATTTCCAATAAATAATATTTATATGTTTAAATATTCTTTGTATGTTATTAATAATAGTTTTTACCATCATATATTTTTATCTATATTAATATTGATACGTGATTTATTTATATCCACCGATATAAAAAAAATAAATTGCGGCAGGAATACAGGTGGACGAAAAATGTATAATATGATAAATATTTCAGGGCAAAATATCGAAAAATATTTTTTTTCTCAAGATAAGCCACTCAGTATTTTATTTTGAAAAATCTCCTCGAATTGTGAATTAAAAAAACGGATTTTTGATATTTTTTATATTATGGGATTATCAATCGGTAATATGTAATTTTACCGATTTTATCAATAGCTTTCTTCAGTTCAATTTTTTTTAATTTTTTTATGTGCTCCAGTCGCTTTACGCGACTCCTTGAAACGGAAATTAATGATAATCAATGCTCGTTGAATCGCGTACAGCGACTGAAGCACATAAAAAAAAAAAAATTGAACTGAAAAAAGCTATTAATAAAATCGGTAAAATTACATATTACCGATTGATAATCCCATAATATAAAAAATATCAAAAATCCGTTTTTTTAATTCACAATTCGAGGAGATTTTTAAAATAAAATACTGAGTGGCTTTTCTTGAGAAAAAAAATATTTTTCGATATTTTGCCCTGAAACGGACGTTTAGCTCGCTCAAGCAAATCTAAATTAATTTTTTTCTGAAATGCCTTATAAAAATGCATACTTTCATTTTTTACAAATGTGAATACGTCAAATCTTGCCAAAGATACAGCCATTTGAATAGAAAAATGTTAATCAACGAGAAAAACGTCAACATTTTTTTTTTTCATTTCAACACTCGGTGAATATTTTTCAATAAAGTAACTCGATTTTTCAAAATTATTTGTGGAAATTTTTTTCCTTTTTACTGGCTGAACTGACGTGGATGTTTTCATATTTATACGTTTAATATTTTATTATCATGCATATTTTTTAATATTTATGATAATCTCATCGCTATCTAGAGTACGAACAATTGAGTTTACAAGCCCTTTTCTCATGATCGAAGTTCGACGACACGAGTCCGATATAAACAACGTGTAAGAAGGAAATGATGCGCGCGACGAGCGCTACCCCGGAGAGGGGTTGCTCGACCGTGGCTGAATCGGCTCTTGTGGCCAAAGTTTGTTCAGTGAACGCGCGTCTGTAGGTTCGAACGGATCATTTCTCAAATGATTCGATAAAATCATTCCGGCAAACGTCGTTTCGTACGATTGCAAATCATGTGTCCTACCAATCGTAATCGATTATGAATATCTTCACAACCGATATTATTATATATTCATATGCAAAATGCTTATACGAAGGATTTAAAAATTACTGAGCATAACTTTGTTGAATCGAATTTGAAAAAAAAAAACCTCATTCCTCGTAATATTTAAACTAATGTACTAAATAATTATTACTATTATAATAATAAACACTTTTATTTCTTCGACTAAACGTGAAACGCAGTTCTAGGATATCATGTAAAAAGTTGGACATTACTTGATAGAACTTTTAATAACGGTGCAGTGGTATGTGATGGATCCAAGATCTGGGATGTCAAGCTACTGAACCATGCCGTGAAGGTATGTGCAGACTCTTGAGCGTCTCACCTCGTGATGTATTGCCATTTCGATGGATGGCGCATGCATGAGAGATCATTGGTTTTTTTTTATCCTCGGGAACTCCGGAACCTGTGAATTTTTATCAACCGTAAAACTTTTTACAGCTATAGCAACCATTATTACGAGTGAAACAATTTTGAATTCATATCGTGTGAGAAAAAAAAGTTTTTGAAAAATTTATGCAGACTGGTGCAGACTGAAAGCGCATAATTTTGTCTCGTAACGCAGCGTTGCCGCGAGCCACCCCTCGATATATCTCAACCGTATGATAGGTACTTTTGTGAGTTCAACTGAATTCTTCATTCAACTCAAACTTTCCATCTTCTTGCTCGACCTCATAGACCGAAAACTCCGGCAGCGCCGTAAATCGTTTTGATACTCCTGAGTCGACGGGGAATTTGAATTTTTTTCGGTGAAATGGGGGGTTTTTTGGAATTTTCCAGTGGAGAAACTGTACGATGAATTTATTTCCAATTTGGCAGTTAGATTTAGTGTAATTTCGCATATACGCTAGCAGGGATGGGCATTCATTCAATGAGAATGTATTTAAAATAATTCAATCACTCAATTATTATGGATTATAATTGCTATTCAATGTAAGAATCAATTTTGAAAAAATATTTCATCGGAATGATTTATTATTATTGCAGGAATGTGAAAATTTTAATTGTAGCATGATTATTAATCATAATCGTTCGTCGGAAAACGTATTATGAGTACATTTTCATTTAATAAATGGCCATCCCTGCACGCTAGAGTGCTTCGCAAAAAAAATTCCGATTTTCGCGGTACTCAGTCATTCCAAAATATCTCGCTTCCATACAAATGCGCAGAAAGATGAGCCCGATCGGACAATTTTTAGGGTGCCTCGATTTCATAGAAATTTTCAGACGTAAAAACTTGTAAAAAATTAGGGCAGCCCATAAAAATCATCCAATCGGGCTAATCTTTATGCACATTTCTGTAGTAGTAAGATACTTTGAAATGAATGAGAGCCACGAAAGTCGGATCTTTTTTGCAACCCACCCTAATAAAAACAAAAAAAAATTCACACGTTTTCTATTCAAGAATAAGTCGTTACACGTATTTTTCATGAAACAGCTTCTTTTGATTGATTGGCATGATATTTACAAAACTATTGAACCGATTGCTTATCAATTTAGACAGTATGCGAAGCAAACATGCTTTTTTTATCGAAAAGATCAGTTTTGTATTTAAGTCAAATTCCTACTTTGAGTTTAAACAATCGTCAAATTTTCATTTTTATATTTAGTATCGTCAAACGCTTAAAGTATATTTGCTTGACATGTTGTTCAAATCTATATGCGATTGGTTCGATAGTTTCTTGACTATCATGCTAGTCAATCGCGAAAGAGCCATTTCGAGTAAGACGGGTTTAACCGTTCACCGTCACACAACCGAATAATATCACGGACGTCACACTGGGTGGATCCCACCCAATTAGTTTTGAAAAAACAATTTTTAGCAAACTATCCGTCCCGAGTGGTTAACAAAATTACAGAACATGCTTTGAATATTCTAGATTATGCACGCAAAATTTATTTATAAGAAACAAAATGGCAACATGGTAAAAAAAATTCATCAAGAGATGAAAACGGAAATAAAAACCGGCGGTCGTCGGTTGATCAACGGTCGGGTTCCTCCCAAGGTGATGGTGAAGGATTAATAACGGTGTTTTCTTGGAAGAAGACGGGTGTAACTTCTTTCATGTAAATGTGAGACTACAATAAATCCACATGCCAATTTTCAAATTGATTTATTCCATAGTTTTTTTCCAAGAAAATTCCAAAAAATCGGCAAACTTTGCGAAAAATAATGAAAATCTCCCCCTTAAACCATATGTATGAACAGATATAGGTGTATCCAAGATTCCAGGTTCTAACGATAAGACCTACGTCTCAATTGTTCGAACGTTACTCGGACGTGTTCAAACTTTCTTGTGTTCAATTTACCTATAACCGAATTTCGACGAATACCTATGACGAAACCAAATTAGTCTGTGAGAAGCAAGAACGGAATTGCAAGCACGGTAAAAACGACGTCGGTTGGATAGAGGTAAGTCCTATGGTCTGTCAATTTTTTGCCGCATCCCGCAGTCGACGGACAAAGCAGTTAAGTCACTGTTTTGAACCATTAATCACAGACAGGGTAGTGTCTTGAGACAAATACATTTGACTACATAACCGACAAAACATCGAGAACATAATACGATAGTTTTTATTTATATTTATTTATTTATTCCCGAGCCAACTTATTTCGCAATATTGGGAGAAATCTACGAGTAAATTTATTTTGCGTAAATTATTCGACAAGCGATTGCCGATGAAACGAGATAAATTTTGCGATTGACAAATAATTTTGCGAGGTATCGAAAGAATTCGTAGAACACATCGTCACGTACGCGGATAATAAAATTTTGCGATAATATGGTGTGAAACGATAAATTCTATACCGAGAATTCCTCGTTTCATGACTTTGGATGGCGAAAGAAACTTTTCAACCAGAAAGTTTTGAGTGCATTTAAAAATGCGATAAATCCGTTTTTTTTTTTAGAATATACGTGTTTCCATAACAACGCGCCAAGTACTTCGGTCGAAAAAGTTTCTTTTACTGCTTTAGAGATCATTTCACACGAAAAGTTATCAATCCTATGATTTTTTTTTAACAATATGGCGGTTGAAATTTTTTCAAATGTCTTTCACGTTTTTTTTTTTTAATTTTAATTGAGTGCAAAGCTTTGATTATTAGTAATCATTTTATACCGCAAAGATGCGGCCCTGCGTATTTTCCATGAAAAATAATTCAACCGCTCCGTTTAACAGTGCATGCATTTTTTTTTCCGAATCTAGTAAATTTCTCAGAATTAAACTAATTAATTGATTTCCGTAGAATGAAGCAGTTAAAGCTGACATTCCATACTGAATTGGTTCCCGTCGTCGACATGAATTCGCTGATAACTTCCGGTTCAATTTCAAACTAATTCGAAATCCCGTTTGTAACCGGCGAATGTTAGACAGTCTGTTAAAGTAGGTACGGAGAAAAGTTCAGTGATCCGAGCCAAATGGCAATTTCAGAAATGTGCTCTATATTCCGATAATCTTGAAAATAACCGCGAACCTCATCAAAGTTTCTGCTAATATTATGCAACGCAACGTCACATAGACGTGATAAACCGCGACGGTAATTCGAATACGAGAAAAAGATGTTGCGACCGACGATACACGTTTATAGCACCAAGTATATTGCGCCAACTTCGAGCCAAGTTTTATTGGTAGAACGGAAATTTCATAAGGTTAAGATGTCCCGAAACGATGCACGGCAAACAGCGAATGTTGTGTACGGAACGTGTAATAAAACTTTAACGACGGTATGATCAATTCCCGTTTGCTCGGGGAGAAAAGTATGAAAGGCGGTCGAGCGGATCAAACAAATGAGGAACCAAATACGCAAAGTTGTAAACGTTATCAAACAAATCAAAGAAAAGTACTAACGTATTTTCCAACGAATATATAGTAAGTCCGGAACCTTCAGACGTCCAAATGGCAATGTGAGGTCGACTGTGTTGAATCTATTAAAAAAAATGTTAATGTCTGTAGCTTGGAGACAAAACCAAAAGACTTCATGAGAAGAATTTTAGAGAAATAACGATATACTACGTACCGAACGATCTATCACAGTCGACAAATCGATTTGAAGAATCGTAGTGATCAGGTCACAATTAGTTTTTGATATTATTTAAGGAAGAATTCGGTTACATTTAAACTTGTGTAACGTGTGGAGGAAAAAAAGTGTAAGACTTATTCGGTTTTTCCGAGAAAATTGACTTATTTGATTACGTTAGTCTCGTTTGTTTATCTGTGTTCTCAAACGATGTTTACAATATAAATTACAACGATATGATTTCATCTCATTTTTTCAAAGAATTCAAATATAATATAATATTATATTATATTATATATATTATATATATTATTATATTATTATATTTATTATATTATATATATAATTATATTATTATAATTATTATATTTATTATATTATATATATAATTATATTATTATAATTATTATCATAATTATGATAATAGGTTATTCTCAAATATCTCATAGGTTGTTCTCAAACGATATCTACAATATAAATTACAACAATATGATTTCATCTCACTTTTTCAAAGAATTCAAATATCATATAATATAATATATAATATAACAATTAATATATATAATATAATATATAATATAACAATTAATATATATAATATATATATAATATTATATTATTTATTATATACTATTTATTATATTATATATATAATTAGATTATTATATTTATTATATTATATTATATTATTATAATTATTATCATAATTATAATAATAGGTTACTAGGTAACCTAGCTAGGCTAATAGCTAGGTTAATAGGTAATAGGTATTATCAGGTTTATTTTATTATATTATTCATTATTTGATTTTTTTTTTCATTCTCTCTTCAATTCAAACTCATTTTTTCGACATGTCAAGCTACCGAAATATCAAATTCAGATTCACCGGGATCGTATTTTTCGGTGAATCAGCTGTGGCCGTCTCCAATTTCCCCGATATATTGAAAGCCGATCAAATTTCGGGAGGCTGCCCCAATTAATCTAATTATTATTAAGTCACAGAATGCTTCGCACTCCCGTGTACACCTCGCGTCTGCGTTATGTCCCTTTGACGGGTGCGTCAAACGTGGAAGAGCAGTGTCGAAGGGCCGACCCGGTCGAAACCTCGCCGCACAAAGGTTTGAATATTACAAGTATCTCCGAAGGGACGGAACGAAGACGTTTCGTTTTATGCGTTGTAGCGTCCGGGGTAGCCATTAATTCGGGTGAATCGTGGAGCCAGTGCATACATCATGAGTCGTGTATCAACGAACTCGTGTTTTCGTTGAGCACATCGACCACCAGTCACTTTTGGAGTAGTAGAGCCATTCATTCACCTGTTGACTATGCGAAAGATACATTCAACTTGGGTACGCGAGAACGGAGAAGCTTCCGCACACGAAACGAGATGATTTGTCGGATCACACGTAGAGCCGTACTACTGCGAAATTCTTCTTTAAAGGAGCAAACATCTGTAACGAGCTGAAAAATGAACCTATTTTGGCGATTTTTCCACGAAAGTTATTATCGGATGTGTCTGAAACATTAAATACAGTTTTTTTATGTAAGTACAAGATGGGAAAATTTATCAGCGATTTTTTGGGGCGGCCCTTGCCCCTCTCAGCGCTTTTATGGTTTATTTTTTGATTGAAAATGTCCTACCTGGTTGACGGCAATTGGCCCATACAATGTATCCGAAAGTAAAATAATGAAAATTTACAATCTTAATATCAGTGATTATGGCTTCAAGCAGGAAAATTTTTTTAGCTAAGAAAATAACGAAATGGCAGACCTTGGAAAATTATTTTCCGGGCCGAATATTGTCGATATGTCTTCTAAGAGCCACGACTATCACGTGTAATAATTTCACCAAGTTTCAGTCCCTTAAGGAGTGAAAATTGATATTGAAAATTTCAAAAAAAATGTATAACTGTTGAACGGGTCAACGGATTTGAATGAAAATTTGATTCATTATAGTTGTTACTGAGGTGCTTTATCGGAAAAATCGGTGAACTCGGGGACCTGGCATTACTTGAAAAAATATGTTTGCTGTCGACATTTTTTTTTTTGGCTACCTTTAAATTTTAGTGCACTCACACATTTTTTCGAGACTTTCTAACATGGATTCACACGATATATATTTTCTCTATATTTTGGGTTGACCTGAATACGCTTAAAAAAATGATGATTATTATAAATTTTTTGTCGGTTAAGTTCATGGTGCAATGATCAATTTTGTTTTACTTTCTGGCATCGTTTGTCACGATATATATTTTTCTCGCATTATTTTTCGACCAGCGTCACACGTGAGAAAAAATTTCGGTTTATATTTTTTTGCCTGCTATCAAGAGTTGATAATCTTATCTATCTTAAGTATCATCATCGTTCTGCTATTCTGGATAATTCCTCTGATGAAGCACCGCGGTATTACACGTGATAGAGGTGACTGTGAAAAATATAACGACAATATTCGGCGCGGAGGCACTCCATCCAGGCTTTCCCTCTATAGCCTTTTTAAGGACCATTAACACGATAAGTCGATAAAAAGTAAAAGGAACGTTGAGAAAATTATCATAAGGTCCCATGGAAATGGGTTTTCTGAACGAAATTAGACCTCGATCGTATTAATCGAACGCATAGATTCTTTGATTCGCTGTCAAACCTGAAAATTTCGCATAACTTTTCTTGCGGAACGTCCCATATAATGCAACGATCTGGACCATATTTTGTAACTCATGCAATTCTTTAAATCCAACCGAGTTCAAACTCATTCAATTCTCCGAATTGCTCTTAACTTGTTTTCTATAAGTTCTCGATAAATTCTCTTTCGAAATATGGGGAAAAAAAAATCGATTTGTCAACATTTTACAATGACTTGCTCCCTTAACAAATTTTTTTATAATGAATAAAATAGAAATAATTATAACAACTCTATAGAAAAATTTTATACAAGAATTTGCTTGTATTGCCGTTTCATATATGTTCGCAAAAACCTAACATGATTGAAATACGAATTGAGTTCTTCTTTTTTGAGGAAATCCTACCGTAAATAAAATGGCTATCGTTACGGATATAAGCAGCGCACCAATTACCAGTCTTGCAAAAAGCTCCCCGAAAAGGCGAAACGAAAAAAAAAAATTGGAATAAAATAATTATTTGAATACATTGAAATATCGAACGTAAAATTCGGTATATGGCTGAAGCTGCTGCAGACAGCACGTTGCGCGATTCAGTATAGCACCGCCATCTGCAACATGTGTTCAGCAGCTTAAAACGTAATCTTATTTGACTTTTCACTGTATCAGCAGCTGCTAAAAATCTACTCGCAACGTGTTACACCTTGTCACATAAGCTTGCGTTTATGTTGGAGATTTTGTCTCGATGTATTCAAATTATCATATAACGTGTGTTAATGTTGTGAACTACTTTGATTATCATTTGCGACTGAAAACGAATTATTCGATTATTCCTGTATAATTATACGAGACGCCATTTTTATTTAATTATTCATTTATTATGGGGTTATATGTAGTTGTTTGCAGGAAAATCAAAGGATTTTCGTGATTTTTTTAGCCATTTGTACATAATATTTTTCGTCTTTTTCCGTTATCCCAAAATACTTTTTTTTTTGAAGATCACTTTCGGTCCGTATGACCTCTCTGGAACGGCTCCTCTGAAATAAGAAAATCAAAAAGATTTTGCAAGTATAATATTGAACACAGGTCGCAAACGAAAGGTTTAGCAAAATTTTTAATTTAAATGGATCTTATTTTAACAATCGAAATGTTGCTAAATCCTTCGTTCAAGAATTGCGTTTAATACTATACTAACGAAATCTTTTTGGTTTTTTA
This sequence comes from Sussaba pulchella, assembly GCA_963971145.1. NCBI lineage: Eukaryota > Metazoa > Arthropoda > Insecta > Hymenoptera > Ichneumonidae > Sussaba > Sussaba pulchella. The sequence goes on along the minus strand of OZ020171.1, from coordinate 2,697,555 downwards.
ATTTAAGATGAACCGTTTCCGAAATATCATGGTCACCGGAGGTCATCTTAAAAAAAAGGTGTTTCGGGACAACGGCAATAGTTTGCCAAAATTGAAATTTTTTATATGAAAAAATTCATACAAGTATCTCAATATATGTTGTAATTGACATAGTATAAGGTTTTCTAATAAAAATGTTAACATGTTCGAAAAAAATCATGAAAACACCTTAATTTTCCCGGAAATAACTAAATACCCCCTTAAGGTAAGTCGTAAGAAATAATATCTCAACTATCGGTGTCAGTGAAGTACAATCCATGACCCAAGATGGCGCCACGCAAAATTTTAGAACCGATACAATAATTTAAGCGGACCCGTAAATGAGCTTTCGATTTTCCTTTTAATTAACACGTCCATCAATGTTTTCAGCTTTGACGAAATGGGTTGCTCAATTTTGAATCCACGACCTTCCAGCGGTCCCACGCATTTGCTCTCGATTTTTGACATAATCTTATTACTCGTCATAATCTTATTACTCGACATAATTTTATTACTCTCGGTACGGTACTAATTTCAGCGACACAATTTCCAACGATAGACTTTTGTTCCTTAATAATTGTGTAAAATCTGATAATCATGTTTTCCGCCATGGTATCGTTTTGCGGAAGATGCTTTTATCGATCGGAGCATTAATTCAATGGCTTCTAATGGTATTCAGCTGTAGCTGCGGAAATTTTCCGCTCGCTTTACCGACAATCAATGTATAACTGCCACGGAGAATAAGGTTTCCTATTAGCAGGATTGATTAATTCAATATTGAATCTATAATCGAGTGGTTTTCCCATATTTTAACGATATATACTTTTGATCTTTCTGTGGATAAGCAACCAGAAAAAAATGCGGATAAGAACTTTATTTTCAGGCATTTGTAAACACAGCGACATTTCGTGCTAAATTTGTATTTCTTACGAAACATTTTGTATGGTACGTCCATAAAAAGTTGAATTAAAAGTTAATGAGACTCATTTTTAGGGTTCCGTATGACCCTAGGAACTCTTATGATTTCGGTCAGACTGTCCGTCGGTCTGTCTGTACGTCACAGTCCTCCCATTGTTTCATCTATCAACCTATTGAAATGAAATCCGGGATGCGGAGGTAGATTGATGACCCAAAAACAGAAATAACAAGAATATTGAAAAAAAAAACTTGTTTTGACCCAACTCCCGCCGATTAAAAAGTGCACTCGAAATTATTTTTTTTAGTCACCCCATCGAGTGAGGTGTCTTTGAATAGGGCTTTCAAAAAGCACCAGACAATGTTCCAGGACTTCTTCATTTTAGACCTTCAGTCACGAGATATGTCCTTTCAAAGTCGTTATCGGATTGTCCCCCCTCCCCTTAATAGCTGAACTATCGATGCAAAAAAATCAATAAAAAATGCCAGAATGTAGCTTTTACTTCGCACATCCAGTCAAAATTATAACGAGCACTCTAGCAAAAATATTTGATAAAAAATTTAGAAATAACTCTTTTTCGGAATGAGTGAGAATGACTGCCCATATCACGTGCGTGTCCAACTTGGTTACTCTTCTTGGCCGGTTTATACGTCCCCCGTTCCCTAGACACCAAATACAAAGAAAATTGGACAACTTCATACATCCAATCATCGTCCTTGAATGATCAAATCAATGTTATTTCGATAACATATAAACGATCAATACAGAAAAAAAAAATGTTCTCTCATATTCAATCGTTCTCTCCTAATGTCCAGCAATTATTTCATCCGCACGAGGCAAATTTTTTCTTCCACGAAACATAATCCCACCGTACTCGTTATCCTCCCATTCCTCGATTCAATTCTCGTCTTCAATGACGAACAGGTTGAGTCTGGTCAGTTCAGCGAGGTCACCGCATTCACAATTAACAATCCATTATCCAACATCGTGTTTGCGCAACGAAGTTAAATCCCGGTAATTGATACAGATTGATAATTGATCCGGGTATTACCGAGCTTAATTTCGAGTTACATCGGGGCAAGAGAGACCGGGAGATGGCGCTGAAGAGATTAGGCGACTCGGGGTATGTATTTATCACCCAATCTGATAGGCGTCCGGAGAATGTAGACGTTTTGGAGGGTTTCGTGATGTATACGGCCAATCTCCCGAGCTTAATCCTCGGTTCTAACACCACCAACGTCTATTCCACGCACGGCAATTCACGTTTCCTATGTACAAACCCGTGAAATACTACCCGATATATTTCTCCGCCGGTCCTGCAACAGAAATGACTCGAGCATAGGATTTGACGTCCAATTTCTCACGTTAGCTACGCTCGATCGTTAGCGCGCCGATGCACCGTTTCACGAAATCCCGAGGGAACATTGTCGAGAACTCCGAACAACTTTCGTGTATGACGAATTGGTTCTATCGGATAAACGTACAGCGCGTCCCAATCACGTAAAAATCAATTTCGGTTGGAATGACGAACTATTCTACAGCGTTGGCCTCGAAAATTGTTGACTTTCGTGGTTTTTTTTTCAATAATTAAGATCGATAATTGGCATGATTTCTTTTTGCTCATTTAAATCGGGTATGTTCTATTCGAAAAAACATTTTAACTTTTTGTTGTATTTTTTTGTTATAATGTTATAAAATAGCGCTTGATGGTGGAAGGTTGTATTCCTCTGAAAATTGTCTGGAACAAAAAAATTATATGAATTATAGATCAGCATGAAAAACTCTAGAATGATATGGATGTTTTTTTTTTTTTTTTAGATTTTTATTTCAATGAAAATATAAATAAAAATGAATATAAATGAATATAAATGAATATAATGAATAGCGTGGCTATTTGACAAATGACTGTCGACTCTCTTTCCGATACTCAGAAAATATAAAATTTTCAAAATAAATAAAACGCTGCCACGTTCCAAAATTGAGAATGCTCGCGTTAAAACACCTTCTTTGAGAGCTGCCACCGTTACCACGTTCATGCAATATGCGTTCACTTTTTAGAAATTGTTTACATTCATCAAAAATAGAATTTATAATATTTTGACACTAGAATGATCTCATAATTCGTATTAATGATGCTTCCACCTGTCACAAAACTAATTAACGAATCGAACTAATTTACGAAGCAATGATTGAGTAAATTCCATTTCGTGTAAGGATGTGCTTGAAATGAAGCTTATGAGCACGTCGGCCGATACTAATTAATACATCCAATGTTGTTTGGGTTCTGTAGTGAACTGGAAATCCTTACACGGTTTCTGTGTGTCCGCCCGTCCGTCCGTTGGTATGTATGGGCTCTCCCATTCTCTTATTGATCTACCGATTAAAATAAAATTTGCCATACGGACGTAAATTGATGACTAAAAAACAGAAATGATGCGATTGTCGAAAAAAAAACACTTTTTGGACCATCCCTCCAATAGAGATTCTTCTTACATTTCTCATTGAGTGGGGTGTCTTTAAATGCGTCTCCCGAAACGCAACGAAACATGTTTCACGGTCTTTCGATTTTAACCCTTCAGTCGCGAGATATACACTTCAAAGTCATTATTCCACCATCCTATACCCATCCAATTTCTAGACTATTGATGCGAAAAATCTGAAAGAATTCCAGAATATAGTTTTTAATTACTACTTTCAATGAAAACTATAACGAGCACTGTAAAAAAAAAATAGTTTATAAGACATTTAAAAATAATCCTTTTTCCGAAAGCTAGCAAATTTATCAAGGTAAATTAAGCTCTTGATACGTATTATAAAAAGTTTAAGGGAACGTTGCAACACGCCCTTAGCCAGTTTTTTTTACTTCTTTCTCTGATTCGACTGAATTTATTTCAATGACTGAGCGTTTTTGGAGGTGAAATACTCATCCATTGCGGCTGAATCGTTCCTCAGCTTTCGATTGTATCACGAAGCCGGTTTTAATCGTTGAACTATTACCGGTACCAGAATATACGAGTTACGAAGTACCGGAATTAAGAAAGTGTTTCTCTGCGAACTCCCCGCGAGATACCCGCGAGATCCCCGCGAAGCTATGTCGGGATCGAAGTAAAATGCTCTCAGCTAGTAGTATCGACAGCACGTTGGGGCTTTTATCCTACATCCGACCTAAAAGCTCGCGAATACACGGACTGTTCCAGCTTCCGGCGAAGCCTGGTTTCTCCGAACTGCCAAATACTGATCGATGAGCTTATATCGAACATCACACAATCAACGGTTACGTCTGATCCCCATTCACGACTAAAACATACTCCAAAGGTGGTCGTTTAGTCTCAGTTGAACTTGTTTGATGATTTGACGAATGAGGACCTTAGATGCGAAATGCGCTAGCTCCCAAAAAAAAAAATTTAACAGGATGGCCAAAAAAAAGGCCGCATTTAAATTAGACATTGCAAATATTCAAGTATCAATAATTTGCTATATTGTCTAGTAATGCTTTTTTCGTTAAAGTAATGAAAAACATTATTTTTATCTTTTTAGTTCAAGTTTTCATATATAGGCAAGATTTTGAAGTCAGTTTTTATTTTGTTCTGTAGAATTTTTTTTGTACCTAATTGTAAAAATGTATTTTGTTATCGTTGGATCTGCGTCAATGCGCCAAGTGGAGGTAACGGGAAGTGGCTGAAATTTAATAAACGGTATTCATCCCGTAATTTTTTACTCTTAGAGGTGGAATATTATCTTGAAATTTTAATGGGACCACCCGCGGGATATAGCCTATTTTATAAAAAAAAATCATTAAAATTAGATCGAAATGGGCAAAGATATTGCGTAATATATACACAAAAAGATACAACTCGAATTGAGAACTTCCTCCTTTTTTGAAGTTGGTTAAGGTCTTACTGGACGGATCATCGGGCAAAAAGTTAGTCCAAAACCGGCGAATCGTGGATTAATAATTCTAGATTATGCCGTACATGTTTGGCCTTACAAATAGCTGAAGTGATATTATGTTAACACTCAGAAATATGAATTATCTATTTTTAATAAGAAATGAAGTCAAATTCGACGATATTTGCGTGTGGTTGACTGACGTTTCATCAGTGACTGTACAACTGTTTGGGTAGGTCTCGAAGTTCATACTCACTTTAGTCCGAAAACGTATATATAGATATAGTTTTACACGGAAATAACCATCTTTACGCGCTACAACGAGCAACGCAACTATATCTATATATACGTTTTCGGACTAATGTTTCAACTGTTTCAGGCGATACTCCTCATTACTTCAATTAATTTCTCGACAATTACTCAGTTGATTAATTAGAAACTAAGAATAATCGATCTGTCGATCCTAAATCTTGACGATATAATATTTTTAAAATTTTCTGCCATTTAGTTCCATTCGTTTTGCAGCCATTAATTTCTGCAGAAGCTGTTCTCCCATAAGAGACCGTGTTAAATTCACAAATTTATAACTACTGAACCATTCAGTAAAAAAATCTGACATAATTCATGTATTATTATTCATTCAAAAACTATCATTCCTCAAAGTTCCAAGAATTTCTGGCATTTATTAATATCTATCCAGTAATATCCAGTAATATCCTTAATTTGGTAATAATCTGTATATAATAATAATGGAATAAGAGACCGTGTTAAATTTACAAATTTATAACTACTCAACCATTTAGTGAAAAAATTCAAAAACTCATTCAAAATTCAAAATTCATTAAAAAACTATCATTCCTCAAATTTTTAAGAATTCCTGACATTTATTAACATCCATCCAGTAATACCTTAAAAAGGGCTAGTAATACCTTATAAAGTGGATGCCGCTGCGACGCTTCTCGCGTGGTTTTGGATTTCGCTGCATATCTACGTCAATAACCGCCGTATTCGATTGCGGTTTTAACCATCGGATTCGTAACGTTTTAACGGATGTCATGGGCAAGATTAGAAAACTCTTTTTATTTACTCCAAAAAAATTGCTCTAACACGGAAAAACAAAAGCGCGTGGCCATGTTTTTGTTTTCATGATTCGTTCATGAAGAAAACATTTTTTTGAATTTTTGTTTTTCCCTGAGCCGTTCAATTGTCCGATATGATATAATAGTTGAGCGTTAAGGCAAAAGCTGCGCAGTTTGACAAGTTACTTCGCCCGAGATCCAACTTTTCGGAAGGAAACGAACAAAGTAGGTCCAACAATTTGCCAAAGCTTCTTCGAACCCGCACGGTCTCGGTGTCTCCCGGTGAACCTTTTTTCTCCGCAACGTTGAACAATCCTGGACAACGTCGTTTCGGCACTCGCTCGATTCAAGGTTGACCGGAGAGCTTTGCCCTGGACGGAGTTTCACGAAACGTTATAGTTTCTTTCGGTTGGGTAGGCAGAGTTGTAATGTTTTCGTTGCTGCAGACAAACGCGAGTTGTGGATGTGCTCGGGAGGAAAAAAAAACCATCGTAAAACGAGAAATTAGCTTAGGAGATATTTTTATTGCTACGGAAAAATTATCACCCCCGATAGTGAAATTTTAATCTGCGTTCTTATCTGTATCTACAATTCTATTGTCATAGTTCTATCGACGCAACCGCCGAAGAAATTGATTATAAGATCTGACAAAAGATTGCTCGGGAACTTTTTAGCCTGATATCAATATCTTTGAAACCACCCTCAAATTATTTATTATAATTCAATACGAACACAAGCCTAATGAAAAAGTTGTGTCGAGAAAGCATATGAAAATATTCTGCAATAGATGGGATCAATGTTATTGCTTGCTTTTTTTCTGCAAAAGTTTTGATTAATGGAAAATTGTTTCAGGTTGAATAATAATATTACATCGTGTTTGTCAATGGCGGCTTTGACTTATACTCTTGAAAGTAACTTGACTTGACAAATTCACGGGACCGTGAATCTCGCAATATTTATTTTATCGTGTGTACGGGAAGACGTTCTTTCATCCCTTTGTTGTGACAAAAGTCACGATCTGCGACTGAGCTTTATCTGGTTGGAGGAAATGATTGTATCGGAGCTGTCCTTTGTCTCGGATTTTCTTTCAAATGCAATAAGGTCGCTCGAGGATGATCGACTATGTGAACTGTAAACTTTTGTAATATTTCCATAAAAGAATTTCATGCTAAAACCATGGTTTCACGACTTCAGAGATCCACAGAGAAGATCTAAACGCAATTGAATTAACTTTGTTATGCTCGCTAGAGCGGAAATGAAAATGTACTGTCTGTACAATATCCGTAAAAACGTTACAAGACGTTCGACTCTCGCATTACGTTAAAAGAATCGAACGTTCGACGATTTTCCATCAGCGAACTCTTCGGGACGATTTGTTATATTCAATTATTATTTTTCTTCTAGATTTAGTTGGACAGAACCAACTGGATCTGGACTGGTTGGATTTAGTTGGATTTAGTTGGTTATTTCCTCGAATTGTATATAGTATACGCGTAATATAAACATTAGGGTGGCTAACGAAAAAATGGATTCTTTTGACAGTTCTTAAATTTGAAGGATATAATATCAGAAAACATGTGACTAAATGTGAGCTCTATCGGACTTTTCAAGAGCGTTCTCAGACATTATAGTGATTTTAAATTTAATTAACACGTTAAAAAAATGATTTGACTAGTTGAAATCAATGTTTCCAGTAAATATAAATATCACCCTGATCACGTAATTCATGTATTCACCACTTTTTCCACTGATCTACTTGCAGTGAGTCTAATGGAAATTCATTACATGATCGTTATTTCAAGTCAAAAATATTTTCTTAAGCTTCTAATCATTGTTGATGATAAAAATAGTTTCATTGTGATTCTCCATACCAATTAAGCGTAATGTCATGTATTGCCCTCAGTTTCAATCCCCAAATATTGATATTCATAGGAAAAATCGATTTCAACAGGTCGAACAATTTGTTACACGTGCTGATCAAATGAAAATTCGATGTAATCACTTCGCAAACTTTCGAAACAGTCCGATTAAGGTCAGATTTCGCCACATATTTTCTGACATTGTATACTTCAAATTTAAGAGCTGCCAAAAATATTTTCTGTCGTGAAAGATCCCAATAAACACGTTCCAACTTATTTCTGAAAGTAATTAGGTCGACATCACGCTGCCGATATATTTCTTTTCGATGCACCCAATGTAAAAAATATGACCATAGTCGCTCGTTATTTCGAGTTACCTCCATTCGTATTCTTTATCGTTTCATCTACGTTGCTTCTCCGTCGACTATTTATTCAGATGCAGACAGGGAGTCCGGATAATTGGTTCGATAACTAACGGCGTAGGGAAAAAGAGGTATTGTCGAAAGCCAAACAATCACACGCGTTTGTACAAACGATCCAACGAAAAATAAGAAATAACGAAATGCAAGCGACGGACGATCTAAAGATAATAGCCAACAGTTTCATGTAGTAACCGAATTTAAATTAAGCTTCCTGATGTTTTATTTTTGTTTTCTTGTAGTTTCGTTAGATCAAACGATAGTACGAGATTTATTCTACACGCAGATCAACAGCGTTTTAATAAACATGCATCGTGTTACGTAATCATTTAACATCTATATCTGGACTTGCAATAATATTATTTTTCTACCGCTGTCACATTTCAAGCATTGTATTACAATAATAAAAATCTTATTTTGTGGGCATTTCCGTGCGGAAAACGTTATTTTTATCATTTGTAAAAATTATCTTTCTAATGATGAAGGTCTGGGATACGTGAATGATTATCTGAGCTCGTGACGACGGAGAAAAACTAGCAATGAATAAATTTACTTCTTCATTTCGGCTGACTCGTCCTTAAAGCGGAACAGCTGATGAACGTTTTGGTCGTTTGTACTATTTATAATTTTTTTCTTGAATATTTGGACCATTAAGGATTCACTGCAAAGTAGCGCTGACATACAAAGCACATAATATTGAAGAAAATAATTGATGATGATGAAATCTGACTCACAATCTTACCTCTTCAGCTTTAAATTCCCATTTTTCTTTCTCTACCTCCACTCTGTTTGTTCGACTGTTTACTTTCTCTTTTCCCCCTTTTTTTACCGTTTCGCTCTCATCTTTATAAATCTCTGAGCTACGCCCTATCGTCCCTCGGTACTTGCGCTTAGCTCTATTTTTCTTAATTTTATGTTACACTCTATTTTTTTCTACTTCTATGCTACCCTCGTTTTTATTTCTCTTCGCTATATTTTCTTTCATCATCATCGTCCATACTGTCTGTTTATACAGTGGACTTCGATTTGATCCCATCAACATTTTTCGTTTCAAAAATGAAAAAAGAAACGTTACTCCAGGGTTTTAAAACAAAAAGTTTGTGGGGTTGCAGAAGGAACACAATTATGATTTATTAATGCGCCTTTATTTCTCTCAGCCAGGTTACACACTCCGATCCGTATGCCGGTAACTCTCGGAGACAACTGACCATTGGTCACCCGGTACACCCACACTCATACCCATACGTGCTGCCTTACGCTACTCACTACGGATACTACAAATTTGTACGACAATAACAAGAGAAAAAATTTAAACTAACATATTCGTCGAATAAGTTATCTGGGATTTATGCCGAGAAGTTATTATAAATAATTGAGTGCAATATTTTTCAATGAGGATTATTCGTAAGCCTGTTCGATTTGATGAAATTAATTGAGGCGTTATTCCATAATGTACAAATGTACGTACACGAGCGATGATGAGGAACACACGTGACGTACGATGATTATTCGTCTCCATCAAGACGAGTTTGGAAATTCTATCACATGATGAGTTTTAAACAAGGAGATTCGAGTGGGTAAACAAATGTCATGAGTGATTTATTACGACGTTGACATGATGAACAGCGGTACGAGGGGGGAGGGGGGGGGGGGGCTCTCAGCGACACGCTTTGACAAGGTGGAAGGATCTTTGGAAATTCTAGGCGAACGCCATGACGTTCGTCCTGCGCAAGAGCTAGAATTTTTCTTTACTCCGCCGCCTCGTCTTTACACGAAGATAAGGGTATATAAAACGTATATATAGATATAGTGGCGTAGCTCGTTGTACCGCGTGAATATGGTTGTTCCCTACGCTACTATATGTATACGTATACCACACTATGTATATTAGGGTGGTTCTTATTTCGGTCATTTTTGAAATGTGATTGGGGCCCGGTGTCAATCAATGGCAAAAAAAAATAAAAAAAATGTTGATCCTAATTTGAACCTCTTAGTCCAACTCCTTCATCTTCCGAGAAGCAGGTGAAGTTTCTCGTTTAAAATACACGCAATTTTTCTCCATCCCGGTAATTATATTAGTGGGAGGACTAATTATTCTTGAAAAAATCCAATACTATATGGAATTGACGGGTATAAACCCTACTTTCAGGAAAAAAAAATGACACATGGGTCATTTCATGCCACATTTACACGCACCTTCGCACCGGTCCCTGACGATCGTTCTGCAATTTATTGGGATAATTCCGAAATAAATTGAATATTTGAGAGTTAAGGGATCCTACATTGATTGTGATCGTTCGGGAAGGTTGATTTGAATGTTTTACGTCAATTTTGACCCACTTCGCTCCGAATTTATGCAGATTCATCAATTTTGCTTCCTCATAGAGGAAGCTTTGTTTTCGTGACAAAATTTTTTTTCGAGATGTTCATGAAAACGTGTTCAGAATGTCCCAAAACATCTAAAAAACACAACTGGAAAAAATGTCCGGATGTATGTGTGTGTGTGTGTGTGTGTGTGTGTGTGTGTGTGTGTGTGTGTGTGTGTGTGTGTGTGTGTGTGTGTGTGTGTGTGTGTGTGTGTGTGTGTGTGTGTGTGTGTGTGTGTGTGTGTGTGTGTGTGTGTGTGTGTGTGTGTGTGTGTGTGTGTGTGTGTGTGTGTGTGTGTGTGTGTGTGTGTGTGTGTGTGTGTGTGTGTATGTAACATTGGTTGAGCGTTCATAACTTGAGAACGGCTCAATATATCAAGCTGGAATTTGTCACACATGTAGAGGGTTCACGGCGCATAGCATGATTCAATTTTTAGAAAAATCCATACATTTTTTTCGTTTTTACGCGATTTTTAAAAAATTCAAAAAATTATTTTTGGTCTCTAGCTTCCACAATTTTAGAGATATCGACCTCAAATTTAGTATAATGTTGTACGACCACAGGGTGATGCTCGTCACTAAATTGGAAAAAAATCCATGCAGTGCTTTTGTTGTAAGAAATTTGAAAAGGTGTAAAAAAATGGTGTGCACACTCTAGCTGTCACAATTTTCTAGATATCGGACTAAAATTTGGTACGTAGCTGCACTATTATCAAGAGACGTTCCGGATTGAATTTGGGCGAGATCCATCGAGCTATTCATATTTTATGTCATTTTGAAATTTTTCAAAAATGAACGTAAGTGCTCTAGCTTCCACAATTTTCGAGATATCTGGCTAAAAGTCAGTACAAAGTCGCACTATTATTGAAAGATGTTCCGTATTGAATTTGGGCAAAATCCATCCAACCATTCATATTTTATGTCGTTTAGAAATTTTTTTAAAATCGTCGCGCGCGCTCTAGCTTCCACAGTTTTTGAGATATCGGATCAAAACTTGGTACAAAGTCGCACTATCATCAAAAGATGTTTCGTATCGAATTTGGGCAAAATCCATCTAGGCGTTTAAATTTGATGCGACTCTCAATTTTTTTAATTTGACATGGAATTCACTATGTATTTATTCTGGACTAGATCGATTTACGAACCGATTTTATAGAAGAACAAGGGTGCAAAGACGAACCTTGCACATTGCTTTCTCATAATTTTTTGAATTCGACAAAGCTTCCTCTATGAGGAAGCCAAAATTGATCGACACAGTTCCTCATAGAGGAAGCTTTGTCGAATTCAAAAAATTATGAGGAAGCAATGTGCAAGGTTCGACTTTTTTAATTGTAAAAAGAGTGAACAATATAAAAATGACCCATACATTTATATTTTTATACAGTTATATTTTTTTCCTCAAAGTAGGGTTTAAACCCGTGAATTCCATATAGTATTGAATTTTTGCAAGAATAATTAGTCCTCCCACTAATATAATTACCGGAATGGACCAAATTTGCGTGTATTTCAAACGGGAAACTTCACCTGCTTTTCGGAAGATGAAGGAGCTGGACTAAGAGGTTCAAATTGGGATCAAAATTTTTAAAATTTTTTTTTGCCATTGATTGAAACCGGGTCCCAATCACATTTCAAAAATGACCGAAATAAGAACCACCCTAATGTAATAGTAATGGCGACTCAAAATAGGCACATTTTAAAAAACATCGACATTTCAAACGTTTATATTTTTTTTGGTTATAAATGAAAAGTTGTTCAAAATATAGTTTTTAATGAAAATCATAAATTGAAAAAAAATACGTCACAAATATTGAACTTTTTGAAAGTGACGAAAATCGCATTTGAACATTAGAAAATCGATTTATCGGGTGTTGTCTCACAATTCTTCTCATCTAAACTACTTTTTTGTTGAAAAATTCAGAGTTTTCTTATAGGAAATTAAATTCTTCCAGTTGGAAGGCTTATGAATAAAACGGGCATAGAATTGAATTGAAAATGAAGGGCAGCAACATGCATAATTAATCTTAATTAATGCTCCGAATGTCACAGCTCCGATTTACTTATGTCCCAAGCGGGATTACAGCAAGGGACAATATTTGGCAAAATGGCCCATTTGCACCCCGTCTATCTCTTTCAGATTGCTACAAGTGCGAAAAAAATAGCGGGTTCTTCCCAAAGTATTTTTCTCCATTACCGTCCAATTATCGAATGAAAAACAAGGACGATTCTCTACATAATGTCAAGACCCAGTCAATCGTTTTAGTCTTTTATCCGAGAAATCAATCGTGGTTGATAATAACACTTTATAGTTTTTGTTACCGACCGAGTACTTCAGCACGTCATCTCTCGGCCACGCGATAGATCTTCGTCCAAGCTTTCGGTCTTCGGCACCACAATACGTCACCCCGGGCGCTTCAAAACTCTCAGCCTCGACGTTCCTGCTATCGTAATGGAAATCTCGTTTTTCGACAAACATACTAGCCACTTCATAGACTTGTTCGATCCATCGTTCGATCCATCGTGAATCAAATTACGTCGGTCTCCGGCGATCATTGAGAAGTTGTGACTCGAAGCGTTGAACCGGTCGGTCGTCGGATCACGACTCGCGAGGGTTTTAGAAGTTCGAGGATATAACGCGAGAAGCTTTGAGAAGCAAGACCGGAGAGCCTTAACAGCTGTGCCACGGTGGCGACAAACTTCTCCGGTGAATGGTTTCCATAGACACCCGCAAAGTCGTTATACGTCGAGGAGCGTATAAACTTCGTCGCGGGAATTCGGTAGCGTTCGACGGCTGTTAACCGACACTTAAGGGATAATGTAGCTCGATCGAGTCAACAATTCAGCATAATACAATACAGTAAAAATTGTCAATAGGCCAAAATTTCGGTCGGGATTCTATCTACTATTGCGAGATTCGACTATCGATTGACGAATGGCAAAACAGTTCAATGTATTCGTGTCAGTTTCCGACATGAAGACGGTAACTATGAGATAAAGATATTTGACACGTTTCGGATGTTTTTAATGGCCTGTTAATTTATAGGAAGATATACTGTAAAAAATTGGTGTTGATACAAACACCGTTTCGACACCGTTCGCTGTGTGTATATAGGTCCATCAATTTAGTGTAAATTGAGCACTTGGTCGTGGTTTAAGCTGACGGTGTAAAAAAACTCGACGTTAATTAGAAATTTCATTTTAACACTGTGATGATAACACTACTTGGTGTACGACTGAACATCCAGATGGATCAGAAAATAGCACAAGGTGGTGCTATTATTTGCTCATTTTTGTGTTGAAATTACACTAAAAATCGATGTTAATATTGAGGCCTTCTTTCCACAGCCGCGGTGTCCATACAGGTCTATCAATTTAGAATAAACCGAACCGCTTGAAAACACCGGAATGTGTAAACTATTGACACAAGTGTGAGCGAAAATGTTCACCCATGTGGTCAATATGAAATCCTTTGAATCCTTTTTCAACACATTATGGGTATTATTTCTAGACCGAAAATTGTAGACCATTAATCAGTATTGCAGTAAACTTTATTTATGAACGTAAAAACAAATATTTATGATCGTAAAATCACACTTATGAACGTAAAAACAAAGAAATTCATGACAGAGAAATTCATGTCTTTTGCACTCGAAGCACTCGATGCGCAAACGATCCACAAACAACCCGCGTTCGTCCATCGATAATTCTCGACTATGAGATGGAAACGTGCTTCTTTCCGCCTCTGACCCTAGAGTTTTAGCAAGTCTATAGGTATCGTATGACGTTGCACCAATCAGGGGCCAGAAAGCGTCTTATCTGCCTTCTTGACGGAAGTCACGTGATTGCCAAAGAATCATAACGGTATTGAAAACAACTCCGTCTCAAGTAAATAGATCATCACCGCGGAGTTATGACGATGGACTACAAACGCTCTCTCCTTCTCTCTCGCTCCTCAGCGAGCGCCGATAGCGCTCTCACCTTTCCACTGGGCGATGTAGTCCATTACCTTAACGGAACGGGAGAAGTAAACTCACGTGTACATCCACAACCGTGTTAAAATCTTAGTAATGTTAACACCGGGTTGATAAACTTATTACATTCCTAGTAGTGTTGAATTCAGATAAAATTTAATACCGTGTAAAATTATTTTCATTTTAACACGGGATTGACGGACCTCTATATACACCGGTGTGAGTGTTAAAGTGGTGTTTATTTCAACACCAAATTTTGACGATGATATACTGTATTGGGATGGTTCTTAATTGGGTGACAGCGGAATTTCCGTCGTTTCCGCCTTCAAAAGTGATCAACATAAATACAAAAAAAATTGGTCGCAATCGAGAATTTGTCCGATAAGTCTAACCCAGGGCGACGAGCAATCGACTTTTATATGGGAAAATTCATGCATTTGGAATTTTGTTGGGAACATTCTTTATTACTTTAAAACTATACATGATACAAAAATGTTCTGCGACAATTTTGTAGGAAATAATGCTCTAAAAAAAAGGTCTCCTGTAAAATTTTCGTGAATTACCCAATTAAGAACCACCCTAACCCGTATGGTGTCTATATCTTATTAATCCATAATTCCATATGGTGTTAGGTGGAATAAAATAAAACCAGATTTTTTTCTCACACTTTGCACGGAGTACATTTTACTCTATAATGGTGTCGTTATGAACACTGGAGAGATTTAACCCGCACACTGTGGCGATTTACACCGAACTATTTTTTACCGTGTAATAATATACTGATTAGAGCGATGAAAAATGTAATATGTGAGGCAAACTAACCTGAAGGTAAGTGTAGAGTTACTCAATTGTTCTGATTCCTCCAGTGTTGTGTAAATCTGACATAAAAGTTGGCTCCAAAAGCCAACTATCTAAGTACGTTGTAAATATAACCCTTAATTCTTGATAAAAGCGGTTAAAGGTTTCAACAATCTATAGCCGTCTGAAGTTAAATTGATAAAAATTCAGATAAGAACTGACTATTCCCGAATCAGGATTTTGAAATGCGCGCGTTCTTGAGAAACATCTTTCCATCAGTGGAAAGAACCACTGCATTTAAGGTGATGGACTACAAACGCTCTCTCCTTCTCTCGCTCCGCAGCTAGCGCCGATAGCGCTATCACCTTCGCACTGGGCGATGTAGTCCATTACCTTAAGACGATGGACTACAAACGCACTCTTCTTCTCTCTCGCTTCGCAGCGAGCGCCGATAGCGCTATCGCCTTCGCACTGGGCGATGTCGTCTATCACCTTAAGACGATGGACCACAAACGCTCTCTTCTTCGCTCTCGCTTCGCAGCGAGCCCTGAGGTAGTCCATTACCTTAATCGCAAGATATTCTGGGAGCGGCACTACATTTTGAACTATAGCAAGTTTGAGAGTTTTCCCTACATATTCTCGATCGTAAATCCATAATTTTGGCTTCAGTGAATCAACATCGATAATTCTGAGATTAGTTTTATTCGAACAGCATTGATCTCCCGGGAATATTTATCACGACAGTGGAGACTCTGCGATGTGTGGCCGGAAACCATATCGCAGAACGATTCGTTTTATCGGGGGGTGTGGGAGTCGGTGATTTCAACCAAAGATGAATAACCGGCGCCACCCCGTTTGGCCACGCTTTACGCTTCGGCGATATCATACGGATTCAAGTTCTCCGAAGGGATTTACAGAACGTTTTTTCTTTCTAAACTTTTGTTTCATATATATCGTATTTTATATCAATATGAAGCGCATCCCCTCCAATGACTCTGACTGCCCCTCGGCAGGTTATACCTTTCAGACGTTTCGGTATAATTTCCTATCAAAACTGTTGAGCCCGGCTCAGAGTCGAATTAAAAAATTGCCCGCGTTCTATCACAGCGTTCGAGCGAGCGATATTTTCTTCCATAACGTTTCAATTGCTTCGTCAATTTTTGTAAATCTCGTTCACGGATGAGCTTGACGATGACTATGGTTTTTTTCTATAATGATCTCTCCGAGATTTGTGATTTTTCGATGGATTCGTTTTCGACTTGAAGAAAAAACGTGTGGTTTTTATTGCACAAAACGAAGGAATAATAAAATAAGGATGCAAAGTCGAACCTTGCACATTGCTTATACTCATCATTTTACATATTTTCTCGAGCTTCTTCTATGAGGAAATATGTGTCGATCAATTTTGGCTTCCTCATATAGGAAGCTTCGGCACATGTGTAAAATTGTGAGGAAGCAATGTGTAAGGTTCGACTTTGCACCCTTGTTTTCATATAAAATCCGCTCGTAAATCTATCGAGTCCGGAATCAATATATGGTAATGCAATTTCCGTCGATAATTTCTTACGAAAAAAAAAAATTATCGACGGAAATTGGGATCAGATTCCAAAGGTCCGCATGCCGTTTTAAGCGGTTTTTAAAGAGCTTTAAAATGGAACTTACGGTATCAACGTAGCTATAAAATTGGCGGAGCTAGGATTTTTTAAATGGAAACTTTACGCTCTTCCCATGTTAATCAAATGGAAAAACTTGAAAAATCTTGCCCGACCCCTAAAAATGGTCCGATCGGGTTCATCTTTGGAGTGGATTCTCCGGATGCAAGATACTTTGCAGTGAATGTATTTTGGTTGAAATCAGAAAAAAAAAATTTTTTCAAGCTACCCTAATGTTCCATACATACATGCGGACATTTTTTCTAAACGTGATTTCTCGGCGTTTTGGGACATTCACGTCCCAACTGAACACGTCTACATAAAAACCTGCAAAAAAATGTTTTTTCATGAAAACAAAGCTTCCTCAATGAAGATAATGATGAATGATAATAAGATCCCCCCCCATCCCGGTCACCATTCGGCCTGGAGCTGCTACCAGGCTCTGGGCCTTACCTGTTTAATCCTATGACTTAAAAATGTGTGGTAAGTAGCATATTGCAGAAAGACTACATGTTTCATCTCGAAGAAGAGGAATGTAGTACAGTTCTCTATCCAAACTATTTAGCCCTGTTTACAGTCGAAAGATGCCACTGCGTACTGGTTTTCGTCGCTTCGCTGTAATGCGCTTCGTTTGCTCGAAAAACCAATTTGAAGCCAAAATTCACCGCATAAACGGATATGGATATTTTTTCCAAAAATTAAAAACGGACTTCAGATTCGTTTTTTTCTTGTAAATAATAGTCTAGACTGATTTATTCCGTTGAATGAAAGATAAGGCATCAGAGGGTTATACTTCATCTATAGCTAACAGCTGGGAAGGCTTAGGGAAGTTGGAACACTTTATTAATACGAAGGGATCCGAATCGGAAGAGCCGCATTATAGGCTGAAAAACAACACAGTGCAGAACAACATGTTTGTCTATTATTTAAGTAGTTATATTTCTTTGGGAAGATAACGGAAATCGAATCATAATAGGTTTCAATTCAATGTGTGACATGCCAACAAAAGACGAATACTTTTTTACCTTGTGATACATTGGTTAATTGTAGTATTCGTAGTTCAATTAACGATATGGATCTTTAGGGCTTTACTTGGTACACATTCGAAAAATCGCCAAAATTTGATTTCAATTATTACCTATTGAAAGTGGTAAATTAACATTCCTAAGTATTCATTTATTATTAGTTCACCTATTTGTAAAGCTAATCATGTAGGGCATGATCTACATTGGTAAATCCAGAATTCACCCATTATCGACCAACTTTTTGCCCGACGGTCCAACCAGTAAGACATTAAGGTATTATATCAGTGAAAAGCCGCTCCTTTTAACATAGGCTGTTCTTTTTGTGACGTATATAAAACATGAGCTTTCCCCAAACCGTCTAGTTTATAAGACATTTGTTGTTAAAGTTATACCATGTAACACGGGCGGTATAGGAACGCTACTGCTACGTTGCAGGTTCAATAAGATTGCGAGCAACCTACCCGATAGAGCCTATGCAAAACCCTACTACTAGAAACAACGTATCATTTTAAACATTATCGCAAATTTACAGAATATTTTATAGTAAAGTTATTGCGAATTTGTTAGTTGAATTCCAATGGTTGGTGCCCGCGACGTGATTTGTGACATCGGGCTCTTTTGAAGCGACATGACCAGACATGACGACGCAGCGCAGTAGCATCTGTCATCTGTGTTGAGCTTGTGTAAAAATCCAATTAATTTACGACCCGCGAGGCTTCATCGATTCTTAACATTTGCTTGTTTGTCATTGGTTTTAGATAATCACTGATTATTTCTGCAACTCTCTTACGCTGATTTAAACGTCGATTACCCAATAGATCGCCCTTTATGTCCGACTCGAGCCATCTCTAACATCACTTATAAGTGGTCCATGTTTTTGCAAAGTGTCTTTTGGAAATTACCATATTACTAATTTCTTTAAAAAGCTTTTTCAGACCCCCCCCCCCCCCCTCCCTCTATTTTGCCCTATAATAATTATAACCTATAATTCTTTGTCGAAAAAAAAAATGAATCGATTTTTTTCAAAATAGAAAGCAAAAATAATTAGGAACATGATGCCCACTCCAATTTTATAAGTAAGTTCCTCAATTTCGATGAAGTTTCCGGGAATAATGTCATCCAAATGAAAATGGCGGAAATAGCAGTTTCCTCTTAAGGTAATGGGATACTGCTCGGTCGGTAACAGAAAACTGTAATCAATTGCTTAGGGCCCCAATTGTTCTGTCGAATAAAACACGATATGGTAATACTGCGACTTAGAATTTTGCGGTCAACCGTTCTCATCTTTGATCCGAGATGTTAATTGTGGCGACAACTAACGGTTGGCCATAATTGCAGCTATTTCGCTCGCACTCACCGATGTAGCCCATCGCCTTAATAAAGAAGGTCCGGTGGGTTAACGGGAAGAAGGGGGGGGTCTACTCAGAGAAAAAAAAATGAGTGCGGTCGTAAAATGCGAAAGATAATTTTTTAAAATTATTGACCACATCGATAGATAGACAGGTTTTAATGCGGTGATTTGGGACGTCCATCCCCATATACTCCGTAACAATTTTTAAATATGCCGCCGTCGTAGTTAGGTGTCTTGCGACGTCGCGCGAGTAGTGCCACTCTCATAACCTTGCAGTGTTGCAACGTCTCAACCTGCATTTCCGCAAGTTTTCATAGCACTAACAATCAAAGTTGAGTAATTTGGAGTGCAAAGATAATTTTTGAATTAAGAAAATACAGTAATTCTCAAATAAACGTTGCCCATGGGTCATTATTTATTGATCATGATTATCACAAGCGCATTCGCCGGTTAGTATTCAGAAGGTGGTATCGCCCTGGGAACTAGTCAAGTGATCTACATAATCCACAATAATTTCTCTGCTTGCAATCGAAATATACATTAAAATTCTCAAGTGTAATCAGCTGGCCGCCCATTTTAGTATCGTGTACATAATTTTTCTGTGGTACTTTGTTCCAAAGCTTTCTATACAGAACCGAAATATACTCATAGTCGCGTACTTGACCTTGGCCTATAATTGGTATGCGCCCTACCACGTGGTTAGACATCGGTGACGCACAACTGCGCAGCACTATGTCGGCTGGTTTTTCCACGCTCATTGTACACAAAAACCTCTGGCCCGCCACGCGTCGCTTCAGTTCTATCTTATTCCCCATAGAGTCAACGGATGTAAGCCAAAAAGTTCTGCAATTGCCGAATAATATCCTATATATTTTACACTCACTGCAAAGAGCTTCGTACATCAGTTACTCATCGCAATGATTTACGCGTTAGTGGCAGTTTGCCTTTTCGGCGGGACTTTTGCTGCGATAAAAAATGTTACTTGTCCAGTTCTCGCACCTGTGGAAAATTTTAATATGACCGCGGTAAGTTTACGACAAATTGCACCCTTAAATTTTATTCCAAAAATTATTTCTTCGACCATATCAACTCGTAAAAAAAAATCTTCGCTATAGCAAATTATCGCTGCTTTACTTCGGTGATAATTCATGAGTTATTTTGAAAATGTGAAACTTTTCCGTTCAGTTTATGGGAAAGTGGTACAGAATTGTATCAACCGACCGATATGTTGGAGAATGCTATACGCGATCATTTCGTTGGGGAAATCCCGGCGAAATCGAAATCTCCGTTTACGCCCGTTCGCAAACCCTTCGCAGCCCAAGGTATAATTAACTGTCGACATATTACGTTCGCTCGACAACGCAATGGTTCGTTTACGGATTCGTTAAATCTGTTCAGGGAATGTACAACGAAAGATGGGAATAATACGGGTGTGGATGAAACGTGGCGTATTGTCAGAGGCTGGCTCGAGTGTGTTTTGGTCACGGATTTCACGGTAAAATTTAACGAATCCGATCAACAAGAGCTCGCTCGACGGATTATAGCGACGGATTATGATTCGTACGCCGTGGAAACTTCATGCGTCGACTCGAACTGGTAAGTTTAAAATCGAAATATGTGTCACTGGTTTTGGAATGAAATTTTTCCATTCATAGTTTTTTAATCGTATTGACAGAACTTTATTTATATAATTTATATTCATAATTTATTATTTTTCATATTATTATTTATTTTTCATATAATCATACAAATACTTTGTATAATTACTATTGATAGATTGATACATTGATAATTTATCGTTAAAGTCCTTCGATGTGTTACTTGTGGGCTGAATTATATGCAGCGTACGTTCAATGTTAAGATAGTTCGATTTTAAGTCATTTTTTTTTTTCAAAGTGTCGGCGGATAAGTTTGCGACGAACGCTGCGAAAAGATTTGTAGTATATCCGAACGAGTCAAACGGATGTGTGGTTCGGAGGCAAAATGCAACGAGTCCTTGAGAAGAGTTTTTGTGAAATAATAATTTTAATGTGCAAACAAACTATCGCAGTGGACAAATCGGTTTCAAGAATAATAATTATCCAGTTTACACTAAGTTTTAGGTGCTATTCGAGGTAGCAGTCTGTCAAATTTAAATAGTCCGGAGCTTATGGATCTAAAAAAACGGTGTTAGAATTATTTGCTTTTGCCTGTAATCGATAAAATTATCCGTCTTTTCCCATGGATGCAAGACAATTTATCATCGATATACATTTTTAAATGACATTTTGTTTTGTCAATAGGAAAGTTTTCTGAAAAGTTGCAAAAAAAAAAAAAATAGCAAGGGGTTTTGTTTTTTTCCATGGGAAAACGATAGCCTTATTTTGTTTTTACAACAAAATGGACTAATTTCATTGGATTAATCCCTATATTTCTTCCTGTACGGAAAATTTATGGTAACGTTGTGTTTGTAAACTATGTTGAGAATCTAAATTTCAAGTCTCTGATTTAATGTTATTTTTTGAAAAAATTTCTCAGAACTTTGCGTGAATAATTTAGGAAAAAATGCTTATCGTCACGACTAGCTGATAACTTTTTTTCCACCTTGTCCAAATTTCACATTTTCGTTATTACTATTTTTTTTTGCAAATGATGACGACGCACACTTAAAAAATGAACAGCCTTAATCCAAAATATATTTATTTGAAAATTCTCATATGCGCGCTTGGTAATTTAATCGAACCTCGTCTATCTATGAATCTTTTATTTCTTTTACGTGCGATAGTTTGGAAATGTCTTTGATCGATCAGAGTAACAGGTGATTTCTTTTTCGCTTCGTCGAAGTTTCGCCTATTTTTTTTCTCCGTATATCTCAAAAAAAAATTCCACTAACACTCGAGAAATTAACCATTCTAACTCAAAATATGCTTTTCTTGATTTTAAATTATTGTATTCGTCTTGGGAAATGCCTTAAACTTCGTCAAATAGATTGACCTATCACTGTTCAATAATTCATCACACTATTATTTCGACATCATATTTTTATCGCCTTCCAGGAGCCTAGATGTGTGGACCAGGGGTAAATTCTATGATTCAGAAATTTTCGAGAAGATTGATGAGTTGATCGAGAAGATGAACATCAAAGACTTTTCCTATAGTCAGGAGACTTCCGTAACCGAGCACTTCGACTGCGAACCAATTGGGATGACGGAGAGACAACGGGAAAGGTGGTTGACCAGTCAGCTATAATTGTGAAGTTTCTATTGTGATAACGCACCCTCAAAATATCAACGAATTCCAAATGCATTACGTGACGGATAAGTGGAAATAAGTGAAGCGGATGAGTGGTTACAAGTGAAAATTATAATTCGAATTGTATTAAGAAAACCAAAACGACTATTTTTAATTGTCATCTGTAGCTCGAAATATCAAAAATTGAATGACGAATATGAATGTTATTCCCATCACAATTTCTTGCAGTGTTGACATAAACGATTATCGAAATCGGAGTTTTCTAATTTGAGGAGTTATATTCAATTGTTCGCGGAAAAATTAAGGAGATTCCATGATTTGTTTCGCCCATGTTAACATGATACTAAGAGCACACACGATACAGTATCAATTATAATATACAGGGTGAGGCACATAAAGTGTGACAGAGCAATAGCACTCAAACTATTGATCATATCCAAAAATATTTAAGACAAAAGTTTCAGTGTTCGAGAAGGCCGTCATACTGGACCACTCTATTTTTTTATCGGTGGAGGCGCTGAAGCTACGTCAAGGTCAACTCCACTTTTTTAAATGGAACCATATATTTTTTTTTCGATGACATTATTACCGATTTTAAGACGAATTCAACGACCTACAACACAAGGTCATTCTAGTCACGCAAAGTATGAAAAAAGTCGAAACATCGAAACATACCGAAATAATCACTTTCAAAGGATAGGATCCTTTGGAAATATCAAACGGTTCTTGAAAATCGTTCATTTTCGCGATCTGATGTACTCACGTTAAAAGGTAACGCGTGACTACCTGATATGTCAACAGAAAATGCGTACTTGCTGCCGATAAGAAACATCGGTAATAACACGTAAACACATAAGCACATAAACATTGGTAATAACATCGGTAAGAAATGAAAACAGCGATCAAACAAGTGTTTACAAGTTGAGGGTCATCACTTCGAGCATCTTCTGTAGGTAAACCTAAACCAAGATTAGTGGATCCTTTGAAAGTGATTATTTCGATATGGTTCGATGTTTCGACTTTTTTCATACTTTGCGTGATTAGAATGACCTTGTGTTATAGGTCGTTGAATTTGTCTTAAAATCGGTAATAATGGCATCGAAAAAAAATATATGGTTCCATTTAAAAAAGTGGAGTTGACCTTGACGTAGCTTCAGCGCCTCCACCGATAAAAAAATAGAGTGTTCCAGTATGACGGCCTTCTCGAACACTGAAACTTTTGTCTGAAATATTTTTGGATATGATCCTTTATGTGCCTCGCCCTGTATATTAAGGCGCTCCGGAGCACCATTTTTTGTTTTTTTTCGATAACTTTTACTTTTGGGCATTTCAGAAGGCAACCCATTTTCTTTTCTATTTGTTAAACTCTTCTATCGTCTTCGCGAATATCTAATTTTGACTTACATATTTTCATTCCCCCTGTCCTGTTGACATTCGTCTTCGAATTTTCCCGACAACACCGTCACATTTTGTGCGTAGGTTATATTAGGTCGATAAAGCAGATAACAAGCAAATTCTACGCATATACGTTCCTGAACTTCCCTCCGGATTTCGGGAACGCTCTGCATCTGCACCGAAGCGTGATCGAGTTTAACCCTCCGTGGTCAAACATTCTAAAAAATAACGCGCTGGTCATACGGGGTCGCGATGCCTCCAGCCATGTTTAAACGATTGTCGCGCTGCCAGTATCGTTCCGAACGACTCCAAAAAATCCAGAATATCAATTTAAACCTTTCAGAATGAGAATATCATGGCGAACATTTTTTATCAAATTTTTAAAATGGCGAAAAAAAATCCGCAAGGAGGCAATGCGTAAAAAAAACCATTTTTTGCTTAAAAAATCATAACTCTGGCAATTTTCCATATATTTTCATAAAATTTTAGGGTGATACTCTTGAGATATCATACTTACGGAAAAAAATAGCTCTATGGTGGGCGTTTCATAAAAGGTATTTATTTTTATATCTGAAGAGGGTCCATTTCGGAAAAAATAAAGTACGATAACCATGAAAAATAAGCGATTTATTATAAAAATTGGTACGAAAAATGAGTAATAATTGTGTATACATCCAAAATTTATTGTTCCCCACCACAGTTGACACAGACGAACATTCTGTGTTCGAAAATTTTTTTGTATGTTTTTTTTTAACTCCAGAATTTCGGAGTAAGCACACATATCGACTTGATAACAAAAATTTTACGATTCACAAAGGCATTACTTACATTTCGTGAAGTAATCCGACGCCGGAAAAAAAATTAAAAAAAAATATAACTTTTCACCAAATAATAACGTAGTGGTCACACAGAGGGTCAAGCGGACCCCAGCGCGAACACGATTTTCTCCGATCGACTGGCACGAAAGAACCGCCGTTTCGATTCGGCCGATCCTAGTCTCTTCTTACAAAGGGTACCCCAAAGCACCATCAGAGGGGAGGCCAGCCCTCTCGGGCGCCAATAACTTATAATTATTCTAGTTTGAAGTCGCGCTTGGGGTCTTCGCGACCCCTGGTGACCAAGGAAGGTTAAGGTGAGGGACTACATCGGCGAGTGCGAGAGAGATAGCTGCAATCACGGCAACACGTTGTTTGTCACCATAATTGTTCTGTCGAATAAAACACGGTTCTTACATCATGCGGCTGAGAATTGTGCATGATGTAAAGACCGTCTTTATTCGACAAAACAATTGTGGCCCCAAACAATTGATTACAGTTTTCTGTTACTGACCGAGCAGTATCCCATTACCTTAAGCGTATGGATAATTGATCTATGGATTATCGAGGTTTCCGTGTATTTTGTATTTTTCAAAAGTTTTCAATTCACTTTAATAACCTCGACAAATTCAGAAGAATCCGTGTATTGTAAAGTGAAAACCCAACCGCTCCTGGTATAAGCCAATTTTAAAGATAGGCGGTTGAAGATTTAGAGGGACTCATTTTTAATTATTTGGAGCCAATTTAAGGGGTGGCCGACTCAAAATTCCCACGTAACCTAGAAACGGATAACTCTCTCATATACGCTTCCGTTGTAATTATCGGTCTATGCTTTCAACCCATCAACTGTCCTATAACTTAAATATCGAACCTTGCATCTTTCTATACTACGAATTTTTTAGACGTATTTCGTAGATCTTCGGAAAATCTAATTTAGATACATTGACTTCCGAATTATTTCGATTTCGGAACTAATACTGTTCTCGACTACTCGGATCTATGGACCGTCGCTATTGTACCCGGTCGTAACATCGACGGTCAGAATATTGCGTTGCCGGAATTTCTAACCGTCAGACCTTCCATCATTGGGAACTTGCATCTAGTTCCGTGGACGAAACTCGCTTACTTTATACAATAAGATTAAACTGAAACTCGCGCGGTGTTTGGCGAGCCTGGCGTTTTTGATAAACAGCGACTACCGAAGGACAAGCCGGAGATCTGCGATCCAGATCGACAGCGACGTTGAACTCATCTAGCGGTAAATATGTATTCTTCCAGTTGACTAACGTCGTTCATAACACATTATGAACAATATCAAGCGTGTCTAAATTTCAGAATATTGTTGTTTTTGAGGTGATAGTGAAAACATCCCCTAGAATACCACGTTGATAAGATTATCCGTCGACCTTGCTTGTCCTGTTTTTCGATAAAAAAATTTTGCTTATGCCTAATTATCGGCTCGATATCTGCGACGCAAATCGACCGCCACGTATTCAATGAGCTATCGATCAATATCGATTTTTCTAGTCGATCCACGCCGTCGGAATCGAATAAAAACCCCCAGCCCATCAAACATTGAAGCAGTAGTGTTACATCTTATTCCGCAAAGACAACGAGTTTTCGTCAGCTAAAAAGTATATCTTTGTATATCAGTAGTTTTCCCAATGATTTACGCAATTGCGGCTGTTTGCCTGTTCGGAAAGGCTCTGGCTGAAGTACCGACTTGGAATTGTTCCGATGTTTCGTACCTGGAAAATATCAATAAGACCAGGGTAATTTTCGAAAATATTTCTTCAACTTCAAAATTCGTAAAGATGGAATTATCATCATTTCGGGAATTATCACTTTACTCTGTAGTTAGTCTATAAGTTATTTTTTCTTTACGGCTGCGTGAAAATGCAAACATTACATGTCTCTTCTCCGTTTGGAAAATATGGGGTTTCCCACGGTTTTCCATTACCCACAATAACTAACTTCACGCCGTGAGTAATGTGACAAAATCGCACGCAAGCATGCGATTTTGATTACGTTACCCGCGCTGCGAAGTTATTCACAGTGGTTAATAAAAAAACTGTGGAAAATCACGTATCTTCCAAACGGTGAGGGGACAACTAATGCGGGCATCTTCCGGCACTCGTAAAGAAAAAATAGTATATTAAGCAACGAGTGCGGAAAGCCGGTCATTACCTACGAGGGTGCCGAAGCCGCCCGAGTGGGTGATTCCGGCTGCCCGCACGAGTAGCTTATACTATTTTTCTTTACAAGTGCATGAAGATGCTCGCACTAGTTGTCCCTTTACCGATTGGGAGATACGTGGTCTTCCACGGTTTTTTGATTATCCACGCTGACTAGCTTCACAGCGTGGGTAACGTAATCAAAATCGCATGCTTGCGTGCGATTTTGTCACATTACTCACGGCGTGAAGTTAGTTATTGTGGGTAATCGAAAACCGTGGGAGATCTCGTATTTTCCGAACGGAAAAGAGATAAGTAATGTGAGCATCTTCACGCACCCGTAAAGAAATAGTATATTACGATACAAGAGCGAAAATATTTTTTCTGACGAATGTGAGTTTGTAGCACGAGCCGAAGGCGAGTGCTGCAATCACACGAGTCAAGAAAAGGTTTTTCGCACGAGTATAGTATACATTTTTATTGCACGAGGTGCGTAGATGCGATTTGACGCGAACGAAGTGAGCGGAAAAATCGCACCTTACGCACGGCGTGTCATAAAGTATATTAAGCAACGAGTGCCGAAATCCAGAATCACCCACTCGCTGCTCAAAATATACTATTTAAAGTATGGAACATATTTCTCTTAGTTCATGGGCAAGTGGTACTCAGTGGAAATAACTAAGCCAGTCAACGGAACAGATTGCGGATCAATGAATTTGGTTGTTGAAGATGGTCTTTATTGGGTTATTTTCGAACACCAGGTTCTGTAAGAATGACGATTTACTCACATTTTACTCGCTCGGAAAAAAAAATGTTCCCTTCACGGTAATTATGGATTTTCCAGGCCACTCAGTGGAGGATCTAATAAGTCGGAACTCGATGTCTCAAAGTTTAATGTAACGGATGAGAAAGGTCAACTGGAGGATACTTTTTTCACAGAAGACTTTCGAATTGTACCAACCGACTACACTTCGTATGCCGTCTCGACGCTGTGCGACGAGACTTTTACGTAAGGTAGAATCAAAGTCCCCGGTTTCGATTCGAAACATTCGCCACATAAGTTTGATATCAAAATCGTTCATTTTTCAATGATTTTCTCAGTGTATTGGAGGATAATTTTGTGTCGAATGTTGAGAAAAGATTCATTGTCCGGACGAGAGTAAACTGTATTCAGGGGCTGCTTACGACGTTTGTTCTGTTGCATTCGACACGTAGGAGTCAATGCTTTAAAAATAATAAATAATTAGAAAGACACCTTTATCGTTACTTGTAACTGATAATTTTTTCGCACTCCATCGAGGTTTCAAATTCTCGATTTTTACTCATGTTTGGCTTTAACATTGGTTAAATACTGACGAGTTCCTTACTTTTTAATAGCTTACCACATAACTATCTCGATATCATGTTATTCCACCGTTTGGAGATGGGAGTCCACCCCATAAATATTACGATATCATGTTTGTCGCTACTTTTCAGAACCGTAGTAATCCTAACCAGGGATTCACACCCTACCGAGGAAGTGCTTACAAAGGCTCGCGAGATGATCCGGAAGAAGGTCGGCAACGTTAAATTAATTGCCAGGAATCAATCAGGCTGTAGACCGGATACGCATAGTTCTAACTACAATATGAAAATTCAATCCCGTGGACTTATCGGTTAATCGGAAGGATAACACGCCGTTCATACTGCCACGGGTTTTTTTTTCAGTTTCTCCGACTTACGAAAAGTGTAGTACGATTTAACCAAGTCGGTTGCCAACGCACTGGAAGTTAGGTAACCATAGAGTTGGGATGATAGAGTGAAAATTGGGAGGAGTCGAGAACCCGAGAAAATGTACGAAGCAAAATGGAAAAATGTATCGAGGAATATAAATAAAATATTATGTAAACTGTGGATATCTAACTTCAATCACAATTGTATGTAGCGACCAATAGTATTGTATTAACCCTCCGTCCGTAATCCCAATTTTAGGGACACTTTCCGTAATCTAGGTCATCAATGGCACGTTGATGTTTTGACGCAAAAAATTACGCTAAAAAAATCTGAAATTTTTTTGTAATACTTATCTCAGATCCTGTTTGATATTTCAATATTTTTTTTTAGCGATTCATGAAAAATAAAAAATTTTATGACAAATTGATTGCAACAAAATCGGGAAAAGATCAATTTTCATTCACTAAATCATATCTTAATGGAAATTTCATCAAAATGAGAAATTCTAACGGGGTTTTACAGTTAAGTATATGTACTTTCAGGAAAAATTTATACGGATTACTTTTAACGAGTATATTTATTTTGAAACGATAGAAAATGTCGTTTCTGGCCGGTAAGGAAAAATATGAAAAAATAATCGTTTTGTCATTTTTTTCACCTTTCTTTATGAAAAACTGTTACAAAAGTTTTACATATCATATAAAACGTGATTATCATACTCATATTCATTAGTCTGAGAAATGTTCATTAGCGCACGATAAGCAAAAAGTAGTGCGATGCTTTTAGCACTACTTTTTTCGTTTGTTACATTTCGTGGTAATGTTTATAAAGTATGCATACATCATTGAATATCGTTTAAACAAGTGAAAAATAATCATATAAGCCCACAAGTAACGTCAGTTAAATTTCACTTACTTGCACTAGATTCCGGCACGAACCGTAATCTGGGTCACTAATGGCACGCTCGAGACTTTGAATTTCTACTGCTCAGGAATAATTTAACGGATCCAAGCGACCTCGTGCGTACGAGTTCTCTCACCCACGCCTAGTTTTTTTTACAGGAGGGAGTCTTGCCCCGCCCTTTTCGAAGATCAGAGATATTTGACTTGAAAATTTGGCCTGTGCCAATGATGACCCAGATTACGGACGGAGGGTTAACCAACGAGTGCCGAAATCCAGGTGATTCCGGCTGCACGCACCGGTGGCTTATATACAGTAGACTCTTCGTAGAAGAGACTTTCGTATAAGATACTACGGGTTCCCCTCCGCTTATTCACTACCCCCACTCCTAGGGTTTCCTCGCCTCTGAATGTTTTGGATCCGCGCGCTCCGTATAAGATACCACGGACAAAGCGAATAAACTGAAGGAAAATGAAGGAAAAATGAGGATTATTTGCACATTACCGATGTTTTTCCATTTATTATCATTAATTATAAATTATTAAGTATCACATTTTATTTTTGGTCTACAATTCATAAAAAAATTTTAATGAATCGTAAAGGTAGTTTTTTGTCGGGGAAGTGGCGTCTTGGCGAAGTTGACAGCTTGCTTGCAGTATCTTATACGGAACGGCCAAATTCTATTTCTCACCGGCGTAGCAGGCCGCTGAGTGGGGGAACGGTAATTCTTGGAATTGTATTCCCCTCCGGTCCCTTGTAGTATCTTATACGAAGAGTCTACTGTACTATTTTTTGTCATCCTCACATGAGAATGACACATTCCCGTGCCAATTTTAGTATGCAATGTGCGTGAATAATTGACAGATCGCATGATCCCTGTCTTGCTGCAGGTCATTCAACTGTGCGGGAATCGAACTTTCCCGCATGGCTTCAGAAATGCGAGAATCAGGCACATTGCGCACTATTCAGCTGAACATTTTTTATGTTATTGTACCCAAAGGGTAGAGCCCTTCATGTTTTTTGCAGAATTTTTTGGCAATACGTTTTCGAGACATGTTTTTTTTTTTAATTCATTCATTTATCTTTTTCTGTAACGGAAAACAAATGAGCGTTAAGAAAAACGACAAAAATTAATGGATGAATCTTCGAAAAAATCATATCTCGAAAATGAATTGCCAAAAAATTTAACAAGAATCCTGCAGGGCTCTTTCCTTTGGGTACAAGAAAAGAAGATTTTTTCAGCTGAATCAGAACATTCCACTTCAGAAAATGGTACAATCCCCGTAGATCACTTGAGATGTATAAACAATTCCGGTTTGACTTTGAATCTTTTATGGATCATTCGACCTTAATGAAAATTTTTTCGTGTTTTTTCTTTCTTCGGATAACTTCATCGAAGAAAAAATTCCCTCTGCAATATCAATCTAACAATTCGAAATATTTATTGTTAAATTAATACTAGTAAGTCCAAATAATATTTCTGTTTTCTCTTCAATTTTAGGATAATTTTATCTTTAACCCTCCGTCGGTAATCTGGGTCATTATTGGCACGAAACAACCTTTCAATGTATCCGTTAATTTATTCCTGAGCAGTAGAAATTCCGTCTCGAGCGTGCCATTAATGACCTAGATTACTGTCCGTGCCAGAATTTCGTGCAAGTAAGTGAAATTTAACTGACGTTACTGTTAGACTTATATGATTCTTTTTAACTTGTTTCAATGATATTCAATGATGCATGCATACTTTATAAACATTACCACGAAATGTAACAAACAAACAAAAAAAGTAGTGCGAAGAGCATCGCACTACTTTTTGCTTATCATGCGCTAATAAACATTTTTCAGACTAATGTATTTATATGATAATCACTTTTTATATAATACGTGAAACTTTTGTAAGAGTTTTTGATGAAGAAAGGTGAAAAAAATACCCAAACTATTATTTTTTCATATTTATCCTTACCTGCCAGAAACGTTTTTTTTCCTATAAGTACATGAATTTAACTGTAAAACCCCGTTGGAATTTCTCATTTTGATGAAATTTTCATGAAGATATGATTTTTTTAATGAAAATTGATCTTTACCCGATCTCGTTGTAATCAATTTGGCATAAAAAATGTAATTTATTATAAATCGCTAAAAAAACCTGTTGGGATAACAAATAGGATCTGAGATAAGTATTACAGAATTTTTTTAGATTTTTTTAGCGTAATTTTCTGCGTCGAAACATCACCGTGCTATTAATAACCCAGATTACCGACGGTGTC
The DNA here is from genome assembly GCA_963971145.1 of Sussaba pulchella. NCBI lineage: Eukaryota > Metazoa > Arthropoda > Insecta > Hymenoptera > Ichneumonidae > Sussaba > Sussaba pulchella. The sequence continues at coordinate 2,665,721 of OZ020171.1, read as the reverse complement.
CGTAAATTTAGGATTACCGACGGAGGGTTAAGAAAAATCCGAAATATATGGGGTATTCCTGGGAATTTCGGCAACTTCGGACAGTTGGGTCAAAATTTTTGCTCCCCAATTTTTCTCATTAACACGTTGAGCGCCACGCTGATTTTCAAGGCAGTCCCAGTCAGGCCACGCGCGCCAGCGTCAGCCAGTGCCGGCTAGCTGTCAGCCATCGGTGGCTGACGCGGCCTAAACGGAAAGTCTAGTGTCAGCCACCGATGGCTGACATGGCGCTCAAAGTGTTAATATGTGTTGAAAATAAAGAGACACGTATTTCAGCTTTTTTATTTTGAGCCCCCACTTTTGAAATACAGTCAAATTAAGTTGTTGAAGTATTGACCACATTCGGTCATTCAAATCGATATATCTCAGCAAAGGTTAGTGATAACTCGAAAAACGACGGGTTTTTTTTTTTCGTTTTTGAACGCTCTATACAATGAAAACATTTACGATTATGTTGCACAAATTCAACAATTATTTATAAACAATTCAAAATAAAAAATGAAATTAAACGAAAAATGGACCCTTAATTTTTGAAATGTATTTTTTCTTTAATTCCTTGAACAAAAACAAAAATTTAGCCACCTCGAACTTTTTGGTCCTTTTTGGAACTTTTTGGCTTCGTTCGGGAGTTATAGATTTGTTTCTCACAAAAACCCGTAAATGTTTTCCCGGTTGTTAAGAAAGAAAGCTATAACTTTCGAACGAAGCGTCGGCCCAAGTCCGGCAGAGTCTCGAAATTTACGTTTTCGTTCAAGGAATTTGAAAAAAAAAATAGATTTCAATAATTAAGGGTACTTTTTCTTCATGCAATTTTTTACTAATAAATAATTTTGTTGTTTTGTAAGAAATTATCGACGGAAGTTGCAATCGGATTTCAACGGTCCGCACGTCATTTCAAGCGATTTTTCAAGAGCTTTCAAATGGAAGTAACCGGATCAATGTACCTATAAAATTGGCGGAGCTACGATTTTTTGAATGGAAACTTTTCGTTCTTCCCATGTTAATCAAATGGGAAAACTAGAAAAATCTTGCGCGACCCCTAAAAATGGTCCTATCGGGCTCATCTTTGGACCCGATTTTCTTGATGGAAGATACTTCGGCGTAAATCTATTTTGATTGAAAGAAACAAAAAAGTTTTCTTTTCAAGCCGGCCTAATGTAGATGTTTCCGTTTTCGTGCAAATGATTGCTCTGTCCTTTCAATTTCCGATTACTCTCGGATCGCTGTCGTGGACCTCCGGAGAGAGCGATTTTCGATACAATCCCTTTCGAATAGTTTCCTCTTCGGAACTAGTACCCTGCTCGACTATTCGTATCAATTAATTATCGCTACTTTGTCCAGTCACATAATCACCGGTCGAAACTCATTGCGTCGTTGATATTTTGACCGTGAGACCTTCCAACATTAAGACCTTGCATGCGACACTGCGGACGAAGCTTGGTTCTTCATAGAATAACGTCAAACGGAACTGAAGCAACGTTTAGTGAGCCTAGAATTTTTCATAAATACCGACTACCGAAAAAAAAGCCGATATTTTGCGATACCGTTCGACAGACCCGCCGTAATTATCTACCGGTAAATATGTATTTTTCAGTTGAATAATTTTGTTTCTGACACACACTAAATAAGATCAAGCGTATCTCGGTAAAAAAAAATTATCGAATTTTTTCTGGTCATAACAAGATCTATTATACAACGCTGGTAAGGCCATACGTTACATTTATTCGCATCGTTTGTCAATGAAACGTGTTTTCGCATGTTGAATTATTGGCCAGGGTTCTGCGCCGCAGACCGACAGCCACGTCGTTAGATATTCGTAAATTTAAATATTTCCGGTAGACTCACGTAGTTGAAAACACATCATGAATATCACCTGGCGTATTCAAGGTGACAAATATGGTCGTATCTTTGATAATTAGTTAAATTGATAGAAGTAGAATGATTTAAAAACATTCGGGGCGAATATCGTCATGTATGTACCTGTTACTTATAAAATATTCTTCGGAAGAATTTGTGTATTTATTGCGGCAAAAAATGTATAGATTCTGAAATTGTCAAGGCCAAATTCAATACGAGTTTTTCTGTTCAATACAAATTCGATCCGAATGTGCTTGACGATATTTACGATGGATTTCGAACGAAGTTAGTCAACATGAAAAATAGATATTTACCGATAGCTGACTTTAAACGTGACTATCGATATTTATCGCACAATTTCGGTTTGTTTTTCAGCTGTTGGTAAGTATAAAAACCTCACGCCCAGGAAACATCGAAACATTGGTGTTATCGTATTCCGCGAAGACGACGACTGTTTTTATCTGAAAAAGCTTCGTACTTCAGTACTTATCGTAATGATTTACGCATTCGTAGTTATTTGCCTGCTTGGCGAGGCTCTGGCTCGAGTACCGAGTCGAGATTGTCGCAATATTATCCCCATGAAAAAATTTGATGTGACCAAGGTAAGCTTACGGGAAATAATAATTCTTTTATTTTTCATTTTCTAATATATCCCGTGGAATCTGGAGCTCGTGAAAATGTAGGTTTCCGGGAATTATCATTGCACTCTGTAGAGAAAACTCTGTGTTTCCTCTGTCGTTAGTTATTTTGACAGTAAAATAAAAATCTTCTACTCAGTTCGTCGGAAAGTGGTACTCACTGGAAACAAGCAATCCGATCGAAGATATTGATTGCGGTTCAATAAATTTGGTCGCTGAAAACGGTGATTATTGCCTTCATTTGCAACACCGAAACCGGTGAGAATAACGAACTATTTCACATTTTATTCACTCAAAAAAAAAAACATTGTGTTTGCACGTAATCATGGATTTTTCAGATCCCTCGGTGGAATATCGCATAACCCTGACCTTACGCCTGATGCATCTGAGTATGTTATAGAAAATGATAAATTCGAAGTGACGGACGACTTTTTCGACGAATTAGTTATCGCAACCGACTACACTTCGTATGCCGTTTTGCACTGGTGGGATGACGAGTAAGTCAAGATCGAAATGTATCACCGATTTTGGAAGGAAATTTGACCATTGAGACACGTTGTTTGATGTGTCGGTTGCTTGCTTAAGTACACGCGACATAAGCCCAACATTAAGATCGTTCGTTTTTTAATCGTTTTATTTTTATTAAACGATGGTTGTGGATAAGCTTGTAACGAATGGTGAAAAAAGCTTCATCTTATATTCGGACGAGATAAAACTGTATTTAGTGGCTACTGACAACATTTTTTGTGTTGTATTCGATACGTAGGATCCAGAGAGACGATAATCGGAAGAAATTGAACTTATTTTTGATAATCTTTCACGTGAACAATTAGAAAAAATGTTTATCGTCTCGAGTAACTGATAATTTTTTCAACATTATTCGGCTCCCGTTTCTTTATCTTTATTCGCGGCATCCAGTGGTCCTTGAAGTTCTTGAAGTCCTGGAATGATCCTTGAATCTTGCTTGCCCTTGAAAAGTCCTGGAATGTCCTCGAGTTTCATTTAATGTCGTTAAACTTTTTATTTCCCCTGATCTGAGTTTGTTTGGAAACGTCTCTTATTCAAAAAAATCCTGCAAGAATATACATCTCAATTCCGCTGAGAATTACATATATATTTCGAGCATGCTGAGTAATTTTTTTTAACTGATCCGAATATAAGCAAAAACGATTATGGAAACAATAGTACATTACGATACTAGTACGATTCAACATTTGTTGATGAGTTGTGTCTACTTTCACCGTTGATAAATGCTCTAACACAACTTGCAAATGTTCTAACTAATTGTCCTTGACTTCCTCGAATTTCGAGCGATCTTTTCACTGGATGCCATGTTATTATTGCTTGCAAATATGATGGACGAACCCTTCAAAAATGAACTATTTTAACCGGAAACATTTTCTTCCATAAATAATTATATGCGTGCTTGGCCATCGCTTTGAACGCTGCATAATCGTTTGCCTCATAACTGTTTGATAGTCCATCACACAATTACCCCGATATCATGTTATTCTGCACTTTCCAGCACCGTAGTGATCGTAACCAGGGATCAACACCCTATCGAAACAGTTCGCAACACGGCCCTTAAGATTGTCCAGGAGAAGTTCGGCAACATCAAATTAACTGCCAGAAATGGACCGGGCTGCGGACCGTCTACGCAGAGCTAAAACTACAATAAAAATAGTCACTCGGAATAACACTTCGACTTGTCTGTTGTGAAAGCAATTGTCCATAATATCATCCACTCAGAATTTATGTCGTGAGGAAGTCAATTGGGATTCTGGTTGAATTTAGCGTAAACCATCTGCTTGTGATTGTTTTCCGAAGTTTGAATAAAAGTTATATGTCGACGAAAATAATATCGAATAAAGGATACCGAAGCCGATGATTGTGCGTATGGTGTGCGTCTTCGGTGGGCCTACGATTGAAGCAGCATTCATTTCGGCCATTACTCCGATGGATGACCGCAGAGAAATAACCATAGGGTTTGAACGGAGAAGTAAAAATTTAGAAGAATTAAAAACCCGAAAAACCCTACGAAACAGAATTAAAATGTATTCAAATGATATATAAATATGATATGTCAATAAAATATCAAGTACGCAATAAATGTCCATTTTTGTCCGAACCCTGTTGAAAACGCGTCGTTTCGCGCATATGCTACCGGCGGAAAGTGGCCGTTCCCGGCGCACTCCGCCAGTGGGCGGTAAAGTTCTTTTTCGCCCGCTACTGCCGGGCGGAAAAGATCCGAGTGTATAATTGTAATTTAAATTTACGTCGCTGGTGTCAAAAATCCATCCATTCAATTTCAGAAGAGAATACTAAATAAATTATCCGAGAAAATAAAAAATTCCATGTTTTCTTTCCTTCTTGTTGAAATCCCGAAAACCAAACCATCGGCGAGTCGAAACTTTCATAGACACTAATTGTCCTATTGTCCAAAACTATCTATATGCATACGAATGGCTGATATTTCTACGCTATTGAACAAGCTATAGGATTGTACCTTTCTACATATGGGGTATTCCACGTCAACTTAGACAGCTTTGACCCTTGGGTCAACATTTTTGCCTCCTAATTTTTTACATTAATATATGTTGAAAATAAAGAGACCCGTACTTCGGGGTTTTCTATTTTGCAGCCCCGCTTTTGAGAAAAAAAAACATTTTTGGGCCTCAAAAAATCACTTAAAATCGCATTTGAAATGTAAAAGTCGATTTCGTCCATCCGTTTCGACTAATGCATATTTCAAAAAAATTTTGAAATTTTTTTTTTTCGAAAAGCTGAGAAAATTCACATAAGATATGTAGAAATTAAGTTGGGATCTCTGTCGCAACTGGTTGAATTACCAAATGTTTGACAAAACAACTAAAACCTTAATTTATATTTTTTCATTTTCAAATGAATCGTATTACTGTTTCTAAAGGTATATTTAACCTTTACTGACAGATTAAATATACCTGTCGGTTAAGGTAACCGTCAGTGAAATGTGCTTGTCGGTCAAGGGAATCTGTCAGTTAAATCATTCGTCCGTCAAATGGTGACGGTTGAGTGATTTGTCGGACAAATCATCGTCTGTCAATCGAACGGCACCTGTTATTCGGAGCCATGCCAATTCGAATAATTTATTTTTGATCATTTCCATTGAATTTATTGACCTGTCGAGACATCGAATATTCGAGGCTTCGATCCGCGCCCGTCGTCTTTATGGAATAAAATTAAACTGAATCGACACGGGCCTTAGCGAGCCCGTAATTTTCCATTGACACCGACTCGCGAGAGATAAGACGGGGTCTTGCGATTCAAATCGACAGCCAAGTCGAAAATGTATTTGTTTTTCCAGGTGACTAACGTCGTTCGAAATCCATTACAAATATTAACCAGCGAATGTGCGTTATAGAGTTCACCAATGACGGTCGTAACACGTGCCTGGTGATTCTTATCGCAGAACCCCGGCTGGTTTTCGGGCATTCGGCGTATATAAAAACCCGTGGCCCACCAAGCTTTGCACCAGTTCACTTCGATCTCATCTCACGAGGAAAACGAATTTCGTCGGCTAGGAAGCTCTGCGTTATCTGGATCATCCATGATCGTTTTTATACTTTGCGCGAAAAGTTTTCTACATCAATACTCGCCGCAATGATTTACGGGCTCGTGGTTTTTTGTCTGTTCAGCGGGGCTCTCGCTGTACCGACAAATTCTCCTTGTCCAACTTTTACACCTGTACCAAATTTCAACCTAACCAAGGTAAGCTTACGATAAAATTGTTGGTACTCTTGGTTTTCTATTTTCTCCATTATTTCGGCAACCATAAAAATCGTAGGAAGGTACGTTTGGACAAGTTATTTCACTTCGCAAATAATTTATTAGTAATTTTAAATATACAACAATAAAAACTTCTTTCTAGTTCATGGGATCGTGGTACGAATCGGAAAGCTCTCAACGCAGTCCTTTTGAGTGTATATCAATAGATTTGTTCAACAGATCCGGTGTCGTGGTCATCACCCATGAACACCAACAAATCGGCACGAACATGTGAGAATACGCGCTATCAATATTTTATTCATTTAGAAAAGTAAAATTGTTTTCTTAATATAATGATGGATTTTTTAGAGAACCCATTGGAGGATCCCAAAACTCCAACCGTACGCCTCAGGTCTCTCACGGGGGTCCTGCATTCACGACATCCAAAACTCTGCACGTTGCCACGATCCACCAACGAGTTTTGGCAACCGACTACACTACGTTCGCCGTCTTATGGTTCTGCGATGTCTTCAAACCGTAAGTCAGAAACCACATATATCACGATAGGGTAGTTCGTATTTGGGTCCTGTTCGGATTTTGATTGCACCGGGGTCTCAATCGACAATAAAAAGAGAAAACAAACGTTTTAAGCCCAATTTGTCTTTCCTAGTCCAGCTCTTACCACGCACTGATTTGAAATAAAGTCCATCGTTAAAATTACATGTAATTTTTCTATTCTTCGATGACTCTATCGGCGGGACGACTAATTATCCTCAAAACATCCAATACATTGTAAAAAACAGGTATGATCTGTACTTTTGCGACGTACAATATACATTAGGGTGGACCTTATTTGGGATGTTGTCGAATTTCGACAAGTGCAACCCCCAGATAGGTTCGAAATAAATAAATAAAATATGTGCAAAACCCCAGCACTGTAGTCCAATGCGAAGACGTGCCTGTAAGCTCGTTTGTTTCCCATTTGAATAACATGGGATTTTCAGACTAATTCAGTTATTATTTTTTGGAAGTGCTCCTAAACATTGAAAAAAATATTATTCATATGAATCTATTCTTGATTGGTATATAAAACCAATTGGATTGATTGGTATTGGCTACGTGTAAAATTTTTCATCAAGGCGTTATCACGACCTTTACCCTCCCCCCCCCTCTATTATACACGACGGCAAATTCATACAGGCGATGTCTTGTAAAAAATTTGACACGTAGATATACCAATTAAGAATAGATTTATATGAATAATATTTTCTTTCAATGCTTAGGAGCACTTCCAAAAAATAATGACTGAATTAGTCTGAAAATCCCATGTTATTCAAATGGGAAACGAAACGAGCTTACAGGCACGTCTTCGCATTAGACTACAGTGCTGGGGGTTTGCACATATTTTTTTAAATTTATTTCGAACCTCTCTGGGAGGTGCACTTGTCGAAATTTGACAACACCCCGAATAAGGTCATGCCATGTTTAAACCGTTTTTTCGACGATTATCCAAATTATGCAAATAATTTTAGAATAACTGAAATATCACCCTGGGACCCCACTAGCCACTGGAAGCGTCCTGGGTCCTTACGCCGCGTCGGTTCTGGTTGTTTGAGAAAGCTATGTAGCGTGTTTTATTTCCATTTTGGGAAGGCGGCCCTTCAGATATTCTACTCATTTCGAAATTGTCTGAGATGATAATCGTCAGAGGAACTGGGTAAACGTGACATGAGACGACCCATATATATATGATTTTTCACGGAAGCTCAATTTATACCCGCTATTGACTCTACATGGCATTGCACTTTTTCGGAAATTTTAACTTGCCCTATCGATATAATTACCGAAAAATATAATAATTGCATGTATTTTAAACGGCAAACTTTACCTCCTCTCAGTGGATGATTGGAGTTCTGGGACTGAAAAGGTTATTTCCCTAGGCTTACGTTTATTTGTTCGGAATTGGTGGAAACCCCCGTGCAATAAAAATTTGGAAATGGCACAAATAAGAACCACCCTAATTTTCAGAATAGAATGAAAATACGTGTTCTGATATTTGAATATTATATGCGTCCTTGGCAAGTGCTTTTAATGCTGTCGAATGGTTCCACGCATCATCGTTCAATGACCTTTCACATTAGTATGCCAACATTATGTTGTTCAATAACTTTTCAGAGGCCACATCCAAATTTTAACCAGGATTCGAAATCCTCCGATACAACATCTCAGGAAGGCTTACCGGGCTCTCGAGGAGAAGAATCTTGGGATCTATTCATTATTCAAAACATCTCAATTCGACTGCTGACCATGATGAACTTCGACGTTTAGAATGGAATCCTGAGTTGTCTTTGCAATGGCAATTGTCCATTATATTGAATAATTTGAAATGGTTTACACGACGACAACGATAATTATAATTGAATTGGAATTGAAAGGTTGAAATACCTAACGAAAATAATGTTGAATAAAGAATACAGATATAATTTTCATAATAATAAAGCGTGTAAACTAATCAATAAAGTAATTATTTAAATTATAGAAATCTAAAGTGAAACTTCTTTTCAATGACAATTTGATGTAGTAGAGTCCCATGAAGATCCCAAAATACAATCGAAGCGAACGTTCGATGAAATGTTTTTAGAAAATTGCGTATCGTTAACGGATATGCTCCAGTCTCCGCGCCTCTATCGAAATTCGAACGAAACACACAAAAGAGTTTCGCAACAGCTGGCCCAAAAATAATACGAATCGAAGGTCTCACCGTAGTTGGAGCTAATCGTAATTTTTCAGGGATCGCGAGGTTCAACGTCAGTGTATTGGATAACTATGGCAGAGCTTGTGCTTTCAAACCTCGCCTGGTTTGCTGAAGTTAACGGTGTGCAACAGATTGACCGGCAATGTAACGGTGCTTTGAATTGACTTTAACTTACCCGTTCTTTGACCATTGGTGGAAACGCTTCGTCAAGATCTCGTGGGACGACATTCTGTGGAAATGAAGATATGTAGATATAGCACACGTATGGAGGGCAGTAAAAAGTTCCAGAGTTGTCCCAGAAGGGCGTTACACCTGCTGCTGGTCTTACTCAACTTCGAAATTACCCAGACAGTTAACGTTATTGTGTGTCTGACGCAAGGGTACGCCCGACGATTTATAATAATTATTATTATATTTAATAATCAACAATAATACTAATAATAATAATAATAATAATTAGACTGTTAAGAAATTATCATTATTATTATTATTATTATTATTATTATATAATTACTATTATATAATAATAATAATAATAATAATAATAATAAAAATAATAATAATAATAATAAAAATAATAATAATAGTGATAATAATAATAATAATTATTATTATTATTATTATTCAATCGGCTGAATCCCAGCGTCAAGCTCTCCAGGCCTTAAGTCGATATCGACCGACTGTTTCCACTAAGTACGCGGACATCTACTGTGGCTCCATTAACTACTATGCACTACCAAATATTTTTCTTTCAAGCCTGGTTTGTCTCATTCGACCGTGGAAACTTGTGCCACTCTTGTCCTCTACCAAATATTACTAATTCTATATATTTGTAAATATATTTAGCCGACAATTCGGTTTGTTGTCTTCCGTGTACAGTTGTTGAATTGCCTCCCGGTACACTCGAAACACGGCGGATTGAAGACATTGTACCGGAGATCGATTTTAGGAATTGACTTTTATTTCTGGAGAGCTGTAGGGAACTTGCACAATTGAAGCATTATTCCTGATCGGCTTTGAAGTACGAGTATTTTCGCTAGCATCATGTTTCAAACAGTTGCGGCTTCATACTGCTCGAGAGATGCAGGTGACATAAAAAATTATACGAAATTTCTCCATCCATGCAACAACTTTCAGGCGATCAAACCCGTGCAAAATAGAATAGGTAGCTGTCGGGAGAATGAAGGAATAAGAAGTTCGTACATAATATTTAGAAAGAAAGTTAGAGCGACTATAACATAGTCTCGCCCGTTTCGACGGCTCCTTTTCATCTCGTTCGCGATGAGCCACGCTGGTGGCATCGGTGGGGGTGCTGAATGTAAAGTACACAGTACGACGAAGAAAAAAAAATCACCGTAATCCGCACTTCGCGTGTTCCGGTAAATTATCGGGCTTCCGCATACCCACAAATATTTTCATTCTCTCTGCGTTATCCCGGAAACCGAGCTCAGCTATTACCAGTCTGTTTTGCTATTTCCTGTGATGCTACGAGGTTCTAAGGGATGAAAGAAAAATTCCGCGCGCAAACTCTTTTGCACTAGTTTGAAACAATTTCGGAAAACAAAAGTAATCAATAAAAGATTTGCGAAAAAGACAGACGGTATAGATCGAAAAAAAGGACCATGAACTTAGTCTCACACGTTTTTACGGTCCTATTAGTTTTCTACCGTTCGTTTTGTTTCGGACGATAATGATTTGCGAAAATGTCTGACCTAATAATAAAAATTGTATATGTCTTGAAAAAATAAAGAAAAATGTATTTAATCCAGCGGTTTCTTAGTTTTGATTGATTAGCCCGGGCACATTCGTCAAAAATGTGTTCGCACCCTCTGAATAGACATTACCATAGAAATTTTATATTTTCACTCAGTTGCGAGCTGATGAACGTCCAATCAATCATGTTCACTGAATAACTGAATATGCTGAAAATTTCTATTTGCCATTTGCATTTACGATTAATCATTCTCGTCGTGCGTGCTAAAAAAAAAAGTTACGTCCAGTTACATAATTTCAGCGGCAGTAAATACGAGGAGAATTTTTATCATAAATCACCGCATAACCATGTTACGTACACGTTTTCACAATGACCGAAAAACCTAAGAGACAAAAATGGCCCGAGTCTGTATATCATCGTAAAACCGCGACCGAGCCAACCGAAGTTTCGCGCAAATTAAAAATAATACGAGTACGCGTTTCGTCGCTTATGAATAAAATCCGGATATATCCGCGTTACCGTGATACTCCACTCGTTTCCCAACAAAACGGAATACAACGATGCGAAATTTTCCACGGTTCCGGATATATCCACACGTAACCATTCGACATTCTTTACCGGTTTCATTGCCTCTTGACAATGCATTCGAGCGAATATTACGAAACTCGTAATTCCAGCGGCGATTCATCCATTCGTTTTAATTGTCTCTTAATGTGCACGAAAAAATTATACAGTTGAAAAATTTTACACGTATCGCGACGATGTGGCAGCGAAAAATGCGAATATCGTTCGTGTAAATCGGAATACAGTGAAACCTGGCGATAGTAGAACACGAAAGAGTTCAAATTGTAGCGCTCCTCATGAAATATCGTGTGATTAAATGCAGTGATTCTTATATCGAAGTAATTCAAGGAGCTATACCAGTGTGAACGCTAAAAATTTGGGTGATTTTCGGAAATTTTTTTGAAGAAAAGTACTGAATTGAATGTTTTGAAAATGAAGAATATATTTTGTTATGTTTGACCTGTATTACATAACTTTTTTATAGAAAAAAATTGAGATCCGAGCGACTTAAGCGCTGCCTTCGGAGGCGCAAAAAAAAAAGTTTCTCCACTGATGACATGATTCCGGCCGATTGGGTAGCTAAAACCGAAAAAGGAAGGTATGTCGTTAAACTGGAAGGTATTTCTTGTACAATGACTTGGGATTTTCAAAAAATATCAAGATCTAACAAAATGGCGTAGTTATGCAAAAAAAGTCTGTTTTCTTGCCTATAAAATAGTCGTTTTTTTTCAATGCCAAATCGTCAATTTTCATCCGAGCAAAAATATCCTACGTCATTGTAGAGTAAATACATTCGAGCGTATTCATGATTGCTCTTTGGGTTACAACGTCAGCAAATTTGAAAAATCTCATTTCGAGAAAAAAGCGTTTGAAGATTTAACTATCGATTTTTACAAGATAAAATAATATTTACTATCAAAACTGCTAATCAGCTATACCTGGCCCATACGATGGACCCTCTTCTTCCTCGAATGATGCCTGCTGAGAGCCTGAAGCTTTTCTCCGAGCTGTTCGTGCCTTTTTAAGGCTGCTTCACGATGTAACTCCGCCTGGTTGATTCAGCTGTCATCTCTCTCCATGGCATATTCTTTTGCAATAGGACCGATGATGACGTCCATTACTTGCATCATTTTTAGAATAGCATAAAAACCATCGTTAAATATTGAGACTGCAAGGAAATAGCGAGCTTGATCGTTTTCAATCGATTCTGAAGGTGCTTTGGAGCAAAGTGCCAGAGCAACCCGTTATAACTTTCATTGTTATTCTGCGTGTTTTCTCCTTTGCATCGCTCTAATAATTCTCTTGACCTCAAGTCCCTATAAATAGGTTCCAAAGCTGTCGTAACACCTTGGTCAAGTGGCAGATAATCATGCTTGAACTTTGATACGTTAATTCCTTCAGCTTCCGCGCGGCGATATGAGCGCCAGCTATTCGCACCTGCAGGGCAATTTCCGAAGTTCGGATTTACGTCTGTCGAAGACAAATGATCCAAAGTAGCCCAAATTTCTTGAGATATTTCATCAACATTATCTTGATGCCTGGTAATTGTCAATCCATAAGTATTTCTAGAGTTTATTGATAACTTCATCAGTTAGCTTCACGGTATTGTTACTCCTTCCTCCTAAACCTTTGGTTCGTTTTTTGAGATTGCGACATCGCGTTCCCATTCTTTTTTTTTGCATGTAAGTAGCATTCTAGTTTTTCTACATGCACATCGTACGGATTTAAATTCATTAAACCTTTGTATGTGGCACTAGCTCCGCCTCCAGGCAGATGGGGAATTTTATACCTACGAGCGGTTGCTCTTTAGAAGGCTGCCATTCGGGGAGTATTAGAGATACGGCCTTGAAATTTTTACAGGATATTTTCGAAAGTATAAACTGTTGAAAAATGCAAAAAGAAAAAAATCGATTTTTTAAAGGCCTTACACTGGTATAGCCCCTTAAGATGTATCTCAAAAACGCAGAAACGGATCTAACGGTGAGCGGACTAAGCGGTCGCGAGGGGCTCCGAGATACAGAAAGCCCGCAAATTTCGCAGCATTCATTCTTTTTTATACAAAAAATTCCATTTATTCATGAAAAATGAAATGAACTTATTCAATTTTCGATTGTAAATTACGCTTCTTCGAATAGTGTAGGATATTATGTTTAAGACTAATGTACTTTCATAACTTTATTCTAATGACCTAACGTCAGCATTATCAAATCCACAACCATCTGTGGAGGGCCCACAGCATTGGCGGAATTATTTATCCCGTCTCATTTAATTAAACCAGCTGAAAAATTCTCCCAAATTCACTTTTTACCCAACGCCACCGACCCGATTTTGATGTACTCTCTAACTTTTCCCACTACCTCAACATTCCGTGGCAAATGAACACTCGCAAATGACGTCATGATACATTTCATTGGTTTTTAATTTTCAAACAATTTTGCGTCATAGAATGTTGAGGCAATTTGTATTAGCAAAATTGTTATGCCCCTTAAAATGAATACGAAATCAAGAACTTTTTTGTTACGTGAATGTTAGATTTAAGTCCTCGGACGGAAATATATTTTTTTTGGTCATAGGCGTATAAGAATTTTTTTGCTACTTCTATTTCTACTTTGAGGTTAGGGACCCCAACATTTTTACCGATTGGGGGTCCCGCTTGACTTGATGGACCACTGTCAAAACGCAAGTATTTCACAATCTCAATCCCGCGATACCTAGTTCTTTTCTGAATTTTTAGAAATTTTATTCCAGACGGCTATACATCATAAAAACTTCAAACCGTCTTCATCATGAATCAAGTATTATCTTTCCAATGTGCTTATGCCGTTGACGTTTCGTGAATATACAATTTGTAGGCTTACACAACATCGGAAAGTTCGGAACAATTACAGAGAATTGTCATTTTTTTTCACAACTCTGAATTTACCTTTCGATGGGTTCGGCTTACATATTACATTTTTTTTATCGACATGTGTTTTTGTCATCATTGTTGTATCGTTTGGTTGCAGCGTCAGTATATTATTTTTTTCCTGTACGCAAATTCACAGCCGAACCAAAAAATCCAAAACCCGTGAAACGTTTTGATCTGAGAGTCACTGGTTTCATGCCGGTAGACACTAACACAGATAAATTGAACTGTTTCGCTATTGGTCAATCGATAAACCTCGCAATAGTAGATACAAACCCGCCCATTTATACCCCCGATTCTCGACTATTGCGAGGTCGTACTGTATCGCTAATTCATTGACGTCGATTGCACGACGCTTCGCACTACATTCTGTCGCGATTGCACTGGACAAAAATAACATCTATTCACTTTTACATCAGACGGAGAAGTCATGCTTCTGCATTTGATGGTAAAAGCTGGGTTTTGCGAGAATCGAGCCAGAAAAACAGAAAAAACCGTAACAGAAGAAAGACTCTTTATTTTTTTGTTTTACTGGTTTCTAGACATATTTCCCCAGGCTCTCGTTAATCGCCGTGTAGCCGGGTTGGTACTTTTACCGTGCGGCATAAGTATTTGCGCGCTCGAGCTAATGCGGTCCTCGATCTCCCTGTTGGCACGGATAGTTGCACGGGTAGGTGCTGCGTCGGCTGCAATGACGATGCAACCGAGGGCTGCCGCGATATTGGACGAGCCACCCAGCTGGCTCGATGACTCTCAACGTATTTAACTCGTTCCCTGGTGAGCCGTGGTCTCGAGCTCGTGGCACGTGGACGGGCGACACAGAGACCATTATCTTTTTACCCTCAAGTGCTTGCGAAAAGCTTTGCCGACCTTTTTCGCGACGTTCGACTCGGCGGTGGTTGTTGAAGTCATCTTCCGGTTGATTGCACTGTTCTGACGACGTCTTAAACCATCGAGGAGCTTGCAAGAAACCATCCGCGAAAGTATTAATTTTGTTTCAGTAGTTCTAGCTTTTCCCATTTCTTCTAAATTTTATGTGTTTTTTTTTCTTTTGCATCTGTTTCTCAATTCACGCGTCAGCAAAAAGTTAAACTAATTTATATCACGAGCAACGTTCTAAATCCCAATTTACATCCAGTCGATCAATCGCAACTCTCGGGATCGAGATCATTTATCGCTTCCGCATTTAACGCATCATTTAATATCTAAATGCCTGATTTTGGGGTGGTGAAAAACACTTCCGAATGATGTTCGTTTCTGACTGCAGTCGTGCTTTGTTTGTCGTCAAAGGTGATATGAAAAACAAGAATTCTAGGTAAGTTTATAGTTTTTGATTCTTTGATTTGATATTTCCTCCAAATGAATCTACGACTCTTCAAAAATCCGATAGAATCGTAGTATTTTACTATTACTTCCAACCAGCGGTACGATTCTAGTTTCAACTTCGGACGAGAAAAAGGGCATTATTTTTCGCGTGAATAGCAGTAGTGTCACGATATTCTTGTGTATATCGATGTGTCTAAAATTGCCCATTCTGTGGGTCCAAGTAAGAAGAAAAAGATATGAAAATGTGAAAGATATAATGAACTACTTAAGGAACATGTGCAATAGGGTGGTTCTCATTTGGGTCATTTTTGAAATGTGATTGGAGAGTGGTGTCAATCAATGGAAAAAAAAAATTGAGCCTAATTTGAACCTTTTAGTCCAACTCCTTCACCGCCCGAGAAGCAGGTGAAGTTACCCGTTGAAAATACACGCAGTTTTTCTCCAACCTGGTAATTATATTAGTGTGAGGACTAATTATTCTTGAAAAAATCCAATACTATATGGAATTCACGGGTACAAACCCTACTTTCAGGAAAAAACACATGACACATGGGTAATTTCATGCCACATTTACACGCACCTTCGCACCGGCCCCTGACGATCGTCCTGCAATTTATTGGGATAATTCTGAAATAAATAGAATATTTGAGAGTTACGGGACCCTATAGTGATTGTGATCGTTCGGAAAGGTTGAGTTGAATGTTTTACGCAAATTTTGTCCCACTTCACTCAGGTTTTATGCAGATTTATCGATTTTTAATTTAAAAAAGAGTGAAAAATATAAAAATGACCCATGCATGTGTTATATTTTTTTTCCTAAAGGTAGGGTTTATACCCGTGAATTCCATATAGTATTGGATTTTTTCAAGAATAATTAGTCCTCCCATTAATATAATTACCGGGATGGAGAAAAATTTCGTGTATTTTAAACGGGAAACTTCACCTGCTTCTCGGGCGGTGAAAAAGTTGGACTAAGAGGTTCGGACTAGGCTCAAATTCGTTTTTTTGCTATTGGTTGACACTGGTCCTCAATCACATTTCAAAAATGACCCAAATAAGAACCACCCCAATGTGCAAGGAGACTGGATCGAGTGGCACGTGTGCCACTATCTAATTACTAAAGATTGTTTATAAATGAAACGAAATGATAAATACAATACGTAATCGTATTATATTAGTGGTTAATTGAAACGTGCATTGACTAACACCATCCTACCCTACGAAACTTTTGCTCAGCTGGAGTTAAAGTCCGATATCTCCATTTCAGTAATGCATTAGCCGTGATTCCCGGCACCTACAGCCGTGGCTCGATAAAGAGCGAAATTTACGGTATGACTAGTCATACCACGTGGAGATTCTATGCGAATAAGTACCTACTGGATTTTTCCGGGAACGAGCTCGTGGGTATGTAATGCGTTTTCGCATTCTTAAGGTAATCATGTTGTACCTAGCTAAAAGCCTATGGGCTTTTCGACGTAAATAGATTTATTTTTGAATAATATTTATTTGATTGATGAGAGATTATTTTCATCTCGAATATTGCAACACTAGAACAGTATAAAATAAAAAATTATTCTTACGATCTTGAAGAATTGTAAATATATAAGAGAAAAAAGAGGCAGTTAATAATTGCAAGGGGAAAAATATTTAATATCAGTAATTTTCATTCAAAAGCAGTCCGACTTAGTGTTGGATGACTGTTTGTTGCCCGCTAAAAAAGGCCCATGGACTCCTATTTGAAAAACAAAATCCAAATATAGGCCGCGATAGGCGTGCATTCGGGCGGGCGTCTTATCTGAAAAACCCGGTAGATGCGGTTAGCGCATACGTGCGGAATTTCCACAAGAAAGCGCGAAACTGTGGTGTCTCGCAGCTCGGGGCTGAAAAAAGTGAGACGGGGTTGCATACACTGTCGAGTAAAAAGGCAATTCCGTGTAGCTTCACGGGGGTACTGCTATTGTGCACTAGCGCGCGAAGTAATAACGCGTGCTGCACATAGTACGGTTATCGTCGGGTCCACGACGTTGCGGAAGCTGCCACTTTTACTTCGCCGTCGGGCACCGAAAGCTCTTTGAGCCTCCGTCGATGCGACACAAAGAGCTCGGGAATTATTTTGCTTCCTTCATATGACGTTTTTTTGCCGGTTTAAGACAATCCAATATACGAAGAGAATAAAAATGCAGTAGCCATAATCGCCGAATATTAATCTTTGCATCGGAAAAGTCTATAAAAAATGCATAAGATAATATTCGCTGGTTACTTTAACCGTTTCAATGGGTTCTGTTCATTTCGACTCTTTTCAAAAGACGCGCTTTAATTATGATTGACACTTCCAGCCTTTGAGTAAACATTTCCCATAAACTTTGAATTATCAAAAATATACAATTTAATTTTTGAATAATATTATATATATGACCTATAAGTTTGACGTTTTTTCAGAATTATAGTTGAGTTTAATCGGACTCCATTTAATTTTTCTGAAGGAGAGTCAGGGTTAGTATTAGGGTTTAATGTAAGATATATTGTAAAAGAGAAGAATCCGTATTGATTTTTTTATCTGAATGTTCAGGAATTTTATTTATCAGATTTTTATATTTAATACCGACCTTCTAGTTAAAAATGAATAAAAATAACTATACCCCGAAGCAACAGGTGAAGTAAAATTGACTGAATTTATTTTAACTATTGTATGAATCTTATCACCCAGAAAATAATAGATTCAATATTTTCAAATCCGTTCCCGATCTGGGACGACTAACTCAATATGACGAATTCGCACTACAGACCGAAATAAGTCAGTCTTCTTTGGCGCCACATTGAAAAGGTTTTTCCCTGAGCTCGATTCGATTTCTCAATCTTTTGCGAAATTGCCGAAGACTCGAGCGCGTTATTGAGGCCCCTGGCACGTGACGGGAACCGAGTATAGGTACCTCGGTCGCACGTTGAGGTTAACTTTTTCGTAAAATCGATCGGACTTCATTTCAACATGACGTCGTTTTATATGGGTATGCAGGTTACAGAATTTATATCCCAGGATCATGTGGCGTCTCCATAATTTAACCGAAGATTTCCGTAGAAATAGGACGGTAAATTAACTTTTATCGCGGCTCCTATCAATCGAGATTACCAAACGTTAACGTCTCGAATACCGTTGGGAGTGGCTGTAACGTCGGTTTGGCTGTCCCATTTCATGAAAATATCGACGGCCATTCTCTCGAATTGCTTCATTTCTATTCGTAAGGGCGAAACGCGTCCTGCACTCGTCCAAAGTGGAATTAGGGATTTTGAGGCTTCGAAGTGTATTGCGAGAAACCGATGAAAGTGTAGGGATTCGGCGAACTACTTCAGTGCGGTGTCGTAGCAATTTTTATACGGTTGAATAATTCGTCTCACGACGAACCGTGCTCGGAATCGTAATATCGTTGGATTTATATTTCATATCCAACTCATAAAATGTATGTTGTCGCGCCTCGACGAGGCTGCAGTTATACGAATAAGTGAGGTTGAATTACGGCGATTACGATAGAGTGAAATTTAATCCCACTATTATTAAAATGTAAATTGGCATTTGACGAAAGTTAATTTTTCAACGTCAATACGAAGTTTTTTGCTCTCGATTCTTTACCGATATGAATAACGATTCTGTCATATGGAAACCGATTTAGTGTCCGTAGGCCTCCGGGTGTCTTTCCATGGCTTTTCTTTTCGCGATTTTTGCTATCGCCGAGGTTTACTCTCGACCGCCTCTTTCCGTGATTAATAGCGAAGGCCCCGACGGGCTTGTACGTTCTCTCGTGTACTGTATAGTGTTTTTTATTGTTTCCTGGTATTTTTCTTCAGTTTCACATTTCCTATTTTTTTACTGTCTCGCTCTTTCTGGTGCTGTATTTTTTTTTTTTTTTTTTTTACACTCCTGTCAAGAGTTCTGCGTTCCACCAGCGGGGTGAGAATTTTTCTGTTTTGCTCTTATCAAACGTGCCTTGGACGAGGTAGAGATGCATCAACAACATTTTGTTACACGAATCGTGCGCATTCGGTGTGTCTTCCTTCATAAATCGTAAATTTTAGGTGCATGTTTCGAAGGCTCAAGCGTTTTGAAGAATCACTCGATCATCGATGTAATTGATCGATGCGATTCGTTGAATATGACCTATCCATGGCCGAGGTAGATACTCTTGCTTCCATACAGGCTACCGCATCTTTTGATATACGGAGCCTGTCATCCAACAGTGCGTGAAAACGGCTCACCCGTATTTTACCACTAATGGATTACGCCGCACGTCACTCGTTCAATATACGTACAGTCCATAAAAGTTTCGAAAAACTTATTCATAACAGCGAATAGCACGGATAAGAATTGTAGATATTTTCCTTTCGTGTTTTATGACATTTTACTTTGCAATATACTTTATCGTCGCGCTTCGCTGTGGCGCGATCGCCCACGTCCTATTTTATTTTGCCAATTTATTCAACGGCCGGATTCAACGACTCAGCTCGGATTCAACGACCTCATGTATATTAAGGTGTGTCCTGGGACGGGAATTTTCGTTTGGCGGTTCTTAGATTTGAAGTATATTACAGAAGAAAACGTTTGGCCACGTCTGGTCACGATCGGACTATTTCAAGGGGTTGCACAATCATTAGATCGGTTTTGCGTTTGATTAGCGCGTGAAAAAAATTGTTGGGCCAGTTGTAATCGATTTTTCGGGTGAATGTTGGGGATTGAAACTGAGTGCAAGACATGATATCATTTTCATTTAAAACAGGACCCAAGATTAAATAGATTGAATAGGATGAAGGGGATCAAGAGAATTGTCGATGGGTTCGACCATGAAATTTTTTTATTAACAAAAATTATTAAAAACTTGAAAAAATGTTTTCAACTGAAAAGAACCTGAACGTATCAAATTTATAACTTTCGATTTAATCCAATGCAAGTGGATAAGTAAGAAAAGTGATAAATACACGAATAGGGTGATTAGGGCAATATTGATATTGAATGGAATCATTGACTTCAACGGATCAAAGATATTTTTCATATGTTAATCAGATGCAACATTTGATATGCTGTACTTCAAATCTGAAAACTGTGAAGCAAATTTTTTTTCAATAAAACACCTTGGTCTGTGGTTTTCAAGCCATATCGAGTAGGTCAATCTGGGAGAAATGAGATTAAATCAAATTTTTGCAATTTCAATTGCAAACACCGTGTTTAGGCACAGAGTTGCCGAAAATTGCCAATCCAGAAAGAATTAAGCCGAAATAAACTAACCAAAGAAGTCTGTTTTGGCGAAAAAATTAATTCAGTCCCCCATTTTTCAAAAAAAAAAAAAAAACAATAAGACTCATGTTATATTTTTTTAGCTATTTTCTCTGAAACTTTACTATCGGTATAAGCATTGAATGGTTTTTCAAGCAAAGAATAATTTTTCTTTTACGTTATGTCAGCTTCATGAGTCTACCGATTTTTCCGATAGAGCACCGAGGCAACAACTATGATGGGTTGAATTTTCATTCAAATCCATTCAGCTGTTCAAAAGTTAGAGAATGTTTCCGAAAGTTTCGAAATTAATTTCCACTCCTCAAGGCTCACTCATTCAGGACTGAAACTTGGTCAAATTATTACACGAGATAGTAGTGACTATGAAAAAATATAACGACAATATTTGGTGCGGGGGCATTTCACCCATGCTTATTCCCCTATAGCCTTTGATGAAAATATATAATACATGAAAGTAAGTAGAGCTGAATATCGCGAATTTTCCATTTTCCAAGTTACTTTTTTATCCGTAAATTTATAATTTGTGGGTTTCCATCAGATTGAAGTAGTAAATTGTTGTATTAACAGAACAAAATCTCGATAGACAAAAATGTGTACTTCGATGGAAGAAATGTAATACATTGCTAAAAACCCTATAATAAAAGTTTCGCACAAAACAGTAACGTCCAAGTAAAAATAATATCCCTCGAGGGAAATCTATATTCCATCGATTCAGACCTCAGACTCAACACACACACATGCATACGTACATACATTGGCGCAACATAATTATGAATATCTTTATCGTATCTAAGGCGTGCAGAAACAAAAAAAAAAAAACACTCGTGGTTTTTCACTTTATTTTCCCTTTAACCTTTGCTGAGATATATCGATTCGAATGACCAAATACGGTAAATAGTTGAAAAAAATCATTTGACTGTATTTCAAAAGCAGGGCCTCAAAATGATAAACCCCGAAGTACGGGTCTCTTTATTTACAACATATATTTATGTGAAAAATTAGGAGGCAAAAATTTTGACCGAAGGTTCAAAGCTGTCTGAGTTGACGTGGAATACCCCATGTGTATGTTTGGGGGTTAATCTGTGGTACTGCATATGATGATAGGATATGTGTGCAACATCCTGCTTCGTTTTACATGATAAGCGATCACTATCGCAAAAAACACGTCACAATATAATTCCGAGTTTCACTGAACTGCCGACCTTTCTCGGTGAATTCATCTCATTGTTTCGGCTTACGAGCCATGAGACGACTACAAACTCATTTTCAATATTGCAGCTGCTAAAATGAGAATTCGGATCCTGTAATTTTTTTCTCTCTCCATGAGTCAGATCAAGCCAAAAATGGCTTCGTTTTGCGGTTTTCGATCGATCCACAAAATTTCATTCGATTATCGGTTCCCGTTCTCGACATATCCTGAATCTAGTCTAACATTGTGATTTCTTAATCGACGGCGATATGACACATACCCTTTATGATCGATACATGCCCCACAATTATTTATATTCATTTTATTTTTCTGTAAGTCAGAGCGGTTGCTATAAAATATTGAGAAGTCGTTCGGCGCAAGGCTAATCAATAATTATTGACTCTGGTATGATGGTCGTTGGATTGGGGTTGCAGCCCGATTGATTCGTTTTTTTGAATGTAAGGCTAGCAACGTCACCCATCATTGCGTTATAGTAGCGAATTTGATTCATAAGTCCTTCCGAGGGATTTTGTGTCCTGGTCAGAATTCGTATGTTGCTCCTGAAATTTGATCAAAAACGTATTTAAATAATAATCCGAGCAATTGTTAAGTGGTAATGGGACTAGCGATCGTAAACCATTCAAGACAACCACTAAGCACGCTAATGGAAATTCGGAGAAAAATATTTGGAATTGGGATGGTTCATCTTTCTTGAATTGTAAGTTCATGAAATTCACAGAAAATATATATCTTTTTGAGTAACTACTCCGGAGAAGTTACTTGACATCGCAAGCGATGGTTAACTTCTTGTCACAGATACACAGTAATTCTGAATGTATAATCTGGCGTTAGCATTCCTTTTCTTTTTGTTAAGGGAGCAGGGTGATCTGAAAATCAATTCTAAACATTTTTCGAACTTTTATATAGCTTACTGCCGGCGCGCCGAAAGATCATGATTTTCAGTAAGGAGATAGTTATAATAGTTTAAGTACAGTTGTAAATGTAAAATAATGTTTTTATATTCACAACTGTACTCAAATACTCATAACTCTTTTATTTTTCTAGATTGCGGTCTCAAATTTGTTACGTAGGTAGTAAACAGTATGAGATTGAAAAAAATTATTTCCAGAAAATCGATTTTATTCCTCTCAATATGCTCCAGGGATATTTATCGATTTTTTCTTATTCTCTTAGAGAAACAGTTTAAAAAAATCTCATTTTCAGGTTATTTTTCCGAATTCTACCCTTGTAATATTTGTCTCGACAGCAAATTTATCTTCGCTTGTCTCAGATTTCGGACTGAAGGACTGAACCGAACTTGGATTCCGCCGTCTCATTTTGTTCGTAACGGACTACATTCCGGTATGAGTGTGGGGATTTGGGATGCGAGGTAAAGTGAAGTTATGGTGAGCTATTATGCACCCGTTTCTCCATGAAACTTTTTGTCACGTTATAGGTTGCCACAACGCTCGGAGAAGGTTTGAAATAAAAGCGACACTTCTACCGGAATCAGCTCTGTTACGAAGGAAATAAGATGTTGAAATTGAAGATCCATGCAGATGT
The DNA here is from genome assembly GCA_963971145.1 of Sussaba pulchella. Classification (NCBI taxonomy): domain Eukaryota; kingdom Metazoa; phylum Arthropoda; class Insecta; order Hymenoptera; family Ichneumonidae; genus Sussaba; species Sussaba pulchella. The sequence goes on along the minus strand of OZ020171.1, from coordinate 2,642,146 downwards.
ATGGTTCAAAGGCTACGATAAGTGAAAAGTCTTGACTCTAAATAAATTTGTAATGATAAGTAAGTATAGAGGTTTCATAAGGATAAAATAGAATTGGAATATAAATTGATAATGGCGCAGAAAAAAGAAATTTCGTTTTTCAATTTTTTAGGTGATTTTGTTCCCTGAAGCTGTAAGGCCATCGAATTTTTCAAAAAATCTTGGACAAAAATGGATTAACTTGGAGTGCTTACTAGTTGTTACCGGCAGTGATAAACATTTTCAAATTCTGCACTTGTACGTGTCGAATATCGAAAAAAGTACTCCGTTGGCAAACACTAAATTGTTTTTCATGACGTCCAGATTTTATGATCAATTGTTTTTGAAATTCGTCAGACATTTGTCCACGAACACTTCAGTATAACGATTGGAGAATGAACGATCCAAATGTGCATTGCAATTGGTGCGTGCTTCACCACATGAGGGCAAAGTCGGATCGTGTCTATGTCGGTCTAATGTCGGAGGTTCACCCAATGGTGAACCTCAATTTAAAAAACTTCTCATATCGATAATTCGTCACTCACTTTGAAGTCCGGGGATCGCGTACAGATAGTATGAAGAACTCATCGTAATCCACCGCAAAGATTAGAAAATCGATCTCGAACCCCGTTGGAAACGCAACTTTAAATTTAGGGGTACCAGCAACATCAGGCTCACGTTTGACGGGGAAGGATGGCATACGAAAGGACCTGAAAAGAGAGGAAGGGGTCATATTAATTCATTTTTTTTTGCTTCCTCATAGAGGGAGCTATGTTATGGTGAAAAACATTTTTTCCGAGATTTTTATGTCATTATGTTCAGAATGTGTCAAAACGTCGAGAAAACGCATTTTCAGAAAATGTCCGGATGTATGTATGTATGAGTGTATGTGTGTGTGTGCGTGTATGTATGTGATGGCCTCCCAAAATTGAAACGTGTACAACTCGAAAACGGTTTTAGCTGTAGCGCCTAACTTTTGCAGGCATGTGCAGTTCTATAATACCTTTGTTGTCTATAATTTTTGTCATGATTCAAGGCGTGGCTAAAGTCTGATGTCGTTTACAAATTACCAAAAAAAAGACGTTATCACTCTAGCGATCGCAAATTTTGAGATATTCGTCTAAATAGTTCTTGACAAAGAGACATGTACCCAAGGTTGGTCGGTATTGCATTTGAGCCGAATCCATCGAGAAGTTTTGATTTTACAGAATTTTGAATTTTTCGAAAAATTCACGTTTCGTTCTAACTTACGACAGCTTTGACAGATTAAACCCAGATTCACTACACGTATAAAACATTATTTGACTGTACTATGTATGAAATTTCGTGGAGATCGGTTGGGGTGATCGAATTTCATAGGACTTTGAATTTTTCGAAAAAGTGACGTTTCGCTCGAACTCGCGACAGCTTCGACCGATCGAACCCGAATTCGCTACATATATACTATATGAATTGACCGTGAAACGTTACATGGGAAACAAGCTGCAAGTTGAAAATTGCTAATTGTTCCTCAGAATTCAAGAAAGCTGGAAGTTTAAATTTGCAAGCTGCTTTCGCAGAATTGAAGACATCGTGATAATCTCACTCTATGAGGAAACCAAAGTTGATATAGATAATTTCCTCATGGAGTACGATTGTCACAATATCTTCAATTCTGGGGGAGCCGCTTGCAAATGTAAGCTTCCAGCTTTCTTGAATTCTGAGAAAGCTATTTCCAAGTCTCAACTTGCAGCTTGTTTTCCAAGGAATTCAAATGTTGTAGATCATTATTCTTACGCGTTCGTGTTAATTACTCGGCCTTCCAGGACAGTCTGAAGATTACCGGATCTGGAAAGCTTCCATTCAATGCTTATGCAATCAATACCAGCTGGGTCAGAAGTTTCCACTTGGTACCACTTTCCCTGTAACTAAATGAAGACTTTCTTTGAAAATAACTGATGGATCGTCTACTCGACAAAGTACAATGTTGAAAAATCTATATTTCAACCACAGTTCGATCCGAATAGAATGTTTTGCAAAATATAACGTAAGGGTGAAAATAATTTTTTGTATACTCACAGCGGTCGTATTGAGTTTCACCAAAGGTCTTGGGCCAGATGTTGTTACTGGGTACAGCTCTCTCTGTAACTAAATGCAAACTTTTCGTAAGAATAACCGATGGATCGTCTACTCGACAAAGGATAGTCTTGTAGATCTATACTTTCAATCAGAAATAGATTCGAACGGAACCTTTCGCGAAATATAACGTAAGAGTGAAAATAATTTTTTGTAAACTTACAGCCGTCTGATTGATTTCCACCAAAGGTTCAATTTTTGAATTCGTTGAATTTGCGGGTTTATCCAGAGGGCCCAGAGAGCGATCGATCCCGACGAACAAAGCGATAGCAATGAATGGGTAAACCATGACGACGAGTACTTATGTACCAAGGTTTTTATCCCGAGTATGAAACTTGTCGCCGATATTCCGGGCGCCGCCGATCTTCTCAGCTGTCAAATCTCATTGCCTTTACGGAATATGATGGAACTGCTCTTGAGCGGCTTGACATAGTCTGACTGCCGAAAGACACGCGTGGTTTTTGCGATACAGATCGGTAGCCACGTCTTACGTGAGCTATTGGTAAATATTGATTTATTCAGTTGATGGTGAAATCATCAGAAACACATTATGCATGTTATTGATTGTATCTGAGTAAAGAAAGTCCGTTGGATTTTGCTTATCATGAATCCCGTCGAAATTCCGTCGTAGCTCTCGTCCCCATATCTAACCTTGAGATCTATTAACTCAGTTGACTACTAATTAATTCAAGCTGAAGATATGCTAAAAATAACCAGTGTACCGCTGAATAAGATCTCTCAACATACATCTCAACGTTCGAATTTTTTTGATAACGATGTTCTATCATTTATGATCATGTTACTTATCTATATTTTACGTACAATATCATTGGTCTGTTAGTTCAATTCGCCGTAAATTGTTAAAATTAAACTTCCATCAACAAACTGAGCCATTTCGACCTGGATGCATATCATTACACTGCTGAATTCCTTGAAGGGACAATTCTTAGTAGTTTGTTTGAAAAGATTACTTGTGTATTTTTCGAAATTTGAGTATGCACACATATTATGAAGAATGCCGAACGCCCACCCATTGGTGTTGGTAATATTATTTATTGGTTGCCAATTTTCTCTCTTAGAACTAAAGATATTGTACTTATCTCCCTCTTTAAGGGGTTACATACACTTGTAATTTTCAAAAAATCGTTTTAGCATCAAATCGAATTATTAGAAGCTGCCAACGATGCGAACGGATTATTATATGGCCCTGGAATAGATGACTCCATGTAAGTTGAAAAAAAAACGAAATTTACCACATGTAAAACGCTTTTGAAACTTTAAACGCGTTTTTCTCAAAACTATGTTTTCAAAATCGGTGATCAAGATTTCTCGAAAACGGCTGAACCGATCAGTCTCAAATTTTAACACAACCTTTTTAACTAGATTTTTTAGTAATTAATTGAAGATTTTTTTTCTCCGATAAATATTTTCCATTTTATAAACAATTTAAGGCTTAAATTTTCGTTCAAAATCGAGTCTTTTATTTTGAGAAATCGCCATTTTGTCAAAAATTATTTTTTCGTTAATTCCTTCGATTAAATACTAGATAATGTATTATATTAACGAAATTTATTTGGTTTTTTCATTTCAGATAATCCGGTCCAGAGATATCGTGATCACCGCAAAATTGGTTTTTTTTTGCGGAGCTCTAGGAGATCGGCGATAGCAACATTCGCGATGATTATTTTTACAAATAAAAAATATGTAAATATATTATAAGGTTATTATAATATGTACACCAATTTTCAAATTAATAAATTGAATAGTCTGCGCGAAAAAAATTCTTGAAAATCCGTCTTTTTAAAGCCTTCTAACTGTATGTAAGGCCTTAAGGAAGCCAGGGGGTATAAAGAATACTCTCCCCTAGAGGAAGATTCGTACGGTATCTCGAATTATGAGGGAGAAGTTTGACGATTTGAACTTGCGGCTTCTCAAATTATGAAGAAGCGATTCGCAAATTTCAACTAGCAGCATTATCGAATTCCGAAGACGCTATTTTCAAGCTTATACTCGTTCCTTTATTGTCAAACAAATCAAATGTTGATCTCAGCGTTAGCCTTAGCGCGAACGATGATTGCAATCAATGAACGTTGGTAGATTGTTTCTCTGACTGATTTTGTATTATTATTCGGCTTTTCATGATGGCCGAAGTATCACCACATCCATAAGACTTCTATTCCCTGCTTGTACAGTCATGACGTGCTGTGCCAGATGTTTTCATTCCGTACCACTTTCTTTTGACCTAAAGATGATTTATTCTGTAATTCCGAAGTACTTTATAAATGATCTACGGAGTGAACTTCGAATTCGCTAAAACTTTCATTTTAGCGATTGTAAAATTTGACGGAATATTGGAATAAATAGAATATTCGGGGTACTAATTCTTTTTCATAAGCGTACCTCAGTGATATTAAAGTTTGCCATAGGTCTGACATCGAGACAAGTGTGAACTGGTATGGGAGTCAGGCCTTGCCGAAAAAGCAAATAGACGCGAATGCGTAAATCATTCCGAAGCTTTTTACGCCAAGTGAAAAAAATGTATGATAGATACCTACTCTAGACGAGGCAGAATTTCTTAAATGACAAGCGTCGTTATCTTCATGTTAATTTGATCAAAATAAATTGACGAGATGCTTGTTGAAGCCTTATACACACCCACTGCCGAAAGACTAGCCGGGGTTCTAGCGATACACATCGACAGGCACGTGTTAAATTAGTTATCGGTGAATATGTATTTATCCAGTTGACTTGCGTTGTTAAGAATACATTATGAATATCGTCGAAGATATTTTAGTGGAAAAAAAATCGTCGCGTTTGGTGTTAATAGATTCCAAGAAAACTTCGCAATAGCTCGTGGCTCTCTATAGTATTGACATAAATTCACTCATCCAGGCAATCTTGCTCCGAGGCTAAAAAATTCTGGCGATAACCAGCGTACATTTATGAAACCACGTGTCAACCTTGTGACGTTTTTCAATAGAATATGTTATCGCCTGCGTCATTCTGCCACCGGTCTATATTATTCATCCAATAACTGTAGTTGGTAAATACGATTCGCTATAAAATTTTGCGATTAATTCGGCGAATCCCGCATAAATGTCCGTAATTGTTCGTTTTGCATAAGCCCGTCTACGCATAAAATTGCTACAGTTTCTAAGGATTCGGTATGTAATGCATAATTTTTCCAAGTGGTGTAGGCGTTCCGGAGATATTAAGGTCAACGTCTTGTTGATAAATGGAATGCTACATTTCACATATCAAATTATGGCAGAACGTGAAATTTGGAGCAAAATAATACTGACCTCTAATAGTTGTATATCTTATAACTAAGGAGTAGGTTCACGTTGTTACCTCAAATTTTTCTTATTTACGTATATAAAGGAGACACAGCGAATAAAAATTAATCGATGATACAACATTTTTTATGATCAACGATAAATAAACTCTATTGATAAAAGAAGAATTGTATAGATCGTGGTAATTAGGGTTTCACTTTTTTTCTTCTTTTTTCTTCGCGTATTTTCTTGGCGTGTCAGGCACGTTAGCGAGGAAAAACGAGCCCTTGATCTCACCTACGTATGTGTTGATATTAGGGTGCCCGTTAAAAAAAATATTCATCATCGGAGGTGTTTAGACATAATGTAAAAACACGAAATATAATTAGCGGAAGTTTTTTGGTTGCAGCATTAGACCTGCAATTGAGTTGAGCCTAAAGTTAATGGAAATAATGCGTGAAATTAAGTAGTACTGAATATCGTTGGTTTTCACAATTCCCAAGTTCATTATTAAATTTATTTCCATTTATTTATTTTTGTGTGGATTCCCATCAGGTTGAAGTAGTAAGGTGTTGTACTATCAGAATAATATTTAAAATTTCGATACATAAAAACGTGTACTTCGATGATAAAAATGTAATACATTGCTAAAACCGTATAATAAAAGTTCTGTTGAAAACAGTAACTTCGAAGTAATAAGAATGTCTTTTGAGGAAAACCTATTGTTGTGTCCCCGGATGGCCCGTGTCTCCTTAGACTCTTGGATGACGGGTCTGGAGGGATATGTTGTTTTGGGATCACTTGTCAATTAAGAGTGAAACTCAAATAAATATTAGTACGGTTTAGATTTATTATAATGATGTTTCCTGGAATTTAGGTTGACCGAATTTGGAATGCGATATCGTCTTACACGTCGTGACGAGATCCATTAAAAGATTACAATTTATTCACAGATTTCTCGATCAGTTTCTTCGAGCTGTTTTAATCGGAAACCGAACCGTCCGCACTGGATCACTGGTTCGCGTTTGATTTAGAACACGCTCTCACGTAATTGATTATGTTATTTTGTTAATTGCGGCGCGACGTACTGTGCGATTATCTCAGAGCCGCGAGTTTATCTCAGAGATTCACGCTCGCGTTTCTAAGACCGATGGGGAGAACTCTGTCATGCCACGGGAGTCTACTTTGAGGAGGATCGCTCAATTTGATGGTTCGAGTAAGACTGACTTTTTGATGGCAAGCTTTCGGTTGCTCGAGGCTCGTCGTCAAAAAGCTGATTCTGCAATTTTGTCGTCTGACGGTTGCCAGCCAGTGTTATGATTCCTTGTCAGCGCTTTGGTGCTGGCTGCGGGCACGGTCTTTCAAATTGAATTTTGAATTGAATATCGTCGTAACGGAAATGCCGTATTTCCGTTACTTAGCGTAAGCGGTTTCGTTTAATTCTGATAATTTTATGAATAATGAATTTTGCTGTTTGTAATGAAAATGCCATATTTCCTTTCATATCGCCTGATTCGGAATTAGCGATGTTCGATCGTGAGAAACAATTACATCGTGCATATAATTGTTTCGTAAATTTATTTTATAACCTTCAAATAAATTTATAAATCCAGTCAAAAATGCGGGGCACAAGACTATATTTAATCGATTCAGATTTCAGACCCCACTTGATCGTGATACCTTATGTTGCAATTTAAACCATTTTCCCAACGAATTTTGTGTTTCTACATCATTTCCGAACACGATGCTGACCACATTTGTTTTTCCTTCGATCGCCCGGAATTTTCGGATTTAAGGTTGTGAATTCGTTTTCGATAAATAGACAAAGCTTCGTATCAACGATCAATACGTTCCCATCAATTATTAATGTACATTTCATTTTTCTGTCAGTCAGAGGAGTTCCTATAAAATATTGAAAAGTCGTTCGGCACAAGGCTAATCAATAATCACTGACTCTGGTATGATGGTCGTTGGATTAGGGATGCAGGCCGATTGATTCGTTTTATTAAATTTTAGACTAGCAACGTCCTCCATCATCGCGTTATATTCGTGAATTTCCTTCATCAGTTCTTCTGTGGGATTTTGATCCCTGGTCAGAATCCGTATGTGGCCCCTGAAGATTAATGAAAAAACATGACATCATAATAATAAATTGAGCGATTGTTGAGCGGTAATGAGACAAGCGATTGGGAAGCATTCAAGACGCTCGCTAAGCACTCAAATATTAATTTTAAAGAAGCAATATTTGGAATTAGAATGGTTCATCTTTCTTTGATCGTAAGTCCATCAAACTTGCGAGAATTAATAGCTATCATTATAATTATCGGTATAATGATTTTTTTGATTAATCAAAGAAGAATTATGATAAACAGAAGAAAAAAGAATATGCAGGTCCCATTCGCAAAATTTGGAAGGCTTTTTTTGGAACTTGCTGAAATCACAATAAGATTAAATTTTATGAAAATGTTTACTGTTAGTTCGCGTTCTCTCTCGGTTTAGGAGTAGTTTTTGATTTTTTACAAGCTTCAGGGTCGTCCACGAAACCAGCAAAAATCAAATGTGCTTCGAAGGTTGAACGGAAGCCAGAAAAAAATCGTGATCTGAATCGGCCAGTCGTAACTTCGCCTTCTGGCGACTCTGTCGGGTGTAGTTACAATTTTTCCACGAGCGCCAGGGTAACGAGAAAATTCTTGGGAAACTCAAGGGCGTTCTGAGGGTCGAATGAAATTTATGAAAAATCATGAGCTGAATTGGGAGGCATCGGGTCCCAGATGGACGACTTCATGTGGAATATTTCATGTACAAAAAAAAAAAAACAAGCTGCAAGCTGAAACTTGCAATTGGCTTCCCCTGAATTTTCGGTAGTGCACGAAATCTTTCTATGAGGAAGCATCTCTCGATTTATTTTATTTTATTTTTTTTAATCTTCGGCTTCCTCATAAAGGAAATTCCGTTCACTACCGAAAGATCAGGGGAAGCCAATTGCAAGTTTCAGCTTGCAGCTTGTTTTATGCAGGATATCCGTAGATCCTTCCCACCGTATAAAAACCGACTCGAACGTATATAAAAATTCAATGTGTCCCAAAACTCGTGCGCGTTGTTTAATTCCTATCTAATCTAGTAACAACTTAAGTTGACGGTTAGTTTGAGCGTGTGTATAAATTTGAGCACGTTCGGTCAAGTGGTTTTGAATTTTCAGGGGTTGGAACTTAGAAATTTCTAATTGCTCTAGAACTCGATCCGTTCAGCCGATCTCGGCCAAATTTGATATGTATTATAACACAATGACATCCTATACTTGCAGAGAATTATTGTGCGATTGGTTGAAGTTAACGACAAATAGAGCAAAAAAGTTGATTTTTTGAAAAATTCAAAAAGTCATAAAATCTAAAGTTATTGATGGATTCGGCTCAAATGCAATACCAATCGTTCTTGTACTTAATTCTATATGTAAAAAACTATTTAGCCGAAAGGGTCAAAAATTGCGGACGCTAGCGTGGCTACAGACATTTTTTGAAAAATTCAAAACGCTGTCGAAGCCGAACAAGTGCGTCGATAATTGCGAAATTTACAGATTACATAGATATTAGAAGACATCACATGTGTGCAAAATTTGAGTACGATAGTTTGAACCGTTCTCGAGTTATAAACGTTTGAATTTTAGAGGGTGGTTACATACATATACACACACACACACACACACACACACACACACACACACACACACACACACACACACACACACACACACACACACACACACACACACACACACACACACACACACACACACACACACACACACACACACACACACACACACACACACACACACACACACACACACACACACACACACACACACACACACACACACACACACACACACACACACACACATACATCCGGACATTTTTTCCGAATGTGTTTTCTGGATATTTTAGGACATTCTAAACCTATTGACATCAAAATCTCGAAAAAAAAAATTCAGACCGTCACAAAGCTTCCTTTATGAGGAAGCAAAATCCGGAAAAGTTACTACGCATTGCTAGCGATTATCAACTTCCTGTAACTCTTGACTTCTAAGTGTCGAATGAAGCTCGCCAATAATATTTTGTACAAAATAATATCTGGTGTCAGCATTGCTTCTTTTTTTTTTTCGAAAAAGTAAGTCCAAAAAATTTCTGAAGGAATGTTAAAAAAAAAAAAATTGAACCTGGAGACCAGAGGTTACCATCAGTGTCGAGAAATTCGTTGACAAATACGAACTTATTTCTCACGTCATCTAGATTTTATGATACATTTTTCAGAATTCGGCCGAAATTTATCCACTAACACTTCGGACGAACGATCGCAGAATGAAGGATTTAAATGTTCATTGCAATCGGCGCTTGGTTGGGCACATAAGTGCAACGTCAAAAATGTGTCGTGTAAGATTTTTTTGACCGCTTAAGATCCGAGTTTTTTCACTTTTAAGATTTTTTTCCGCGGTTTCGACCTTAAAGTCACTAAAATTGCCATAACTCCCGCATTTTCCAGTCAAAAAGTCCATCCAAAAGCACTTCAATAAGCAGAATTGAAACACGAACACTTTCGTTCTTTGAGTAGCGTTGCAACGCATACCGGGTACAACTGGTATCTAATATAATTTGTCACTTACTTCGAACTCGACGGCTTCCTTACAGATAGAACAAGGAACCAATTAAAATCCACCGCGTATATTAGGAAATCGATCTCGTACCCGATTGGAGGAAATCTGATCTTCAATTTAGGTATCCAATCAACATCAGGCTCACGGGTGATGGAATAAGTTGGAACACGAAATGACCTGAAAAATTCAGTTTTATATTAATAGATCCATTTTTTTTCAAGGGACGCGAATGTTCGTCGATCTTTGTTCTTACAGGTTATCCTTAACTATTCGGCCTTCCAGAATAGCGTGAAGATTACTAGGTTTGGAAAGCTTGAATTCAATGCTCACGCAATCAAGAACCCTTGGGCCGGATGTTTCCACTTCGTACCACTTTCCCTGCAACTACATAAATACATTATTACGAAATATCTCATAAATCTTCTACTGTGTCAAAAAATAATATCTTAAAGTCTACATTTAACGATAGTTAGATCCGAACGAAATGTTTCACAAAACAAAACGGGAGGGCACCCTCCCTGGTGCCGCAGGTTCGTGTACCGAAAAAAAACACGGAAACACCAAAATCGGCCACTAAAAAAGCACCGATGAGCTCTGAGTGCTTTTCGAACATGAAAAGCACCGAAATTTTGGTCGCAAGCGCCGGAAAAGCACCGAATACATTTTTCCCCGTTCTTTTTTGGTGCTTTGGACCGAAATTCCCGTGCTTCTAATGTTCGAAAAGCACGGCAAAAAAAAGTCGATGCTTCTTTGGTGCTTTTGCTTAAAATTTTGGTGCTTTTAATGTTTGAAAAGCCCTCAGTGCTTTTCGAACGTTTATCAGTGCTTTCGTCGGTGTTCGAATCTGCTAGGGTGAATATAATTGTTATCTACTTACAGCGGTCATGTTGAATTCTACCAAAGGTTCAATTTTCGAATTTGGTGGATTCATCAATTCAGTGAGAGGGCCCGAACCAAAATAGACCCCGCCCACAAAAGCAACAGCTAGGAGTGCGTAAATCATTACGACGAGTATTTATGTACCAAGCTTTTTACGCCAAGTATCGAATTACCGCCGATATTCCAGACGTCACAGATCTTCTCAGTTTCCAAAAGTCATTGCCTCTACGGGATATGATAGAACTGCACTGACGAGGTGCTTGAGATCCCTCGAAATTTTAATACGGTCCGACTGCCGAAATACACGCGCGGGTCTCGCGATACAGATCGACAGCCACGTCTTACGTTAGCTATCGCTGAATATGTATTCATTCCGTTAATTGCGAATCTATCAGAAACACATTTTGCATGTCATTGACCGTATCTGTGTAAAGAAAGTCTGCCGATTTTTTTTCGCTTATCAGGAATCCCGTTGAAATTTCATGATAGCTCTCGTCTCCACATGTGGCATCCATTATCTCCGCTAAGCACTCTTGTTCCGAGATAAAAAATATGTTGGAAATAACTAGTCTACCGCTTAATAAGATCATATCCCAACTTTATAACTTTTTTTTATAACGATATTCTTTCATTTAAGATCACGTTACCGGTCTATTATTTTCGCACAATATCCTTTGTCCATTAGTTTCATTTGCAATAAATTATTGAAATTAAATTCCCATCAACACACTGGGCCGATTTGACCTGGATGCAATTTATTACACTGCTTAATTTTCCTTAAAGGATAGTTTTTCATAATTTGGTTGAGAAGTTTATTTATAAATGTTTTAAAAATCGAGTACGCAGACACATTAAGAAGTGTCATAAGTGTACTCTTCATCTTTCCATAATGATGAACCAAACGCTTGTTAATGACAAGTGGGTTAAGTACCATCCGGGTTTGATCAACTTTGTGTATCAAAATCGGTGGCAGAAGCGAGTGAACCAACGTAAGGCCAATTCAGTGAGTTATTGTTAAGACGTAAATATCGGTGATGGCCGGCTTACCGTAAGCCGAAGTATCGGATTTTTCTGACGCACATCCCGGACCCATGTCTAAGAAATTCATCAAAAACGACTCCGTTACAAAAATCCCGTCAAAGCTAGGCGGTTCGGAGAGAAACCCCCGACAAAAATGTTTTTATCCGAAACAATTGCTTCATAGCTCATCAAACATCTTATCAACATTAACGCCAACAACTTGAAAGTTGAAATTTTGAAAAAAAAACTACCGAAATACATAACTAAAGTATGGAAAAAATTGAATGAGATTGTACAAAAGCAATAACCCAATCCATAGTTATCCTAAAGAACCTAAACTTAAATCGTCACCTTCAGAACGTTTCGAGCAGGAGTTCTTTCTTATTAGTTGCAGGTAAGAAAAGTCTACTTCAATATGAGTTGTCACTAAAATGTTTTTTTACCACATCTTGGTGACGGTTTTGCTTTTGTGGGGGTCTTCCCACCCGTAGTCGCTGACGTGCCTCTTTATCGAGTTGAAGGATTTCACAAGTCATTTATAACGAATTCCATTTGCAACATATGTATTTATTGGAGTAAGCACATGTGGATAGAAAATGTACGTAACCATATATTGTATATAAACGTATCATACATTTTTCTTCTCTCTTCGACGATCGCATTTGGGCCCCGCAGGAGACTCGACGGTTTTTTTTACTGGATATTCGACGTCTTGATATATATCTCATTTTACCGTCAGTCACATGAAGTTGAATGAAATACTGGAACCTCGTTTTGCACAAAGCTGCAGTGTTATTATTCAAACAGGATCACCGCAATTTCATCCGGAACGCAGTCCAATTGATTCGTTTTGTGCAATTTAATGGTGGCTATCTCCTCCGAGTTCTTAACATACGTGTGAATCTCACGCATAAGTCCTTCTGAAGGATGTCGCTTTCTGGTTAGAATCTGCACGTAGCTACTGCAAAAGTCATTCAGAAGCATGATACCGAGATAAGAATGTTAAATATTATTAAACAATAATAAAACGCACGATTGAAAACTGTTCAAGACACTCGCCAAGCTCGCAAATAATGCATTCGAAAAAAGAATACGTGGACAATTCATTGTTTTTTTCACTGTAAGTCTTCAAAATTCGCATGAATCGCTCAAAAAACCAAAAAGGTAGATATGGAGAGGTCGCTACTGGTTATGAGAGATGATTGATATTATTTTTCATTTATTTCATTCAAAATTATTCCCATGGAAGTTTTACAGATATACATTTTTTTTTGTATCTTTGACTAACTTTTGGCTCGTACGTGTCAGTCACTAAAACGAAGCTCATGGACAAACATTAAGAAACATTTTTCGAGCATTCGTCACGTCCAGACGTCAAAGTCGTTCGAGACGTCAAATTATGTGTGTCAATGATCGAACTTGAATGAAACCTTGTTATATTAATAATTCGTCACTCACTCTGAAATCGATGCTCCGAACCCGAATACGATGGCAAACATCTGGTAGTGGATTTTGATAAAATTTATATTGACCTTCGGATCGTAAATAGAAAATAGAGGGGATATAGGGAAGGTGAGCTCAAATTGAGGATGATTCGAAATATCAAGTGTACGCTGGACGGGATAAGACGGTATACGAAATGACCTGAAACATATATGATTGTATGAATAAATTATTCTTTCGAGGGAATCCAATGTTCGTAGATCTTCATTCTTACTCGTTCGTCGCGATTACTCGGCCCTCCAGGATAACGTGAACATCATTGGATTCAGAAGGCTTCCACTCGATCGTTGTGCAGTCAACATCCGATTCACTAGATCTTTCTACTTCGTACCACTTTCCCAGGAACTGAACGGAGAAATGTTTTTGTTTTCAAAATAACTATTGTGAATTTGCTTGATCTATGTTTCAACAAGTGTAAAAATCGAACTATATTTTACAAAATCGATTGCGACGCTGATATTGATCGTTCGTAAACTTACTGCATCCATATCGAACGCTTGCAGAGGCCTCATTTCTGCATTATCGACATGCGTCACTCGAGCCAGAGCCCCGCCGAACAGGCAAACAGCCACGAATGAGTGAATCATGACGACCAGCACCGACCAAAACAGTTCACGTCGAGTATAAAATTAGTCGTAGATGATCCGAACGCCGCGGAAGTTCACAGCGATCGTAGCTCGTGGTTTTTGGGGAATATTGACAACAGGAATTGACGGGGTGCGTGGTTCGCTCGAAGTTTTTATATTCATCGGCGGCCGAAAAATACGACGCAATTCTGCGAAAAAAATCAACAGTCCCGGTTTACATTAGCTTTCGATAAAACTGTTTTTATCCAGTCGACTGACTTCGTTAGAAACACTGTATAAATATTATTGAGCGTATCTGGGTGAGAAAATAACGCCGTTTTTTCATCTCTTATGACACATTCCGTCGAAACTTTATAATATCCCATCTCCGCAAACGGTATTGAGATCTATCAACTCAGCCTGGCAATTTTGCTCCGAGCTCAGAATATTCTGACTATATCCATCAAATGTATGCTAACGTGTGTGAACATGCTCCCGGACCGTATTGTTAACAAAATATCCTTAGTACGTTAATCCGTCTCTATATTGAATATTGCGGATAACCTTTCGTTAACAGGCTGGGCTATTTTGGCGCGGACGAGATTTAGTACACGGCTCACTCAACCCAAATGGGTGATTTTTTATAATTTATTTATAAAGTTTACCAGTTTATTATCGGATTCCAATTATGCAAGAAATGTGTAAACGTACATAATAACGTACGCATCGATATAGATGGTCGTCACTCCGAACACTTACGATAAACGTAGTAATTTTATTTACTGCCAAAACGATAATATTATCCATCAACCAATATCCATCAATATCAATGCGTACGTTATTATATACGTTCACACATTTTTTCGACAGGTACAGAAAGTACAGAAAAGCGATAATATTATCGGTTTAGGGTTTATCGCCTTTCTGTACTATCGAGGATTTTTTGCGATTATAGCGCCATCTATCACGAATCGGAAAAAAATTTTTTAATAAAAGTTACGTATTTTTTATGGGAAAACCGAATCTACAATAAAAAATGGAGGTTCTCATTTAAGATTTCAAAGTTGCCCCACGCCCAGCCAGGGGATACTTTGGTATCATTAGATGGCCCCCTTCGTACTGTGCAATTTTATTTTAGCAAATATTTCTGTGATCCTTATAGTTTTGAAGATATTTAAGGTGCTAATAGTTATTGGAACACCCTGTATACGTTTTCGGTCGAATGAGATTCTGAACTTCGAGACCTACCCGTTACGGTTGAGATTATTCATCGTGAGATCGGGATTCGGTTGAGAATGGACTGACGTGGTATGGTTCTTTACGTACTAAAACAAAATATCAGTAATTAAAATTAGAATACCATGTTAAGTAATAAGGTATATGTCTACGCCCGCACATTTACCTCCACAGGCACCTACTTAAAAATAAATTTCGCAAATCTGACAGTGACGAACCTGACGACAAACCTTGTGATGATATGTAAACTATCATGTCAAAGAAAATTATTTAATAATTACTCACTATTTTTAGATCGAGGAGAGGGGTGTAACACATGTTTTCGCGGTGCAAAAATTTTACTAGTAAAACGTTGAAATTTGTTTGTTTGCGGAAACTCAACGACCAAGCGGCGCGAAATGCAATTACATGTGTAAAGTATATGGCCCCTCCACTGTCGTGCTTTGCTCAGAACAATCCGCCACCACCGATGTTTCATTAAGGCGCTACACGCATTGCGCACACTTATCCACTGCATAAAGTTGCATCAAAAGATTTGTAGATTACTTTTTCCCGAGTAAAATTACGTTCATATGTTGGGCGTGGGAATTGAATATATGCATCACTGCGCGCAGTTGAGAATCACCGACATAATTTATAGCAAAGAAGTATCGAAATGTATGGTCGGCATTCGATCGATTGGTTCTGTTTAGTAGTCTGTTTAGCAATTGTGTCCATAAACTATATTGATCGACCACATTCTTTCGATTAATCTCCCATCCCTCCTCACGCGACGTTACACTTGCGGATCATCAAAAATGTAAATAACTCCGGGTCTTCAACTTATACGAACATTATAACAGGATACGAAATAGACACACGAACTTCTATTGGATACAAAAGAAATTTGGTACACTACGTAGCAAATTTTAGATCGCAATCTTGTAATATAAATAAGTTATGAGCGTTTTAGTGGAGTTATGAATATAGAATAATTCTTCATATTCAGAATCGTGCTTTAGCCGCCCAAAGACGACCCTGGAAAACTCTTCCCGGTATTACCCTGGGACCGACTATTATTTTTGGGACGGCAGAGAGGAGACGATGCGGGTTTCACCGCTAGCTAGCTCAGCCTTTATCGTTGGTAAAGGTGCGTCTGCCGATCACGAAAGAAAAATGAATAAACCAATAATCGCGATGTTACGTGATGGAATGTTTTATTCGATGTCGAAACGAAATCTCCGACAGCGGCAGCAAGGCAAACGAACAATCGAATTACAATTTCAGTGACAACTCCTGTTGGTTTCTTAACCGGAATAAAACAAAAGACAGATAAAATTTCGACATTTTTCCTGACGGTTAGAATAACAAATTCGGAGCTTCGAACGGCTCTCGGCAACGCGACATTCTTTCTACGATATAACATAATTCAGATTTTGCTTTCGTTCGTTCGTGGTTTTCACAGAGTTTTACTTAACCTAAAAAGAGAGTACTTAACCTAACGCTAAAACGATTACAAAATCTCCGTCAAATAAACTTCGCTCACAAACCTACTCTAGTCTCTATTTCTACCCGACGTCTCGGCCTTCTCGATCCACGATGGCGATCCTAATTTGTCGGACTCTAAGGCGAAAACCTTCCGGCACGATCGATCCGGAAGAATTTCCTCACAAAGCTTCCTCGTCGATAATTCTTCATAAATAAATAATTCTGACAAGAAATTCTCTGACAAATAAGTTTTACAAATAATCCTCTGATAAATAATCCTCACGAGCAATCCTTTCACTACTATTCGGACCTATTCTTTCTGACTTCCCACTCGATGCCTCGAGCGGCCGCGTGTCAATGCTCGATAACTTAATTCACACAATTTACTCTCAGGCCCACGAAAATATAGTTTTCAGGTGTCGGCAGCGACAAATGTTCGGCTATGAGCCAAATCGGTAACGAAAGCAACAGTTCTTGGTGTAAATCGGTATTACTCTTCTCGACTCGACTTTTTCGGTAGCTTTGATGGTAATTCACGGTGAATCGGTTCGGTATTCGGCTGAGCCTATTACTTCCGGCCTCACTAATACTCGTCGAGCCGATGCTTACGTCCTTTTCGGGGGGTATGGATAGAGAAAACTGTTGCAGCGGTGCATTCTCGACGTAACCTGGGTGTAAAGAGTCCCAGAACTGTCCCATCCTCACAATGTACGTGCTGCCGAACAGCGCTGATAGAGTTGTTTTCATCGAATCCACTCTTATCCGCGGTCGGTGAAATACTTGAGCACATGGTACTCGCTGGTGATGAATTTTCACGTGCTGTCGGTAACACGGTGAGCCCCGTCTCAGCCTGCGGTGCGATAATACTCCAGGCCTACGCTGAATTTCCTCTCGGCGGTTGGCCAGGCCCATGGTCATCTACGTCCTGGTCCAGACCGTGCACCTGGTGGACGCTGCTTCCTCGTGGATCTCATGGGTTGCTCCGGGGTGCTCACGTGTTCCTATCATTACTCTCGATGCCCTTTCGCGAATGACGAGTTGACAATGTCGCACCACAGCGGAAATCGGGTGGCGAAACGGCATTGCGGTGACCCCTCAATTCGGACTGAGCGGCTACTCTTCTGCTCAATTTTTGGGCCTGTTCCGGCCCGAGGGGCATTATCCGGCCCAATGCAGAGTGAGGCTCAACTGCAAGCTCCTCGACCTGCTCAGTCCCGAGAGGCTAACGCCGGATCCTCGATGAGCCCAAAGGAACCAGGGTGTTGAACCGTGGCGTGGTGGACGTGCTACCTCAATTCCTCCCGTGGCCGTAGCATCGCAGTGGCAGCGGTGACGACGTAACGAACGAAATATCGAAAAACGGACTTAAATTTATAATTATTCTACATTGAATAATACCTAAACTGATATAATATTTCTCAGTCTCCGGAGTCAAGGGTCAGGAGTGGACGGGCGGCAGCTGTGTGACGGTAATTCGTCGCGATAGCGAGTCAACGGGGTGCCCGAAAGAAGCACCACGTTACAACGTATATACATCGATTTTTACTTTTGATCGTTTTGAGCATTGACGTTCGCTGTATTGCGCCGTCGTTGTTCCGACGTTCGAAGCTTCGCCAGTTTGTACTCGTGGTGCCTCGGTGCGATGTTCGGTCGGAGTATCGGCGTCTGGAGCGTTGTATTTTCGGAATTTTACAGCCTTGCAACCTTGCACCGAAGGGAAAAGTCGTTTTGTACAAGACTACTGCATAATCATTGACTCTGGTATGATCAAAGGCGGATTCGGATTGCAGCCTGATTGATTCGTTTTATGAAGTGGAGGGCTGACATTGACCTCCATCGTCGCAATGTAATAGTCAATCTGACTGTAAGTTACTTCCGTAGGATGTCGATCCCTGGTTAGAATCAGTAAGTAGCTCCTGGAAAATCATTGAACAACATGATATTGCCATCATAATGTAAGAAATTACTTAACAACGATAGGACAAACGATCGGCAACTCTACGAGACATTCGCCAAGCACGGAAATAATAATTACAAATAAAATAAAATGTCAGGTTAGGATAGTTCGTCGTTATTTCAACTCTATGCAACTATATACTACCAGGGATGGGCGGACTTTAAGTCTATTGGGAATTTAAGTCCGAGTTAAAGCTCAAAATCCGTGTCTACTCGCGATTTTACGCGAGGCAAAATATGAACACGCTGTGAATATGGATTTTGCCTGGCGTAAAGTCTACGGCGTATTTACACTCGGAATTTACACCGGTCGAAATTCCAAAGCCCTTTGGGACTTTAGATTTTGCCCGACCCAGAATACATCGGGACTTTCCCGGACTTTAAGTCCTTTCTGGGTTAAATTTCCCAAAATTACCTGAATAGTTTTAATTACAATTCAAAACGTACGGGAGTACGTATGGATAAAATAATTAATTATAAAATGTGTGATGTTCGAAGGGGTCTGCGGGGTAATAACTACGCGAGTTGTCGTTACGTCTTCATTTGGCAAACGCGAGCATTGAACTGCTCGTCGTCATACACCCTACAAAGATCTCCCCCTACTCCGTATCTACTCGTTGTTTCCCTCTCTCTCTCTCGCGACGCAGGCCTACACCACACTTCTCCCCTCTCATACTCCAAGCCTGAGGCGGGGGTATAACGACTTTTCTCGATTTTCTATTTGCTCCAAAAATATACATTCCAGTTCTTACGTGCTGACAATGACTGCTGTATCACCTACATTGACTCGATATAATTCAGTTATTATTCTTAATGAACAGCCGTATCGCCGCCACCCTTTTCGATCTTCGTGGCCCAAAGGTGCCGGCGTTATCGCTCTCTGTCGCTCGTAGCTTACTCTCGCTCGAGTTTTCGGAACACTTCCTGATCTGATTACTGTGTCGCTTGCTTGTGCGTTCGCCCATACGCACTACATGCGTTACCGGCGTCTTATTTCCGACCACGATTGCGTTCGACCACTCGGGGGCAATTTTGCCGTAGTTTCTCACTCGCACTTTCTCTCTTACCTCAAACTTCACGTTACGTCCTTTAGGGCTATGTTTGATTTGCGCCGTCTGCTGTTCATCTACTCTCTCCGCAATGCGTGGTCGCAGTAGGCTAAAACGCGTTCGTAACTTTCGCTTGTACAATAAGGAGGCTGGTGTAGTTCCGGTCGTTGCGTGGGGAGTTGTACGGTAATCGAAGAGGAACTTGTTTACCGCCTCGTCTAAGCTCTCACCGCTCCGTATCATTGTTCCTACTTTGTTTTTAAACGTACCAGCCAAGTGTTTCGCCGCCCCGTTCGACGCCGGATGGTGGGGTGGTGTAAACGTATGCTTAATTTTTAACCCTTTGACGAAATCTCGGAATTTGACCCTTGTGACCGCTGTCCCATTATCAGTCACTAATTAATACGGCAACCAGTGGCGCGCGAACATCTCTTTAAGCACCCCGATGGTTTTTTCCGCATTCGTTTTGCTTTTTATATTTGCTATTTCCGGCCATTTCGAATGCGCGTCGATTATAGCCAGAAACATAAATCCCTGAAATGGACCTAGGAAGTCAGCATGTATACGGAACCAAGCCTGTTCCGGCCATCGCCATGGCGTCAACGTTACTCGTGGGGGCGCTTTGCCCCGTTCGAGACATGCCTCACACGACTTCGCTATCTCCTCGATATCGTTGTCTAGTGATGGCCACCATAGATACGACCGCGCGATTTATTTCATCCTGACGATTCCAAAATGAGTGGCGTGTAACTCCCCCAGAATAACGGCTCTCAATTCTCGTGGTATCACGACTCGCGCGCCCCGTAATAAACAATCTCCCTCAATACTCAACTCATTTCGATGGTTATAATATTTACTGAGTTCCGAATCTAATTCCCGTCTCGAGGCGTTCGCGACCGTTTTTAAATCGATGAATCCTCCCACACTCAAAACTTCGAGATGCGAAACTCCCGGAACTTTGTTTTTATCGCTTGCTGCTAACGGTAGGGGTAGTCGACTCAACGCGTCTGCTAATGCATTCTTTTGGGATGTTACGTATTGAATCGTGTACTGGAACGTCGTTAAAAACAAGGCCCACCGCTGCAACCGATTTGCCGCAATAATTGGGATACCCTTTTTCGGGCAAAAAATTAGCGTCAATGTTTTGTGATCAGCCCGGAGAATAAAGTGCCGCGCGTACAGGTAAATGTAGAACTTCGTTACCCCGAATATGATCGCCGCCGTTTCCCTATGTATCGGAGCATATTTCTCTTCGGCCGTCGATAAGGTTCTCGATGCAAAAGCAATCGGTCGCTCCCTTTTGTTTCGGCCTCGTTGCGCTGACGCGGCCCCTACCCCGTACGCCGACGCGTCGCATGACAATATAAGCTCGAGATGTGGGTCGTAGTGCGCTGAAACTTTCGATGAGACCATTTCTTTCTTAATTTTATTGAACGCTTCCTCGCATTCATCGGACCATTCCCATTTAGCTTTGTTTTGCAGTAGTTTGTATAGATAATGGTTGCAATTTTTGCGCCCGATTTTCGATGTACGCATCGTGCACGGTAACCCGGCCCAGAAACGACTGTAATTGTTTAACGTCACGTGGTTTTGGTGCTGCACGTATCGTGCGAATAGCTTCCTCGGTCTAGTGAACCCCCTCTTTGTCGACAATAAACCCGAAGTATTCTATATTTTCTTTATAAAATGAACATTTCCCTTTATTTATTTTAAGCCCACATTCCTCAAGTCGTTTACAAAGTTTTATTACATTGTTGTAATGTTCCGTTTTTGATTTACCAGTAGCTAGCGCGTCGTCTAAAAAAAATTGCACGTCCGGAAGATCAGCTGTGAGCTTGTCCATGATATTTTGAAATTCCGCCGTCGCCGATGATATTCCAAACGGCAAGCGCGTATAGCGGAACAACCCTTTGTGTGTGTTGATAGTCACGAACTTTTGACTATTTTCATCAAGCAAAACTTGTTGGTACGCGTGCTTCAAATCAATTTTCGAAAATTTTACTCGGCCTGAATAACATTTCTTTTCTCGGTGACGGGTATTGTTTAACGATCAATGATGGATTTAACGTTGTCTTACAATCTCCATAGATCCTAACTGACCCGTCTTTTTTCTTAAGGACGGGAACAATTGGTGTTGCCCACTCGCTACCATTGATGGGTTTTAAAATCCCCCTGTCGACTAAGCTATCGATTTCTTCGCCCACTCGGTCAATTAACGCGATCGGTAATGGCCGTGGTCGGAAGAATCTTGGCTAAGTTCCCGGTTTTACTAGAATTGATACTTCACCTTCAGTAAAGATTCCTGTTTCGTCATCAAATAATTTCGGACATTTCCTTTCAATTAAGCTTCTCAATTCTTCTTCGGTTCCTATCGAATGGATTGCTCCAAGGGTTAAGCCGGGCCATGGCTACATTCCTAATTTTTTCAACCATGGCCGACCGAGTAGCGGAGTTTCTACTTCGACTATATA
>OZ020171.1:2467440-2617440 GCA_963971145.1 Sussaba pulchella | reverse complement strand
ATTATATTGAAATTCCAACTATTCGTGTAATTTCGGGGAATTTAACCCAGAAAGGACTTAAAGTCCGGGAAAGTCCCGATGTATTTTAGATTTTGGGTCGGGCAAAATCCGAAGTCCCAAAGGGCTTTAAGCTAGCAAAAATCCAAAGTCCCGAGGGCTTTGGAATTTCGACCGGTGTAAATTCCGAGTGTAAACACGCCGTGGACTTTACGCCGGACAAAATCCAAATTCACGGCGTGTTTATATTTTGCCTCGGGTAAAATTGCGACTAGTAGTGTATCATGGATTTTCGACGACGCAAAATCGATTATGCCTATCCCTGTATACCACTTACACGAGACACTTAAAAAATAAAAATTTGAACCTGGCGAAACCGCTAGTGGTTAATAGCGATGATTAACACTTATATCAATTTCGTTTTATTCGAAATCATTCACGTCAAACGATAAATATTTCCCGAGAATTTGTCACAAACCTACGTCACAATATCAAAATATTGAGTATGTGTGAGTTCTGCTTCAGCACATGAGTGAGACGTCAATCTATGTGTGCGTGATATGATGTGCGAATAATGAAACTTAATTGAAACCTTGTTGTAGATATTTCTCATTCGTCACTTACGTTCGGATCGATAAATCGCGCACAGATACGATGGCGAACGAATTGTAGTCGACGGCAAATATAAGTGCATGAATATTGTAGTCGAATGGAGGGAAGGTGATGTTTAGATGAGGACTTCCAGAGTCATCAAGCTCACGCTGGACACGATAAGATGGATAACGATATGACCTGAAAAATTCATAATTACACAAAAACATTATTTTTTCTTTACGTGACTCAACATTTGGTAAATCATTATTCATACTCATTCGTTGCGATAACTCGGGTCTCCACGATAGCGTGGATATTACCGGCTCTGGAAGCCTTCCATTCGACATTCGTGCAGTCAAGAGCCGCTGTAGAGGGTGATTCCACTACGTACCACTTTCCCAGGAACTGAAGAAAGAGATATATTCATTCCCAAAATAGTTTACAAATAGTCTACACAATGAATCACTGATTTGCTTAAGTCTATACTTCAACAAGTGGAAGATTCGGAAGGAATATTTCGCATCGTAGAATGTGAGGGTAACAATAATTTTCCGTAAGCTTACCGCGGTCATGTTAAAATCCGCCATAGGCCTCAATTCCGAATCAGGGAGATTCATCACTCGAGCCAGAGCTCCGTCCAACAGGCAAAAAGTCACAAATAGGAAAATCATGACGACGCGAACCGATATAAGAAGCTTTTGCACCCAGTACAAAAAAGGTCGTAGATGCTCTAGACGTTGTGGACCGTTTTTAGCTAACGAACCTCATTGGACTTATGGAATACGATCAGATTGAACTGCCGAGCTGGTTGCTTGGTTTCGAGTTCTTATACACACTGACTGCCGGAAGAAACGCCGAAATTCTGTAATACAGATTGACAGCTACGTGTTACACCAGCGATCACTAGCTATATATTTATCCAGTTGATTCACGTCAATGAATATACTTCGAAAACATCATGGCACGTGTTTGAGGAAAAAATATCGTCGTATCTTTGCCGTTCATCATAAGTTCCACTGAAACTTCATGATACCACACTGATGTTACGTCTAGACCCGAATATTATAAGTATCCGCGAATGAAGTACACAAAGGGGTGGTCTGTCTTTTACGTCAAGACGTTAGGCCTTTTCTGCAGGGACGGAGACTTCGCCTTATCATGTTTAAATTAATGACTTTTACCTGGAGTTGGTGAAAGAGCGGTGTTTAATTACAGTCGACTCCACTTGTAGATTGCGATTTACTGGATCGTGTTTAGTCTCGACCGAACGGCCAGATGTTGACGGTCAGGTAGTTGAGTGACGCACGAGCGGTTTTACGACACACAACGATTTTTAATGTTTGGCTTTAGAGTTGCAGTACAATTTTAATCGTCGAATGTTAACGCAGTTAACTTGACAACGTCGACAATCAAATAAAATGTCGTGCAACTCGCTTTACGGTCGCAGTACAATTTCAATTGTCGAATGTTCACGCTTGTAATATCATTATATAAATCACGTGGCTTCTCACCTACGTGGATGAAGACATTCGGGTCCCAATGTACCGAAGATCAGAATGTTCTTTCGGTATTCTCGCAATATAGAGACTCGTTGGTCTTTTGAAATTAACGACTGACATCGTTAACTTATTAGGTCTTTCAGTGCAGGTTGAGAGGGACTCTTGGCCCTTTAGATATTTATTTAATTCGATTATCTGGACTCTTTGTTCCCTTTGCAATTGTTTGATATTTATTTAATCCAATTATCTGGACTCTTTGGTCCCTTTGTAATTGTTTGATTCAATTATCTGGACTCTTTGGTCTCTTTGTAATTGTTTAACTTTCGTTGAAGTTTTATTTAATTCGATATCTGGACTCTTTGGTCCCTTTGATTTATCTTTCGATACTTTGGTGTAGATCGATTTACCCGATTTGGATGAATTCAATTCAATTTGCTTTGAGTTATCCGCTGTTTCATTGATCGATTTAAATGGGCACGAGGGTCAATGCCCACTTGGCCAAAGGATACAACTGGACTGCGTAAGCCGTGCTAGTCCGATGATACGAAAAAGATTCTATGGCCAAATCGTGAATTGAAACGATCGACACGAAAGATTCTAAATTCAAACCGAAAAATAATCGGTGAACACAAAGCCGGGATCACGTTCGGGCGGAGTAACGGTACTGTTGAACATCGACGAAATACTGCCTAACTGGCTAAAAATCGAGGTTTTTATCCTCTAGCCCGGCATACGCATCTGTTTGTTTAGTAAAAAGGGCTATCGTTCGGTTTCAATCACTGGCCTTGCTATTGTACGCGCACATTTAGTGCATATTCCGATAGTTGTCCTTGATTTTAATGATATGCATGGTCTTCTCAAAACATTTCAAGGCAACCATGGCATGTGCCTTCTTTCTTTGTGTGCGAAAAAAGCATACGATCTTATCATATCCTAATAATAAAACGTTCTCAAATAGGCGACGGCTATATGTACCTGAGAGCGAGAGGTTGATCGGCGAGAGGTTGATCGGCGCGTGGCAGCTACGTGCCGATCATACCATACGCATGGAAAAAATATAAGCTATCTTTGTTCGCCCCAGCGCGAGCACGAATTACCCGCCACTCTGTCGTACGCAGGCGTTAGATAAGAGCGAAGACGTAACACCGATACGTCGATACGTGAAATGCGTTTGCCACGTTCTGCTGTCGAAAGCGTTCTCTTGATATGATTTCACCATGGGTCTAAGCTGTTCACACAACATCTTTTGTACCTAATATACATATTAGGCGTACAACTTTGCGTCCGCCGTTTATGCCCCGAAATGCGACGCTTTATTGTAAAAAACTGGTTACATATTTATGATTTAAAGTATCGTCCATCACCGGCCACTATTTTCTCCCATCTGTCAGATAGCATATGTATCCCGCGTTGAAAAGACTGGTTACTTTTGAAGCGATATTCGAATCGATGCAATTGAAACCACTCACGACACGTTCTGTCACTTATAGCTGCCTCACTATGAGTATTTGAAAGCATTCGACGAGCCCCAGCCACAGATTTCTTCCCGTGGTCGAATGACGAGAATTTGGCTCGTAAGCTGACATTTTCAATCGAGTGTAACTTTTAATGCAGACACGAATCGACAAATGTTTGTATGGAGATATGTTAACAAAAGTCCACGGTTATTGCAGACTACGGTCGTACGGTTCCCCACTACACAATTACACACACACACACACATACATTCATCAATTTCCACTTCAATAAAGAATAACGTAGATGTACATATATATATATATGTAGATATGTAATAATTCGCATGGGCTAATACACAGTGGATTACTTAGCTTGGATTTTCTCGGGCGATCTGCGCGTCTGTATCGGTGGTGGCTCTTTCTCCTGGGTAGAAAATCTTCGTATTTAATGACCGTTGTTTTGCTGTATCCGGAATTAGTTGATCGATCCTCTGAACTGGCCAGGTCCACAGAAGAAGGAAAGACGGTCGTATCTCAACGTAACGACCATGAGGTCGTCTTCGGATGTGAGCCGCGTCGGACTCGAAGTTCTCGGTCTTGCTTCGACGGTGTTCCAGGGAGAAAGAGCCACCATACCTTTTCGATTACGCCCAGGTGTACCGTAACCCCCACCTCTCATTACGCACCCGCGAAATCTCGGACCACCGTACCTAAATGGGTGTATTTCCTCTCACGGCAAATCCGATCGGTTTCGCGACTTACAAGCCCCTTCGTCGCGTTGGCCACGATGCGGAGATTTGGCTGTTGAACGGTTGCGCAGGAAGTCCACATGTAATCGGCCCCGAGGATTACTCGGCGGCTCCAACGCCTAGATTGTGTTTTAATGATAGATTTTCAATTTCTGACAATGAACTCGATTTCAGCCTCTATGCGCAGGCGGCAAGGATATGAACGCGCTGCTGCTTTGTGACGGCTAATTCCGGAAAGATACTCAAATACTATTGATCTAAGACTATCTTGCACCACCACCCGGTTTTCCCATCAGATGCACTCTTTGCACACGGAAAGCTCGTCTCGTTTCGTCAAGAATTGTTTAAGTCCGTCCGCCACTTTTTGATCCATAAATTATCCCTTTATTGTTTCGAATGTTGGATCGACAGTTGTGTCGCTCGCGATCCCGTCGATAGATAAATAACCAGGTGTTCAGCTGTGTATTCGATCATTAGCACTTTTTCGCATTTGTCATCTTCCTCTTCCACGAGGTCGTTCAGGGTTAGATGAGAAAGTACGTCGACGTTATGTTTTTCTTACCCGGTCGGTGTTCGAGATCGTAGTCGTGTGCACTCACAAAGGGACTCTACGGTCGACGGATTTTTGTAATTTTTTATACTTATAGTACAGAAAAGTCTAGACCTAAATAACAAATCCCCATAGCCATAGGGCTAGATATCCAGAAGTTTTCGAAAAAATGAACTTTGAAAAATGTCCGAAAATTACTCACGAGGCATATACGCTGAAGTTAAATAATCTGGCAACTAAGTTCGTGGAACAGTGAGTAGCGAACGAGTCTAGTATCCCGTAGATCGCTGGATCGAGTCCCACTGACTAATTTTTTTTTGCTCTCTAACTCTCTCAACGCCTGTACCCCCATCACTTACATGAGAATGTTTATAATAAATAAACTTTTTAATAAAAAAATCAAAAATGTAATGTAAGAAACTTGTTCATTTCATATTTTTCCTCAATTCTCTAATTAACGTACAGTACAAAAATAATCGTTACATATTGGCGTTCAGTCTTTTTTATTGCATTATAGTTTTTCTAACAATCGTGTAACCTTTTACTCTTGCTCCAAAGTTTGACAGGAGCCCCCTCGCGGTCTAATTGCGAAAATGGTGTTCCCGATGGTCTAGTCCTATTGGCTAGTGATGTACCGACCGTACAGCGCCTTGTTGACCGACTCTAGGAGTACATACGGAACCCGACGCAATTCAAAAAACTTCGGCGACGATCCTGATTTCAGCTTCATATTCATGGCCGATCTCGAGTACCCCGATGATTTTTTACAAAATCTCCCCGGGTATGCCAAGTTAACACCGTTCCTCTAACGATTATCATCAAATTTATTCTAATAATTTTAAAACAGCTAAAATATTTGAATGTCCCGGCTTTCCACATTGATTGTAGATCTCTAAGAATGTTATGTAGGGTATAAAACTTCAATAAGCGTAGAACCCGTAGATATTGTAGATTTTGTAAAATTATCCAAATCAATTCGATGATTATTGCCAGAAGAACGTCAAAAACGTGAAACGAGATCACCTATACGTATATTTTACTTCGTGAAATTGAAAAGCTATACTCGTCATGAGGTATCGGATTTTTTGAGGAATAATTAGTTGTCTCCATAGTATGATCGTCGGTAGGTAGGCAAATTTCATATATTTCAAATGGGAAACTGCATCTGGTTAAAGGCGATGATCAAAATTGGAGTAGATCGTTCAAAATTAGCTCAAAACTTTTTTTAACCGATTTCCAAGCCGTCCCTATAAAAATTTAAACATCATCCAAATATCAGCCGGCGCAATACAGATATTAGGGCGTGTGTGTTTATTTATTATAAATGTTGTCGGAAGATTTCATTACAAATAGACCCGATGGCTGACACGGCCTGTGTCTCCTACCATGTCTTAAGGAAATATCTTTGTGCCTATAGAAGGCTGTTAATGAATTAGCTCTTCTGAAACTAATGAATTAACCTTATCGATTCAAATGTCCATCTCTTACTTTAACAATAAAACGTTCGCGAGGGATTGATTAGGACGACTCATGGAAAAAAAATGTTGCAGCTGCGAATGAGAAAATTCAGTTTGGACGTGGAACGTCAAAATATGAGGGAATTAATAAACTTACGTAAGATCCTTCGTCTCCTTGATTTAATACTGTCGGTATGCGAAGACTTGATTAGATTCCATACGCCTTGCCTCGCGCGGAACAGTTTTTATAAAATCCCCACAATAATTTAACAATAACAGATATTATCATATTATTTTGTAGATAATATGATGAGCCCCCTTGAGGATTGATTCCGGTCTCTTGACACGCTATCGTCAAGGAAGTTCGACATGAAGTGATTTTCGATTCCGCGCCGTCTGGCGACAAGTGGCCATATACTCATGAATAAAGCCAATTAAAAAAATTCAACAAACTCTCGGCTGCGAGCGTTGTCTTGCATAATAAATTATCTTATTTAAAAATTCAAAAAGGATGTTTGAATTAATAAATGCAACATTTTTGAAGGATGGAATGATCTTCGATATTGTCTTAGTATATTAATAGCTTGAATTATTAAAGAAATTTAAAAGGTTTATTAATATCTTAGTTTATTGATAGTTTGAATTATTGAAGTAAAAATTCAAAAAGGATAGAATAATTCTCGATATCATCTTAGTTTATTAAGAATTTGAATTATGAACGTTCGAGTTTATGAATTCTTCATGATTCTCATAAAGCCTTCGATTCATTTGGGAAACGTCATTAATTGAACCGTGTGATGATATGAAATATAAATGTTTGTCGATATAGTGGAGGACGTCTCTCGACTGAATCGAAGGCTTCATGAGAATCATGAAAAATTCATAAACTTGAACGGTCATAATTCAAACTCGTAATAAATTAAGATGGTATCGAGAATTATTTATTCTTTTTAAAATGTTTAATTCAATAATTCAAACTATTAATAAACTAAAATAATATCGAGCCCTGTTTAATCTTTTAAAATGTCTTTCTTAATTCAAGCTATTAATATAATAAGACGATATCGAAGATTATTTCATGCTTTTTAAATTTTGAATTAATTAATTCGAACTAATAATAAACTAAGATAATACCGAGAATTATTTCATCCTATTTGAATTTTTAAATGAGGTAATTTATTATGCAAGACAACGCTCGCAGCCGGCAGTTCGTCCAAATTTTTTAATTTGCTTTAATTCCACACTTTTTAAAGAAGACTATTTGCATGAGGCCAATTGCATGTAGGCCGTATTCATGCCCGATTCGTCACAGGCCTTACACTTCGCCAATTAATGCATGAGAATAAATTATCATCAGGGTCGGGAAGCATTCAAAGAACAGGAACGCAATCTGTTATCTTAAAAAAAACTGGATTTTCAGATAAAAATTAGTTCTGGAAGCTTTACAGTGAAACGAACTCAACTTACAGAAATTTTTCCGAAATTTGAAAAAAATAGCCTAATGGAAATTTCTTTCCAAAGGAAGTATGAGCGCTACATGTATTTTAAATGAAAAAACTTCAAAAGCGATGTGAAGGTACTAAGAATTTATATGAAAATCTGAAATTTTTACACAATTACTTTATTGACATGTACAACAAAATTTCGATATGACATCAAGAAAAAAAAGTAAAAAAGTTCTATCTCTGTCATGGGTGAAAAAAACATGACAGAGATCGAACGAACCAGACAATAATTCTTTCGATTCGTTTTTCTTTTTTTGATTATTGGGAAGATGAAGAGCTATAGCTACGTTTCGGTAAGATGATGGGTCACGCGTCTCAAATCAAGTATCGACGATGTAAAATTCGTAGGGTTGCTCACTCCGCCTAACATACCTTATCAACTATCGACGAAGAGAAATTGAAAAGATATGTTAGGCGTATTAAGCAGCCCAATGAATTTTACATTTTTCGTATAATCAAGAAAGCGCAACGAATCAAGGAAGATTTATTGGCTCCCTCGTTTAATCTCAGTCAGGGCTGCAAACAAAGGTTCAATATTCGACATTTTTTTGTAAAGATAGGTTATCCTTACAGTTCGCCTACTATGGAATTATTACTGAAAAAAGAATAGTACACTATGACACTAGTACGAAAAAAAATTTTCCGACGAGTGTGAGTTTGCAGAACGAGCCGAAAGCGAGTGTTGCAATCACACGAGTCCAGAAAACGTTTTTCGTACGAGTATCATACGAATTTTTATGTCACAAGGTGCGTAAATGCGGTTTGACGCGAACGAAGTGAGCGTAAAATCGCACTTTTACGCGCAGCGTGTCATAAAATTTATATATATCACAAAAAAAAAATGACTCACTTTTTAGCGCGATTAACTGCAAAATTTCTACTCGGAATCACTTAAAAAAACAATACACACCGCACGATAAATTTCCGTTGTGAGTCCTGTTTCGCAGCTAAAACAATAGACGACACTTTCTCGCACGTTCTCTCTCGCTCCACAGCGAACGCCAATAGAACTGTCTCTCTCGCACTCGGCAATATCGTCCATAGCCTTGATGCGAAGCACGCGGATATGTTACACTACACCATCGACGTATCGATATGGACCGATAATGTTGCGAGAAAAAGTGAAATCGCAATAGAATGAGAGGAGACTAGGTGGATTTCAACCTCTCTCTCTCTCTCCCTCTCTCTCTCTCTCTCTCGCTCTCTCTTTCACGGAAATAGAGAGAGATAGCATTATCGGCCCATATCTATATGTCGATGCACTACACTTACACACGGAACTTACACACCAACGGGCTGTCACAGCAGCCGGTGCTGTGAAGTCTGACTATCCAGATGCGATTCATGCAGTCGCCCCTACCAAGTTGCGATATGGAAAAAACGTTTAATCTTCAACATTTAATATCTCCGCGAGTTGACATACGATCATAAATATTATGAGCCACGAATCATCTCTGTGACCCACTGTACCGATGTGCAAAAATTTCGATCACGAATATTGCTGGTATTCAGGGGTCCAAACGTAACGAGTAGTATCCTTTTTGCGTCAAGACGTCAGCCCTTCACTGTGGGACCGGAGCTCTTGGGGCTTATTACGGTTCTCAGTTTGACCGAAAATTGTGAAAGTGGTTAAGGTGAAAGATACTGCGCATGCGTGAACGTGTTAATTTACTTGAGGGAGCCAAATTCTTCCGTGCGCCACAATAATAATAACAATTGTGAAGGAACGTTGAACGAATAGTGGTATTTGAAAAAAACCTAATCAAAGCATGACAAAGGAAAACAATGGAAACGAAGCGAAATAATTAGAGGTTATGGTTTCTAGATATCTTTGCGTCGAGCCGGTGCCGTAATTCTCGATAAATATAGGACTTACCAATTTCTCTTTATTTTCACCAGTGTATCGCAGTCGTCCTCGTGCTACATCCTCGTTCTCTTTCATGATTTGCACGAGGATTCTTTTTGTTGCTCAGTGACGTTCATTGTGTATGCTTTGATGGTCTTGAATGACTTGAGGTAGTATACCACTCAGGGGCTGAAGTCAAGTGGGCAACTATAAGGATATTGCGCGCTTGTATAGAGAGCGTCAAAATGGTGTAATAAATACGAATCATGTATACAATAGTAAAAGAAACTATAAGCTACTAATGACACCAAGAAATCGTTCATTATCCGCTTGCAACCGATATATTATTCCGAGTTATATAGATCGCTTGACTCGAATCTCACCCGCTATTACCTCTCGTCGGTAACCGATGAACACTTTATGATACTCATTATCAATAAATTCTGACCTATAAACAATATTTTTTCGAAGATTATTAAATATTTTTGAATTAAAAAAATAATTCTGGCGCTTACAATCATTAAACACTGACTTTTCGTGCTATAATAATTGGCCGAAATACAGGTTGAGACGTTGCAACGCTGTACGCTTGCGAAAGTGGCACCGCTGATGTCACGTAAAAAGATACCAAGTTTTCAACCGCGGCAGATTTGAAAGTTGTTACGAAGTATGTATAAGTGAGGTTAGGAATTGTTCAAGCGAGAAAAAACGACGTCCAATCTATTAGGTGGTCGACGTTGAATCATGGTGAGAGAGTCACAGAAACCATTAGTTATTATCAAAAAGCAATAATAAACGTGTAATCGTGAAGTGTCGATGAAGCTTCGGACAGCGTGAATAGGTTAGATTTTTACACACTCACAACGACGTTACCAACAGTCACTATACTTGACGCTTGCGCGGCATCAGCTGACCGCAGCACTGCGTTGTCACGTCGCTGCAAAACGGCGTCGCGACAGAAGTCAGTTCGCGCCAACCGAAATTTGAACTTTAACTAACAAATACTCATTAACGATACGGTGAAACATTCCCAAACTTTGCAACAATAACCAAGATTACATGCTGTTTCTAGTAGTAGGTTTTTCAATCCAATCTTACGATAAATGTACTCGCAATTTCGTTGAAACTGCGTCATAGGACACGAGTCCCTATACCGCCCGTGTTAAATTGCCCAACTTTAACAACAAATATCTTCAAAATTATACGGTAGAGTGCCTTTTTTTTACGGTCAAAAAATGCGGAAAAATCCACTCTTGAGATACGTTAAAGGAGAAAAAAATCTATCGATAGTCACCTGAGTGGTATACTACCTTAATCTGTCGCGCGCTTCAGCGTGGAAATGTGAGATCCCCATACCAGAAGTGCCTAGTTACTTCACATTTTTACTCGACGGATCCGTAATAGGGTTAACAAACTCACGTGAGATAGCACCGCGCGAAGTGAGATGACTTAGTGAAGAACCGTAATAAGCCCCCTTGCCAAAACATAAGCGAATAAATAACCTATTAGGTGTACAATTTTGCTTCCGCCGTTTTTTCCCCGAAATTTGAGGCTTTATTGTAAATAACTGGTAACATATTTATGATTCAAAGTATTGTCAATCGCCGGCCACTAGTTTCTCCCGTCTTTCGGGCATACAAATCTCG
The DNA here is from genome assembly GCA_963971145.1 of Sussaba pulchella. Taxonomy (NCBI): domain Eukaryota; kingdom Metazoa; phylum Arthropoda; class Insecta; order Hymenoptera; family Ichneumonidae; genus Sussaba; species Sussaba pulchella. The sequence continues at coordinate 2,606,140 of OZ020171.1, read as the reverse complement.
CGTTAACATTGTCATGCTGTGAAATCGCTTTATCGTGTCTCTCGCTGTATTGCGGCCGTTCGTCTTTTAATTCTCGGCTCCAACGCATTAATTGCGTTCAATAACGAACGCTTTTGATTTTGCCAGTCGGTTTGAACAACTCATAATACATTACGCCGAGCTGGAGTTATCGTAACGAACCTATTCTTCGTCCCCAGTCACAATGCGCTGTGAAAATTCCTTCCGTTTTTGCCTTTCAAGCAACTGTTTACAAGCAAACGAACGCCGTTTAACATTGCTTGGTTTCGACTCATACGGCACCTAATTCCCTTTTTCTGTTACAAAGAGAAGGATTCCAATCGGCCAAAGAAGGGTCTGGTTGGAGAGAGACAATACATGCTTTCGGTGAGAGCAGATCCAACTTATTCCCTTTTCGCGGCCCGTTACTGGTATACTCACTTTTCGGCGTAGGGCGCATGCGAGACGAGATAAGATCTGGTTTGGGCCTGAAGTGTTGTACCTGGAGTAAGGGTTTTCCAGAAACCAGTATTTTTCTGGCCAAAGTACCGACGTTATGAAAGCACAATAATGTATGATTTTTTTACTCTTTGACACGTTTCGCGCCATGTGTACCACCGGTAGCACACGTCAAACTTGATCTCCAGGCCGCGTGTACCACCGGTGATACACGCGCCCTGTTTACTTGACGCGTTCAATATCGCGTGGCCTGAGGGTCAAGTCAGGCAAAAATGGCTTGGCACGGAACGTGTTAAGTATTGATACTCTAAGATTGTGAGAGGGTGTCATTTTTTACCTCTATCCGAGCCGTGGACGAAACTCTCGTATACTGTTCGTTGAATCTAGCTCGCAGTGCGATTGATTCACTCTCCGAAATGCGAGGCTGGCAGCACCCTCCACTGTTCTGGTATAGTCATGAATGAGATCGAGAAGTCTATTCGAAGGATCTCGTTCCCTGGTCAGAATCAGCATCTGGCTGTAAAGAAACCGTTTGATGCATTAGCTGAGTACGCATATAATAATTACGAAAAAAAATATTTGGGCTTAAGGTGGGTAATCTTTTTTCACTTTTAGGCCGTAATATTTACGAGAAATACTCAAAAAATGTGAAAAGAAAAGTCTTCAAAGAGAAGTGACACCCAGAGAGATTTCCAGTGGTGAAAACCGACGATGAATTTTCCTTTATTTTTTTCATTCAAAATTATTCACGTGAAAGGTTGACAGATATTGCTGTATTTTCTTTACTTCCTTGTCAAATTCTCAACCGGCATATGAAGCATTCTTCATCAACTGGGCCACTTTTTTTTTAAACCTTTAATTTTTTTCAAAATCTGCGCGATGATATTTGACGAAACTGTCTGTGATTTTTTTTCGATTTTTTAGGCGTCCGTTCAGAATTTTTAATTTTCCATTACGAACACTGTATCTCAAAAAATATTCATTGAACCAAAAAGACATTAGAACAAAAACTTATTTTTTTTCCGCTGTATCGAAAAAAATCAAAATCATAATTTTTCTGGATTGAGAAAATTAAAGTTGGGCAAAAAAAAGAATAAAATTTTTTTAAACTTACGAACGAACTTCCGATTTCGGTAAAGATTTTACAGGATGTCTGCCATTGGGTAAAGTGTGTGCGAAATTTTTTTTCAGAATGGTACCTGCAATGGTTGCGATGAAAAAAAACGTCGGCCATAATGAGGAATTCGTACCTGGATCTAAAAAGTCCATTATTCTTCGAAATAAACATCTTCATGAGATTTCGCTAAATTAACATTGTTAATTCATAACATTGTTAAAGTAACATGTTTACTAATAATACGCAGCAACTATTTTCGTTTTAAAATAACATGCGGTTATAAGATTTCAGTGGGTTTTTCTTTTTTTTCATCGTAACCATTGCAGGTACTATTATGAAAAAAAAATCGCAGACACTTTACCCAATGACAGACATCCTGTACAATTTGTACCGAAATCGGAAGTCTGTTATTAGGTTAAAAAAAATGTTATTCTTTTTTTTGCCCAATTTTAATTTTCTCAATCCAGAAAAATTATGATTTGGATTTTTTGAGATAAAGCGGAGAAAAAAGAATAAGTTTGTATTCTAATGTCTTTTTCGTTCGATGAATATTTTTTGAGATACAGTGTTCGTAATGAAAAATTGAAAATCCTGAACGGACGCTTAAAAAAATCTTTAAAAAAATCATAGACATTCGTTTTGACAAATATTTCAAACTGGCAGATTTTGAAAAAAATTATAGCTTAAAAAAAAAGTGGCCCGATTGATAAAGAATGCTTCATATGTCGAGTAGCACAAACTTTATTGACAGCCATTGAATGATTTCCTCGTCTTCTGTAAGTCTTACGATGAATGTTTTCTTAGCATTCGTCACAAACGAACGTCCGTGACGAGCTTACTCAATAACATTTCAACATTGGGTGTATTTTGCCATTTCCTTAGCACATAAGCGAAATTTTAAATTATATGTTTCAATAGCAAAACTTGATTGGAACCCTGTCATGGATGTAAGGTATTCCGCATACAATCGGCCAGTCTGAAACCCGACCCCTTCTGATTCAGTTTGTGTTTTTTATGACTCTTATTGAACCCCTATAACACCGTCATTTTTTTGTAAGATTTTCGAATCACCCTCGAGCTCGTAGAACAGTTAAAATTACCCCTGATCGTGTTATCAGAGGTCAGGGTGACAACTAGCCGATTCAGTTCAGAATTCTTCTTAGATTCGAGTTATCTTTCAAAGCACACTCGATTTTTCGCAGAATCTTTGGGCCACCTTGAAACTCGTTAAAATGTGAAAACTACCTCCGAACTAAGAATGAACGCGTACTTCGACATTGTTAAAAATTTTGATTTTTTTTGTGATTTCAGTTATTAAAAAAAAGTTTTTCAATGTTTCAGCGTGGAATCTGTATTGCAGCAATAAAAATAAATATTCTTTATGTTGAAAAACAAAGAAAGATAGTTCTCATTCCTTGCGGGATTAACGGTGGTCCAAAGATTCTACAAAAGTCAAGTGTGCTCCGAAGGTTGAACGAAAGCAAAAAAAAATCGTGAACTAAATCGTCCAGCCGCAACCCTAGCTTGTGGTGACTCGTTCGGGGGTAGTTTAACTTTTCACGGGCTTCAGGGTGATCCGAAACTTCTACGGAATTTCTGGGGTATTTTTAGGGTCGAATGGAGGCCATAAAAAGTATGAACTGAAGCAAAAGGGCTCGGGTCCCAAAGCGGCCGATTTCATGTGAATACCTCGTACATAATGCGTCACTTACCTTGCACTCGACTGATACCCTACGTATACGATGGAGAACGAAAAGTGGATCGTGAAGAATATTATATCGATATTGTATTCGGATATAGGAAAGTTGACGTTGAGATGAGGCAACCCGGCGAAATCAAATGTACGCTGTACGGGGTAAGACAGTATACGATATGACCTGAAAAATTCATGATAACATAAGTATATATTTATCTACTTTAAGACACTGAAATGTTGTAGCTTGTTAGTCTTACTGGTTTGTCTTGATTACTCGGGTTTCCAGGGCAACGTGTACTTCATTTGATGTAGATGGCTCCCATTTGAATCTTGTACAGTCAAAATTCGATTCACCAGATCTTTCCACTTCGTACCACTTCCCCAGGAGCTGAAAGATTTTTTTGTTTGCAAGATAAATATTTGATGGTCGAGAGAGTGAACTGGTAATTTCCAATAACTTACACTTTAGCGACTGTAATATTCGAACGAAATATTATACAAAATCGAATGTAAGGGGATCAATTATTTTCCGTATACTTACCAAGGTCATATCGAAATCTGCCATAGGTCTCATTTTTGAATCAGGAATATTCATCACTCGAGCCATAGTCCCGCCCAACAAACAAATAGTCACGAATGGGTAAATCATTACGACGAGTACGGTTATAGAAAGCCTTTTACGCGGAGTGTAAAATTAGTCACAGATGCTCGAGCAAGCGCAGACTACTTCAGTTATCGAAGCTCATGATCGAAGGCTTTATATAGAGCGACTGCCGAAAAACACGCCGGAGTTCTGCGATAGAATTCGACTGCCACGTGTTACGATAGCTGTCGATTGATATGTATCATCCAGTAGGGTTCATCCAATTTATTTACCTTATCGGTAGACACATAATGAAGGAGCTCATGTGGTTTAGGAAATAACAGCCGTATTTTTTACGGTTCATCATTCTTTCCGTTGGTATTTCATGATAGATCGTGCGCGTGTATGGCATTGAGATCTGTAAGCTCAGCGAAGCGGTCGTACGTTGACCCCGGAAGATTACGAAACAACTATCGTTCCACACCGACACTTCAATATTTGAAGTTCGCAGGTGATTTTTTTTCTTTATTGGAAACTTTTTCTCAGATATGGGTTTCCGTACCGGTCCAAATTATTCACAATATATTCTATTCAGAGAAATCACAATATTCTTAGTGCGTTTGTGAAGTTTCCGGTAACGTGTTTTCCGAAAAATTCGGCACGTGAGTTATTATGGAAATTTTCGTGCTCGATTGCGGATGGTATAAGTTTGCCCTGTATTAGTTGGCCTCTGTATAAATTGGGCTCTGTATCAGTTGGCCCCGTATGAGTCGGGTTTGCCGTCGGGATGACGTCACTCGACCCCCATTCCCAAGTAAGCCCGAAGGTGTGGAGATCAGTGGGTCTCAATCTGCCATTCTCTCTTCAAACTTACAGCAAATCCAGAGCTTGTAGGTGGCGCAATATTCGAATGAGCGAAACCGGACATAATTATTGAAATTGAATATCTATCGAACATTCGACAAAAACATTATGCGCTACTGTTCATATGCAATTTTTATACTTTGCTTGTGTCAAAAAAGGATTTTCTCCCCTGCTGCGTTAGCTTTGACGAAAAACGACCATATCTCAATTTTCTCATATTTTCTTGTGTATCCTTCAATATTCCTTTTCTATTCCTTTATATCTTTTCAAAAAGAATATTTGTTGGGTAAAGTGAATAAATAGGTACTGGCAAAAATATCTATTTTGACGCCGGTACCTTATTGGAAGTATCCCGAGCACAAGTGGTATGTCTGTTAAGAGCCTTGGCACCGTAGATATTTATATATTTTTAGCTGTATATAATGGCATGATTTTGATATTTTCACGACTAAAATCCATGTAATAAAGCAGAGAAATAGAGCCACATATTTCTTTTCACGAAAGAGAAACAAAATATTGAGCTTAAAAATGTCAAAGGTGACGCTAAAAACAGTTCTTACACTTTCGAGTACTGCATTGATTTCTGTCGTAAATACTAAAAAAATCGATTTTCTATCGAAATAATCGAAGTATTGATTTTTCGCTGGGTAGATTTTATTTTGATTTTTTTTTTCAAATGGGAAACCATTATCATATAATGCCATTCCGGAAAAACTCGAACTTTTGCGAAGTTGCAAAAAAAAAATAAAAATATTAGCAACCCGCTCCAATTTCATGAAAAAAGTTCTTCAATTTCTATAGAGTATCGGGGGGAAAAATGTCATTCAAATGAAAAGGGGGAAAAAAGCAGTTACTTCTTGATTTTAAAAAATTGTCGTAGGGGGAAGGGAAAAAGGGGTCTAAAAAGTCTGAAAAAAAAATTACTGGGGTAGTAAGATCCAAAAGATACTAAAAAAAAATCATCGACCACATCGGAGCATAGAAGGGTTTCAGTCCGGTGAAACGGCCTGGTTTGCCCCATGTATATTTCTACGGTGCTAAGGAATAGCACAGACACACCACTGGTGCTCGGGATACTCCCGGTGAGATACCGGCGTCAACATATATTTTAGCCAGGACCTATTTATAAATATCCACTATACCCCACGAATATTCTTTTTAAAAAGATATAGAGAATATCAGAAAATATACAAAAAAATAATGATAATAACTATAGTGGAACCTCGATAACTCGAATATCAAGGGACCAAGGAAATAGTTCGACTTAGGGAGGTTTTCGAGTTAGTGAGGTTTTGAGGTATCGAGCCAAGAATGTTGAGTTAAAGTTTTCACAAAAAATTGCCAACGTCATTGGTAAACAGCACAACCGAAACGTAGGTTCTCATTGGTTTATCGATCACGTGATAGAAACAAAACATCGACCAGGAAACACCTGAATCCATAGGGAGCGTAAACAGCTTCGAGTTACTAGAGGCTCAAAGACTAGCAACTTCGACTTACCAGAGGCCTGACACTCTAGAAATCATTTCGAGTTGATCTCCGTTTTTTTCCGAGTTGAACGAGGTTTTCTCACGGGCCAGGAGAAATGCTTCGAGTTTGGGAGGTTTTCGAGTTAGGAAGGTTCGAGTTATCGAGGTTCCACTGTAGCTGCAAGTTGAAACTTGCAATTCGTTTCCTCCGCACTTGAGTCAAAGGACGAAGTCCTTTATAAGGATTCCTGTGAGTACCTTTTTCTTCATTAATTCTGGCTCCCTCATAAAGGATTTCGTCCATTGGCTCAAGTGCGGAGGAAGCAAATTGCGTTCCAAGAAGCAAAAGTTCCAACTTGCACCTAGTTTAGGAAAATTCAAACTCCTACAAAATTCAAAGAGGTTGATTCATGTTCCCGATATGTATCGAGTTCGGCTCCGATCGTTCGAAGCTGACGTGAGTTGGAACAAAACGGAAATTTTTTTTGAAATTTAAGATCCTATAAAATCTGAACTCCCCGGTGGATTCGGCCCAAATTCAATACCGAACACCCTCAAATTTCAAAACGCGGTCCAATCCGAGCGGCTCCGCCAATTGTGGCCAGCATTACAGATGACGTAGACATTATAAGGTTGCATATGTGTGCAAAGTTCAAGCGCTGTAAACGAAACCGTTATTGCGTTATAGACGTTCGAAACTTGGGAGGCCGCTACACATACACAGACACACACGCGCGCACGCACGCACGCACACATGGTTGTTATTTGAGACAATTTTTTTTAAATTTCGTTTGGGATGACTTGGAACTCGGTCGCAAATTAAAGACGTTCAAACATTGGAAACAACTTCCGACGCCGGAAGTTGACTTGCGTAATAAATTAACTTATTTAAAAATTCATACAGGATGTAATAGTCCTCGATATCATCTTAGCTTATCAATGGTAAACGTTCAAGTTCATGTATTCTTAATTATTCTTATGAAACCTTCCATTTAGTCGGGAGACGTCATGGATTGATCAGTGAGATAATTCGCAATGTAATATCAAACAGCATGATCAGTAATAATTTAAACTATCAATAAGACTATAATATCGAGAATTATTTTATTCTTTTGAAATGTTCGAAGAAGACAATTTATTATGCAAGACAACTTCCGCAACCAGGATTGTTTGCATTTTTTTAAATTTGCTTAATTCTACACTTTTAGCTGAAAAGTAATTCGTGGTAAGCCGAGCGTATGTAGCTCGCAGTCGTCTCCGGTTCGTTGCACGCCTTGCGATCCCCTAATTGGAGAGATCAGAATCAGAAAGAGGGTAAAAAAAATCATCTTTACAGTAGGAGAGCATTTAAATAACCGGAGCGGAGTATCGATGAGTACAGTACTATTCGAATTCGATTTCTTTCATGCATTATGAAAATAAAACTAATTCGTATAGAATTTACGAATATGTCCTATGTTAACGCCACTAAGCGCATTCCTGGGATGTCGTCGCCATCGCGCCGATGAGTCACTGGAATTGCAAAAAAAAATACAAAAAAAATGTTCGTTACAACGAGCGGCCAATAGTTCACAGTGCAATATGAATTATCACTGAGAGATAAATCAAATTAAACGTGTTTTTCGTAACAAGAAAAGCTGTTCCTTCCAAACAAAGTCTCTGCTCAAGTTGAGGAAGGTCTTAAGCTCTTTGTTTTTATTCAAGGAGTTCAGAGAAAAGAAATAAGAAAAATAATTAGTGTGTTTTTCGAAATATTCAATGTTTAGGCGATTAATTGTTAATTAGTAATTGTTCAAACGGTGCAACATAATTGTGCATATTCTTATCGCATATACCGTGTAAAAACAAACGGAAAAACTTACCTGGTTTTTTTATTTATCATTGGCCGTTGTTGAAATGTATAGATTCGAAACACGAAATATCGTCAATGATTGAAAAACTTCGTTCCATTGTATCTCAATAGCGGCGCTAAAAACGGCAATTATTTTCGACGCATGTTGATGTTAAGGTTTTACTGAGGATTTTTTCACCAAATGGTTTAGGAGTTGTAAATTTGTGAATTTAACACGGTTTCTTATGGGAGTACAGCTTCTGCAGACGTTAATGGCTGCAAACCGAATGAAACTAAATGTCAGAAAATTATGAAAATATTATATCATCAAGATTTAGGATCGACAGATCGATTATGCTTAGTTTCAAATTAATCGTCGGAGTAATTGTCGAGAAATTAATTAAAGTAATGAGGAAAATCGCCTGAAACAGTTGAAACATTAGTCCGAAAACGTACATATATGGTGCGTAGATATAGCGGTGTTGCTCGTTGTAGCGCGTGAAGATGGTTATTTCCGTTGTACGGTCATTGATAAAACGGCAGTCAACCACACGCCAATATCGTCGAATATGGCTTCAATTCTTATTAAAAGTAGATAATCAATATTTCTAAGTGTTAATTTAATATTACTTTAACTATTTGTAAGGCCAAACATGTACGGCATGATCTGGAATTGTCAATTCACGATTCGCCGGTTTTGGACTAATTTTTTGCCCGATGATCCGTCCAGTAAGACCTTAAAAATCTTGGGGCAAAAATGTTAACTCAACTGTTCGAAGCAACCGTTTCACCGTGGGATCCCCCAAATATGTGAATACATTTATCGAGTACGGCTTACTTGCAAAAATACGATCTGGACACTCGACAAAAAATTAACAGGAAAAATGCTGAAGGTAATGAATATGGTTGGGGGAATACAGGGGAGGGCGGGGAGGGATGTAATCGAGGAGACTGCATTTGTTAAATGCGATAGTGGGAAGCGGGACCATTGTATGAGGTAGAGATATGGAGAAGAGAATGAAAGGAAAGAATGAAATGTGGACGAGGTTAATATGTGGCAGCATAGGAAGGGCGGGGACGAGAGGGGAAAAGGATTGGAAATTCAGGATATGTAAAGATCAGAATAAGACATTGGAGCGCCTGTTAATTTGTACAAAAGGTAGGGAATTCGTATCAGAGAAAACGAGAGAGAAAGCTAAGGACTAGGTGGACGGAATGGATGTTTTAGCAATGAAGGGGAAAATAATAAATCTGCTGGGTGGGAGATTACAAAAACGGATATGTGAATATTTCAGAGAAATAAGTAGAACAAGTATGCAAAAAGATGAGCGAGGCGGAAGAATAAGGGAAAAGATGGAGCGGAGGAATAAATGTGGTACCAAAGGAAGGAATGTCAAGAAGTACCTACGAAATGCAAGAAGGTGTCGCGTAGTATAGAAGTGAAGCATCGTACAAGGAAAAATCTTTTCAAAGTTGTTGAAATAAAACTCGATTTATTGATTGCTATATTGATCGAGAGATCCGAAGAACAAATATACATCAAATAGATATGGAATCGAGACCGGGTCTGACGAATTCTGAAAATGAAAATAAATACAACGAAAAAAGAAAATCATTGCAAGCGTGAGCGGAGGAAAAGTCCTCGATAACACTACGGGACGAGAAGAATGGCGGCTCCGCCGGATCGTTAGACTCACAGAGCAATGGAAAGAAAAAGCCATCGACGAATCGTTAGCATCAGAGCGGAAAGCGCGGGTCCATGACACCTCGCCGAAACCAAAACGCCGATGCGACCATTCGCCGCGAGGACGAAACGCCAGCAGACACAAATAAACGTTGATAGATTATATGCATATGATATGATGATGAAGTCATTCATTCTCAATACTACTATTAAGTATAGGAAAAAGAAATAACCCAAACCTAACCTGAATTACCTAATGAACCTCGGCGAATAGTCGTATTGGCGTTTTGTCGCCCGGCGTATAGTCGTCGGCGTTTTGGTTTCGGCGAGTTGTCGTGTTACCGGAAAGCACATATGCATTAATTGGAGCCACAACTTTGTAGTAGAGGAAGCAATCGTATACTCAAGAGGAAGCATAAATCAATTTGAATAAGAAAGTTATATTGGTTATGGTAACCACTCACCTGGCCGAAAATATACATATGTAATTATCTTCTTAATCAATGGCAAATAAAGTTGTTTAATTTTTTTCTCGCAATAAATTCTAATTCATACACTGGTACGAATCGAATGAATAGTATACTTGAGAGGAAACATAAATAAATTTGAATGAGAAAAATATTATCGGTTATGGTCACCACTCACCTGGCTGCAAATATAAGTATACAATTAATTTTTCCATCGACGGCAAGTAAAATTGTTCACTTTTCTTCCTTCCGATAAATTCTAATCCTCCTCCTGATGAATACCAAAAAACTTCATACGGCGCGAAATTTTCAAGTTCGCTTGAGGTTACTCGTTAAGGGGTTACATACACTTGTAATTTTCAAAAAATCGTTTTAGCATCAAATCGAATTATTAGAAGCTGCCAACGATGCGAACGGATTATTATATGGCCCTGGAATAGATGACTCCATGTAAGTTGAAAAAAAACGAAATTTACCACATGTAAAACGCTTTTGAAACTTTAAACGCGTTTTTCTCAAAACTATGTTTTCAAAATCGGTGATCAAGATTTCTCGAAAACGGCTGAACCGATCAGTCTCAAATTTTAAGACAACCTTTTTAACTAGATTTTTTAGTAATTAATCGAAGATTTTTTTTCTCCGATAAATATTTTCCATTTTATAAACAATTTAAGGCTTAAATTTTCGTTCAAAATCGAGTCTTTTATTTTGAGAAGTCGCCATTTTGTCAAAAATTATTTTTTCGCTAATTCCTTCGATTAAATACTAGATAATGTATTATATTAACGAAATTTATTTGGTTTTTTCATTTCAGATAATCCGGTCCAGAGATATCGTGATCACCGCAAAATTGGTTTTTTTTTTGCGGAGCTCTAGGAGATCGGCGATAGCAACATTCGCGATGATTATTTTTACAAATAAAAAATATGTCAATATATTATAAGGTTATTATAATATGTACACCAATTTTCAAATTAATAAATTGAATAGTCTGCGCGAAAAAAATTCTTGAAAATCCGTCTTTTTAAAGCCTTCTAACTGTATGTAAGGCCTTAATTGCGGTAGAACAACACACACTCGTGTACTATAGGGAGTGCTGGATTGAAACTCCCGGGGGTAAGTTGTTCCGATGGGAATATTTCGAAAACGGAAAGAGATAGCTACAGTGAAAAAATTCATCGTGCAATGCCACGCAATCATGCTTCTGCGACCGTAATTTTTTTTGCGTCAGCGACACGGAATGATCCGTTGTGCGTATTGCGTGGTTTGGCGTCACGTAAGTAAATATTTTCTTTCTTCTACTATTTGGTTTCCTCTATATAGTATTGAAGCTATATATGAATATATACGAATATTTTACTCAAATGTTTATTTCTGAATAAAATGGATTTTTGGAATCGACGTTTCGTTTAACTGATGCTTCAGGGTTCGTCTAAAGGTGCATAATCTTGTAACGTGGTTAGAAGTGCCTTTCTGGGGCTGGTTATGCCAGAGCACAACTACCCCTACGTGCACCATATTATTTTCTGCTATCTTTTTTTGATAGGATAAGAACATATAAGCGGTAAACGGAAAAGGGGACCACTTCTCGAAAGCTGCTACAGAGAGCTGCCGACGCGGTCATTGAAAGATGGGCGCAAACTATAAACGGTAGCTCGTGAATTAGGCGTATGTCATATGACGCTACGCCGGTTCGGCGAAAAACAGAAAACCGGACAAATTCCTACGTTCGGATACAAGCATAGCCGAATTTTCAACGCTGATCAAGAGGGGTCAATGTCGTCGTATATCTTGTCATCTGCCTCTATTCACTTTGGCCTCCTACCAGAAGACGTTAGAACAATAGCGTATGAATGTGCGTTAAGATTTAACGTTCAAAACATTCCACTATCGTGACATAAGAATAGAATGGCCGGTAAAGATTGGTTTACCAACTTTATGAAGAGAAACCCATTGCTTTCGACACGAACGCCAGAAGCGACGAGCGCAGGTCGCGCAACGTCGTTTAACCTGCATAACGTAGGCGAATTTTTCGGCAAACTCGCTGATATGCTCGCGAAGCATTTCTTACTTCCCTCGCGCATATAGAATTTGGATTAAACTGGTATTTAAACCGTGCTCAAGCCAACAAAAATGGTTGCAGCAAAGGGTACTCTAAGCAAGTCGAAAAAATCGTGTCAGCAGAGTGTGGAACTCTAGTCACCGTTGAGTTAGCTGCAAATGCTCTGAGAAATACCGTTCCACCGATGTTTGTGTTTCCACGACTAAAATTCAAAGACTTATTTATTCGTGACGGTCCCCCTGAATGTATCGGTGCTGGTAATAGTTCAGGGTGGATGACAAGTACGAAATTGTCTGAAATATATGGACCATTTTATACAACATACTAAGCCCACGCCTTCAAAACCAGTGCTTTTACCCCTGGATAACCATTCATCTCATATTGATATTGAAGTAGTTGAAAAAGCGAAGGAAAATTCTGTGATTGTGCTTTCTTTCCCCCCTCATTGCACCCATAAGCTTCAACCTCATGACGTCGGTGTCAATGTTTAAGACGTTTAAGAGGTTTCAGACGTACTGCGCAAAAACCCCAGAATAACTGGCTCCGAAACAATCCTGGAAAGACGATGACGATTTACGAAATTCTCGGCATAGTGAAATATGCTTGGCCGTTGGCAGCTACACCCACCAACATTAGCAACGCGTTCAGAAAGGCTGGCACTTGGCCCAATGACCCACACATGTTCAGCGACAAATATTTCGCACCATCGTTTGTCACCGATCGGCCGCAACCAGATCTTAGTTATAAACCTGGTCCATCGGGTATCCAGCCAGGGTCAAGTGAGAAAACTGGTCCAGAAACTAATCCTCAACCGGGATCATCTAATGACGTGACAGTTCTCTCACCAGAAATCGTAAGACCATTCCCGAAAGCACCTGCTCGATTAGTAGTAGTCAGCAAACGCCGCACGAGGAAAGCAGCTGTTCTCACTGACACTTCTAAGAAAAACGCACTCGCAGAAGAACAGGCAAAAAAAAAGGGAGGAAGAAAATAGCACCGAGAAGGGAGTAAAGGAAAGGAAAACATTGGTCAGCACAAGAACAACACTAAAAAAGGAACAAACCGCAAAAACCCAGCTCGGAAGAAAATTTTGCAAGACGAAAATGAGAGCGATAAAAACTCTCTTGTGCCCCTGCCGTCCCGCCATCTTCTCAACCCTTCTACACTCTTCATGCCACCACCCTTGCTTCCTTTTTCTCTCCTTCCTCCCCCTCTTCTCCTCGCTTCTTCTGATCTCCTCCTTCATTCGTCTCTCAACCCCCTTCATCGCTTCTTGCAGTTGTTCTCCTTTCGTTTGCATATTCTTCACTTTTTTTTTATACTCCTCTTTCATCGTTTCCGACCATGCGCCCCTCCTACCCTTTCGTTCTCCATTCTTCGCCCCCCCCCCCCTTCCTTACTGTCACCTCTATCGGGTGATGGTCCGATTCTCCCCTATCCCCTACCGTCATGATCTGTATCTCCCTTCTCGTCCTTTCCACCCCTATCACATAGTCTATCACCGTTTCCCCTCTGCCTCCCGTGTACGTGTATTCCCCCTCCTCGTCCCCCTCTACATTTCCATTCATGATTTCCCACTCCATCTCCTCTAGCACTTTTACTAGCTTCCTACCTTCCGCATTCTCTTTTTTGTCTTTCGACTTTCTTCTACCTTTGTCCTCCCTTCCCTTCCCTGCCTTCCTCCTCCTTCTATCTCTGTCCTCGCATTAAAATCGCCCCCTATTATCATCTTTTCGTTTTCCTCTCGTGTCTCGATTCAGTCCTTAATTCTCTCCAGCTTCCTCTCGATGTCCCCATTTACATACACCCTTACTACCGTCCACTTGTCTTGTTCCATTACTTATTAAAAGTGATGAGTGATGTAATTTTTTCTCCATTATTCATTAAAAGTAACGGAATGTTTTTCGGTTTCCATTACTTCCAATGAAACCTTTTTCAGTACTCATTATTTTTAGTGAAATTTTTTATTTTTTTGAAATTACGGCGTGCATATATCGGGAAATCAAAAAAATAAAGTGCATCTGTACCTGTAGCAAAACAATATAAAATAAAAATTGTAACAAATTCCTTTCTCTCTCCATAAAAATTATTGAATTTATTACGTATAATATTTTAACGTTTGTATAAATTTAAGACCCGACGTAATTTAAATTTCTGGTGGTCCTCAAGGGTATCGCCGCGTGAGAAGGTAGAAAAATAATTGAAAGAATGTGATGGATTAATATATATGCAAGCACAATTTCTAACGTTCGATTCGCTGTTAAAAGAATGCCCAACGTGTGCCAAAAATGTTATTTAACGGTAAATTACATGGAACATCTCGAAGCAGTAGGCGACAGCCCCGGTCAATAACACACATACATGTTCATCTAATTACGACTGGCAGGCCTCACGCATCACGATATGAAGAGATTTTGATCGTGCTACACGCACACAATATATTTAAAGGTAAATACCACTGGCGCGACAAGGACGGTGCCCCGGGACACAGTTCCACACGAACACAACTAAATGGGTGAGTTTCGAACAGCTGCACATACAATATAAATAAGTTGACACGAATAAATAACGTAATGATTGTTTAAACACGAAATAAAGTCTTGAGGCGGGCTCATGAATGTCACATCATATAACAGATAGCACAAATGCATGAAATTGACGACAAAAATATAACATCGATTACAAATATAAATTATTGAAGTTCGTGAGATGCGGACAGACGATTCAGGCTCCGCAACCCGTAGCACATTTGGGCGCGTGACATACCGACAACGATCAGAATTGTTATCCTCCACGTGTCGCAAAAAACAAATTCTAACGAATTTGATTTGACGACGATCTTGGCAGCCAATCACTGGTCATCGGCGACTAGCGGCGAAGGGCCCGTGGGTGCGAGGGACCCCAAACACAACGCGAGGCACGCGTGATACGGTGGAACCATATGCACATGCTCATGGCGGTCTTCCCGAGAGCTGACCGTTACAAAATTAAAAATAATAATAATAATAATAATAATCCAAAATAAAATACATTAAAAATATATTTTTAAAATAATTGAAATTAAAAAAAAAAAAATTCAAATAAGCTTCATTGGAAATAATGGGTACGGAAGAACGTTCCATTACTTGCAACGAACAATGGAAAATAATTTACATTACTTATTAATCTTATGAATAAGAGAAAAAAATCCACATTCCTAACTAAAATAATAAGTAATGGAAAAAAATCTACAATATCCATAAAAAAATAATAAATAATGCAATTTTTTTTTCATTGAAACTTTTGCAACCCTAATCCCTACCAAGGTATTTGAGTTATTAGAGCGGGGAAAGTGTAATTTCCTCACCTTGGAGTATGAATCCTCTGAGATCGCGAGAGCCCGTGATTCGTTACTTTTATCCGAGCCGTGGACGGAACACTGGTATGCTGTTTGTCGAATTCAGGTAGCAGCCCGATTGGTTCGTTTTCTGAAATGTAAGGCCGAGAACTTCGTCCATCATGCTGGTATAACGGTGAATCCGATTGATTAGTCTTTCCGTGGGATCTCGATCCCTGGTGAAAATTAGTAGCGGAGGGCTGTAAAGTCATTGAAAGTCATGATATCAGAATGGCAATAGGAGAGATTATCTCACAGTAATGAGGCAGACGATCGGAAACCGTTTGACGCACGAGCTCGGCATGCATATAATAATTTTAAAAACAAAATTTGGGTTGGATGAGGGCAAAGGTGATTTTTTTTACTCTTAGTCCATAGTAGTCGCAAGAAATACTTGGAAAGAAAATGTGTTGAGCCTGGCAATGTTTCCTGTACTGACAAGCGACGATTAACGTTTCTCTAGTTTCCTTTATTCAAACTCGTTCACGTGAAAGGTTCACAGGTATTAGTGTATTTTTTCGTATCTTTGTCTAATTCTCGACTGATACATGTCGAATGCAGCAGCATCAATTTTATTGACAACGATTTAATAATTTTTTTACCTCGTGTAGGTCTAACGATTAATATTTCCTTAACATTTGTCTCAAATTGATGTTTGTGGCGAACTTACTCCATAACATCTTATTTGGGTTAGTTCGCGTTTGCTTTAGCACATGAGAGGAATGTCGAATTACATGTCTCAATGGCAAGACTCGATTGGAACCGTGTGACATATGAGCCAATTTATCAGGTATTGGACAACTTTGGGCTCCGCTAACTGGGATCTTTATGATATTTACACAGCTTGAAGTACATGTTGAAGAACAAATTCCTGATATTTTCACTTTAAAAAAAAAATGTTTGGCTGCTGTCAGTTAAGGTATTTTCCATTCTTTTGTTTTTTTCATTTTCACATGCTTACGCTCTTCAAAGAGTTATATAAAAAATCTGCTTTTGACGTGGAATTGTCAAAAATCTCAGTTTTTTGAAAGAAATATCGGTTTTTGATATCGATTCTCGAAAATTGAGTAAAATCGAATTTGAACCTTAAAAAGATGTTTCCGGCGGCTGCTCAAATTTGGGAAATTTTCTCAATGATCTGGTCCTAGAGCTGAAGTCAACATTCGATTCATCAGACCTTTCAACTTCGTACCACTTTCCCATGAGCTAGTGGAAAAAATTTCTTCGTTTTGAAAATAACTAAAAAGTGGTCAACAGATCGAATTGATAATTTGCTAAAACGTACATCTTAGCGAGTGGAGAATTCGCACGATATATTCGACAAATCGAATGTTAAGGTAATATTGATTATTCGTAAACTTACCGCGGTCATGTTGAAATTGGCCAGTGGTCGCAGTTCTGTATGGTGGACATTCGTCACTTGAGCAAGTGCCCCGCTGCACAGCCAAAAGACCATAAATGGGTAATTCATGACGATCAGCACCGACCAAAACTTTTCACGCCGAGTATAAAATTAGTCGTAGATGTTCCAGATGTTGCAGAACTTATCAGCGATTATGGCTCGTGGTCTTTGTGAAACACGAAAAAACTCAACTGACGGTTTGTTGGGTTAGTTTGAAGTTTTTATAGAGTCCGACTGCCGAAAAATACGACGAAGTTCTGCGAAAGAAATCTACAGCCACGTGTTGCTTCGATATCGGTAAATACGTATGTATCCAGTCGGCTAACTTCTTTAGAAATTGTATTGAGCGTATCTAGGCAAAAGAATTTCGTCGTCTTTTTCAGTGTTAATAATTCGTCTGGTCGGAATTTTTTTATAACTCGTGCTGGGACACGACGTTAGGATATATAAGCTGAGCGAGGCAGTCTCGCTTAAGACTTGGAAGTCTACGAAAACATCTATCATTCCACACCAGTACTTCAGTATTTAAAGTTGGTCCGTGATGTTTTTTTTTCGAAAACATTTTCTCCGACATGATTCTTTTTGAAGCCTCAAGATTACTCCCAGCAATTTATATGGAATAATACAATAAGAATTGAAAAACTTGAAACAAAACTGTTTCACATACACAGCAACAATTTGAGAAATATTTTTGAAATGCAATACTCCAACACCATCTTCAGCAACATTTGAGTGCTTATTTAGTCGCGCGGGAATGGCGAATTTTTCGTATAATTGTCGGATCACTCTGGAACTCGTAAGAAAATTAAAACCGGGTCCAACCGAGTCACCAGAAATCAGGGTTGCGACAGGGTGATTTAGTTTACGAATTTTCTTCAGCTTCCGTTCTACACTCAAAGAACACTTAATTTTTTGCAGAATCTTCGAATCATCTTGAAGGTCGACAATTTCCGCGATAATTTCATAATAACAGACACGCTATAATCGTATAGATAATATAACGAGACCTCTCGAGGATTAGCTCGTTGCCGAAACTTCGCGAGCATTTTTTAAATATTGCTTGAAACCTAGGTGGGGGGGCGAACCAATTTCATCAAAAAATGACCTTTCCTAAGGAGCACTCTAATGTATATATTACGGGTAAGGTCCGATAAACGGGTAGATCCAGGTTTGCCCGGGTAAACCGCGTTTTATCGGCTTTCGCTTGGGTAAAGTCCGAAATATGTTAGAAATTGTACACCTTTCGGGCTTCAATCCGAGTAAATTGCGTTCTCTCCGCTTTCGCTTGGTTAAACTTGGATGTACCAAAAATGACAAGGCCATAAATGTTTAGAAAACATATTTGATAGAAAAAAAAACAAATTTTACAAATAAAATTAAATACATCGGTGAGACAACAATACGCTTAAGGTTGTTTAGAAGTAGGGTGGGGGTGGACGAGAGTGGGAGAGATTTCCCTATGCTTATACATTGGGCGCTGTAGATATATTTTTTTCGCCCTGCAAACTGTCCAATTATATTAAAAAAATTTTTACTTGATAAATATGATTGAAATTAATATAAGACGGAGTCTTTATCGATCATATAATCATATTTTTACTCTTGATTATTTTTAAATAATTAAAAGTTAGAATACTAAAAATCATAAAAATAAGGAATAATCGCGGCAACGTTGCGGG
The DNA here is from genome assembly GCA_963971145.1 of Sussaba pulchella. Lineage (NCBI taxonomy): Eukaryota > Metazoa > Arthropoda > Insecta > Hymenoptera > Ichneumonidae > Sussaba > Sussaba pulchella. The sequence continues at coordinate 2,587,454 of OZ020171.1, read as the reverse complement.
CCCTCTAGCTACCCGTGTTCAGTACCGTATACTCAAAACTCATGGGAAAAACGGGTAGGTTTCGAAGTCCAGAATCTCATTCGGCCGAAAACCATTTTCACGCGGTACAACGAGCTACGCCACTATATCTATATATATACGTTTTCGGCTGACTGAGATTCTGAACTTCGAGACCTATCCGGAAAATCAACAATAACATAACCGCACAATTATTTTGTGAGTAAATGTTTCGTTGGCCGTTTTATTTAAAAAAAATTAAAAACTATGAATCCTCAACAAAATGAAAAAACAAATACGGAAAAAAAGAAAATGGAAGCGACAAATAGTGATAATAATGGTAAAGATAATAGCAAAAAGAAACGTTTTATGTGGAAAAATAAATGTGTAACAGAAGCTGTGTACAATTTGCGACTGAAACAACAACAAAACTTTGGTCACCGAAAGAAATCAACGAGTGAAAATAATCTTCCGTCTGAATCCGAAGCGTCTTCTTCTAAAAAACAGAAAATGGCATTTGGACGCCGAATAATTGATCTAGATGTATGGGCTGAGAATGACCGGTGCAAAGCCTGTGGGCACATCTTATCCTTAGCGAATATCATTGAGGAGAACCGGCATGGGCTAGCTTCACTCATAATAATCCGTTGTCAAGATTGTTTGCAAGAAAATTCAATCACGACCGATAAAACATTTACGGCCCCAGATGGTAAAACAATGTATGAGATTAATGCACGAATTGCACTAGGTAAGTTTGAAAAAAATTCCCTTTTTTCAAGAAGTGAATAAAATTAATTTTTTTAATTGAAAATTTTATATTATTTTAGGACTTTTCGATGCAGGTATGGGTTGGACACATCTCAATAAATTATTAGGAGTTTTGGATATGCCATCATTCAACAATCACTTGCTCAAGACGCATGAAGAGCTGATTGGAGAAGCTGTGACACGGGTTGCCGAAAAGAGTTGTAAAATAGCTGCTGCGTTAGAAAGACGTTTGGCCCTCGAAAAATTCCTATCCATAAAAAAATCCTTGTAGGTTTTTTTCCCGTTTTTCGTTTGTATTGCTTTGTAGGTGCTTCGCTTCATCATTATTTTTCTACCCAACCATTCACCCTTATCGCATTGTACATAGTTATTACCGTTTATAATTATTTTAAATTGTTAAACAAATGGATTTATTAGTTAGACGAAAGTCTGATTCAAAAAAGTCATTTTTTACAATTTAAAATGAATAATTTAATAATCAATTTTACATGATTTTAATTTTATACTGTCTTGAGATGAGGCTGAGTGTGGAATAATAAATGAAATAGCAATGAATTTGATTGAAATATGAATTATTTCAAAGCCCCGAATCCCGCATGACCCAACCCATAACCTTGATCCTTAATTTCGTTAACAGGCCAGAAGAAACGCCGGATAATTTTCTGTTGCCTAACTTGACAGAGGATCAGGTAAAGACAACATTGTCTGCTATTGAGTCTACCGCCCGTGACTTCCCCGAAGATGTCGTTATTCCCGGTTTAACTGATAAACAAAAAAAAAAAAAATATTGTCTGGTGATCTAAACGCTATTCCCTGCGATTGGATTGTTCGTGTCATGGCATCATACGATATGGGGTGGCCTACTCGAGGAACAGGAAGAGATTATGACAGCCTTAGCGGCTACGGAGCTCTCATTGGCGTTCAATCTGGCCAAGTACTTGATTTTGACACTAAGAATCGGAAGTGCAAGCAATGTGATGAGGGGCATCCCTGCAGCGACCATAAATGTAGTAGAAACTGCGCAGGAAGTGCAAAAAGCATGGAGCCAGCTCTCGCAGCAGACTTAGTTGCTCACAGCAACATTCTCAAAGAAGCCAACATTGAAATCGGAGTTCTCGTTGGGGACGATGACAGCTCAACTATCTCTGCAGTACGTCAAGTCTCCCATCATCAAGTTATAAAATTTTCTGACACCAATCACGCTTCGAAAAATGTTAAAAAAGTGTTATGGTCTATGAGTAAAAATCATCCTGAACTAAAGAAAAATGCCATCATTTACCTGCACAGATGTTTTACATACGCAGTAGCTCAGAATAAAAATGATAAAAATGCCATGAAGGAGACGATAAAACAAATAGTCGATCATTCTTTCAACAAACATGAGCACTGTGGAGACTGGTGCAAATTCGAGAGAGACAAAGAAAATTACAACCATTCAACGATACCTGGAGGTCTGAAGAGTGTGGCATTGTATGAAGACTTGTCTCAATTCTTCAACAAATTAGCAGAAAACGTTGAAAAATTTGTCACTGCAAGCTCAAGTCAGCCTAACGAAAACTTAAATGCCATGATTGTGAGCAAAGCTCCCAAATCGCGATTCTATGGCTTGACAGCTTCACTTCATCATCGTGTTGCCCTTGCAATTGCGAGTAAAAATCTTGGGAACCGGTGCATAAGTGAAGTATTACTTGAATTAAATTTGACACCTGGTCCTTATATGAATGCGTATGTTGATGGGCGAGAAAGGCTCGCGCAAAATCGTAAACGAAAAATAGCAACAATTGCATTCAAAGCTCGACGAAATATGTTGAAAAAATATCGAACGATTTTGAGGAAAAAAAAAGAAAGCGTAGAAGGTCCAACATATGAGTCTGGTATGGGTCTATTGAATCAATCAGCTACCAATGATACGATCAAGCCATTACAGGAGCACCAGGATAACAACAATGAAATTTTAATGGCTAATGAACCCCCGGAAATTATCTTTTTTGATCTCGAAACAACAGGGTTCGGAAGTACTGCTGGAATTTTGCAAATCGCTGCAGGCTGTAATGGTTCATATTTTAATAAATATGTGACTCCTACAACGGCGATTAATTCTAAAGCCAGTGAGGTTCACGGTCTTACAAGCGGTTGTGGTGAATTATTTTATCATAGCAAGAGAGTGGAAACATTACCACTAGGTTGTGTGATGCGCGAATTTCATACTTTTCTCGGTTCTTTCGGTAAGCCTTGTCTACTCGTCGCACATAACTGTAATTTTGATAAGCCTCGTCTCATTAAAGCAATGGCTGAGACAGGTATGATACCTACCTTTCAGAAATGTATAATTGGTTTTAGCGACACCCTTCCGATTTTTCGCAATTTATTGAACAGGCACACTCAAACAAGTCAAGTCGATTTAGCCAAAGAATTCCTGACTGATGTATCGACAGACGAAGCACACAATGCAATTGAGGATGTACAAGTATTAGAGAAGCTAGTCAAATATTTTAAGATAAGTGATCATGCTTTTATTGAGAAAAAACAGAGCATCCAAGCATTTTTGCTCGACCAAGACAAAAAGAAACGTAATGCGAGGCTGACAGCAACAACATTAGGTCCCCTCCACAAAGTTATTTCCCAAAATATTTGCGATAAATTGATAGAGGCTTCTATTACGTATGATAAGTTCATTGAAGTATTCATTGCTGAAGGTGAACCAGGTGTTATTGCGCTTTTATCACAATCAGTCAACGGTAAACCTAACGTGACCAAAGATTCGAGAACTATAAATAATATAATTTACTTTTTGGAAAGTATTATCAATGTGATAAATGTAGAAAATGCAGAAAATATAAATATTAAATAATATATGTTCGATTTTATTTTATTTAATACCTTTATTTATAAAATTATTTATTATACCGAAATTATTTATAAAATAATGAATTAAAAAAGAATTTATGAAAAAAAAAGAAAATTTGTATTTACTGGGTATTCTAATTTAAATTTCGCGCGGGTAAGCATGAGTAGCATTCACTTTCATGTAATCCGCCCCTCCCTTCAGGCTTGAAAGTCCGGCGTTGCCGTGTCTGTTAGAAACATATTCACTCGGAGTAAATTTTGACACGATTTTCTATCTTTACGTTAAAATATTTTGCTCAGAAATCCTCAAATGTTGATGATTTTGGTATTGATCGACGCGGAATATTTCGAAGAATGCGTGGCTATTTTTTCAAAAAAAGTTCAATGTAACGAAAAGAGCTATCGCGAGTTCATTGCGGTGACAACTAACTCTCTCCATTTACTCTGTAGTTAAGCGGTAAAAATTACGCAACTTTACGATTTTTTTACTCCGTTAATAAGCTCCCAATCGACTTGAAATTTTACAGAGACATGACTCGAATAGTCGACTACCTATAGTATTAATTTTAATTTTTTCTCATTACTCGTGATTATCTTCTAAACAACCTTAAACCTAAACGTCGACGACTATCCGCCGAGCGACAAAACGCCGATGCCACTATACGCCGACGTCTTAACGCCAACAATCACAAAAAAACTTTCATAGATTATATGCATATGATATCATAATGGAGTTATTCATTCACAATACCACCATGAAGTATGAAAAGAAAGAAATAACTTAAATAACCTAAAACTAACCTAAATAAACTAGATAACCTTAATAACCTATTTTGTTCGGCGTTTTGTCGTCGCCGAATAGTCGCATCAGCGTTTTGTCACCCGGCGTATAGTCGTCGGCGTTTCGGTTAGGCGTTTTGTCGTATCACCAATGTTTTTACTTTTATTTGCAAAATGTGTTTTTGTAAATTAAATATGTATTTCAATCATTTATGGCTTTGTCATTTTTGGTACACCTAAGTTTAACCAAGCGAAAGTGGATAGAGCGCAATTTACCCGGGTATAGCCCGAAACGTGTACAATTTCAAATATATTTCAAACTTTACCCAAGCGAAAGCGGATAGAACGCAGTTTACCCGTGTAAACTAAGATCTACCCGTTCATCGGACTTTACGGATGATACATATGATTTATATTCTGATATATACACACTGAAGTCGACTTTTCGCTTGAAATAAGAACGATGGTACCCTTTCAGCCCCATATGCTTGTTTTCAAACCCGGTCGTGCTTTCACGTGGAATCGAACGAATTTCTCTCTTTCTCTCTCTCTCTTTCTCCATTCCTTCTTCTCTGTCGCTCTCTATCTCTCTACAGTTTAAGTCCGATGTTAAATTGCGATGTTGGAGCCCTGAGGGCGTTCTAACGGGGCCCTTGCAGGATCTTAGTGCAATATATAAAGTCTGATTCCGATTCTTCTCTCTTTTATCTCCCTCTCTTCTTCCTCCGTCCCAAGGAAGAAGCGTCGACTGAGCAAATATTGCAGCAGGATTTCAATAGTCATGTATTATATGTATGTATAAATGTATATACGTATATGTTCCTGGAGTTCCTGGGACAATAGCCGATTTTATGCGCGTATAAGAAAAGTGATCCACTATGAAAAAGGGCGTAGAACGCAGTGACGTCGACCCATTGGACATAGGCAAATGATTTCTCGACTCAACTGTTACTTGCTTGCTAGTGAATTCACAATATTCGACATTAAATTATTTGGTCCAGCTGCAGTGCATAATTTTGTTGTCGGGAGCTTTTACGACGGACGACTTCATATTTGTTTTTTTCATTGTTTATTTTTACGTGTAGCCCTTCTGATTTGGGGCTTCTGCAAATTGCTTTATATTCTTTTCTGTTCGACGGTTTCACAATTCTCCCCCTTAATTTCGAAAAACATGTAGCATTATTATCATACTATCGATATACACGCGTAAATCGCTCGCAGTGCCGCGTTCCCAGCGATCGCTAAACGTTTATCTCCGAGCCATTGCTTTTTTCCTTTCCCTCGCATCCTAGTGGCTTATACGATGGCCGAGCCGACGATAAAGAACCGCCAGCCCGAGAGAACCATTTCCACAACGAATAGACTGAAATTTTTTTTTTTAAATAAAAAAAATCGAAAACGATCACATTATTCTGAAACCGTTCAGTTCCCTGGTCGTTAGCGAAGTCGTTGAGCCAGAGAACAACAGGCGAGGAACTTGCTCGGGCCTGCAAGTTGATGATCAATAAAAACACGCATACATATCTCGATTCACTCAACGTTACAAAGTACTTCGCTTGTTACAAAAAAATTCATAGACGAAAAGACAAATTTCTTTTTTTATTTGCTTGCAGGAAACAGCGATGTTTATTACGACACAAAGGTGATGCGACTACAATACTGCTGGATGGTCCTCGTGACCGTCGTTTGGATCGCTCCACTCGGTGGCGCATCGTCAGAGTCAACCGGAAATGAAACGAGCGATCAAACACTCGCAAGCTACGGTAATGCGAATGCAAAAGGTGAAATTACATCCAACCGACAGGAGAATACGATGATGGAGGGTCTGCACAAGAAGTGGAAGGCGAAAACGTTGTCATTTCTGGAAACTACGGATTCGCGACTCGTTATAGAAGACGTGAAAGTTGACGGTATCGCGGTAAACGAGATTGGAGAAACGTCCTCGACGGAATACGTCGAGAAACCGAAATCGATTGCACATGATATTATCGATGGTAAAACCGCTCTTCCGAAAGCTACATCCCACGGCCATTACTATAACGAGAAGCTCGGTGTTCTCCGGTCTGTCTCGCAGAACTCACGTAACAACGGAAATCCGATATCTTCGAGGAAAAATACCGTTGCGCCTAACGTCACGAAACTTGGTACGGATTTCTCGAAAAAATCCGTCCCGAAGCTTTCGAATGTGCGAAAAATGATGGATGAAAAAATAAATAATCCTACGACGTTATCCGAGACTAAATCTCCAAGATATAAAGCAGCGTCTCCGGGTCCCAGAGTATTACCACCCGAATCACCTCGCGGACACAGTCGACAAATGATAACACGTGACCCAGTTTACGGTCCTGAGTTTACGTCGATCGAAAATGCTTTAGAATTATTTCCCTATCCATCAGTTTTGATGGAAAACGCAAAAAAATTGAGCACACGAAACGAGATAAAGAACGTTCGCGAGAAGCCGAAAAATCTACGCGACATCAATTACCCGAAAAAGAGGAAAAATAAAAAAGATGAATATGACGTTGAATTCGCGGTGAGAAGTAAATCGAGTGAGGTACACGGTGAGAAAACTGGGTTTATCGATAAAAAAAAGTCCGTGGAAAACGAGATATACTCGAGAGGGAAATTCCGTGGCACAAAGAACAATTCGGATAACGTCCTGGTGACTGGCGTGCCGGAAAAGACGAGAATGGGGTTCGGCCGCGGGCGTCTCGTCGATAACCCGGTAAATCCGGATAGCGCGAGAGACTACAGCATTCTCAGAAGAGTCGTTAGAAACCCGGTCACCGGTTCAGAAATGAAAAACGAGCATCGTAAAACTCTTATCACGCAAGTGGCAGCCAAAGAGGTTAATCTCGAGCCCCAATCGCAGGAGCAGCAGCAGCAGCAGCAGCAGCAGCAGCTGAAGTTCCAGCAGAAGCAGCACCTGAAAGAGCAAATGCAGAACCGGCAAAAGCCTGAACAAAAAGTCTATACGAAAATGGATTCGCTCGTGAAAGATGAATCTGTGAGCTTGGAAAACGTAATGACGACACTTGACAATAAGTTAAAAGGATTTCCATCGGCCCTTGAACCGCATCGCGAGAACAACCCATTGAACACGATCTCGAGTGTGATTGCGAAGCGAACGAGGAAAATGAAATTTTCCGGCAATAAATTCGACGACGATCAATCGTCCCGGAAAATGGAGATCGCTCAAGAGAGTCTCGTTCTTGCGGGTCTCACGAAAATAGCACCCCGCGAATTTCCACTATACCCGATTACTGACAATGAAAAATACGACTCTACTCAACGCGACAACGTTATGGAAGAACATCCGGTAAATTTAATTAAGAAAATGAACACCTTGATTCCAACCGGGAAGTCTTTTCCAACAAGTTCTACATCCACGACAATACATCCTGATAGTTTCGGACCGAACAGTCATGGCAGTAATGTAGAATACATTTGCGCTGACGGAGGTAAATCGAAGGAAATTCTTCGCACGGAGCGATGCAGCGAACAACGTTCTAAAGAATTTCCCGACCGTCTTGAAAATAATTTAGGCAGTCCAGGAATCTACGGTGTTACCGGTGATGGTAAAGGTAGTGTTTACGACGACAATTACGAGAAAAATAAAAATAGCGACGGTACGAAAGCCATTGAGGTATTCGTCAGGGTCCTTCGAGACTCGAAAGCCATGATTCGAGCTCGAATTTCAAAAAGAAACAAAATCCCCGTTGTAACCAGAAGCAGTTACGTCGGCTCGTTAGGAAGCTCATCCGAGGGATTGAATTTGATTGATCGTTCACAGCCGGAACTACGTGTCCGACGGGAAGTGCACTGGGAAAATGGTAGAACCCTGGAACCCAGCCAACAAACAATTTTCATTAAGCCGGAAACGATGAATTTGATGCCCTCCGGAAAGCAAGAAGCTCATCAGACGTCAAGCTCTCGGGAATCGAGTCCTCATATAGGTGCCGTAATATTAGGATCAGTGCTGGAGCTTTCAGATAAAAACATGGGAAATGGCCCAGCAGATGCGGATGTGGACATTAGCGTCTCCGAGTCTTCATTTTCCAGGACAAGTAAAACTCCCGAGAAACTGAAACCTCGACCCTCAAACTTTGACCAAAGCGATAATGTCCGCCAGAAGAGATTCCCGAACCACGGGGTTCCCAATATAACTGCCGGTAGCCTCTGGGCATACGGAAACTTTGGCAAACATACAACCTCGCAAGCTACTGCACTGTCCGACGAAAGCAGACCACGGAAAACCGTCGGTCACGAGGAGAAAACCGATAGTTCGACAAGTTCAACGAAGATCGATAACATTAAATGGCCAATCGATGAATCGTATGACGACGGATCTTCCATTAAAAGGATATCTCTATCGCATTTCGCGATCGGAGTATCGACTACGTCTCATCGAGGCGTAGAGTTACCGAATAACGTTTCGACGCAATCAATGAAAAGCCGAATTACGACCGAAGAAAGTACTTCGACTTCCAGCCGTCCAATGGCATCAGGAAGTTTTTATCATCATGCAAACTCCGGAATCGTACCTTCGTCGGAACTTCGTGACGTAAGACCAACCGAGACGGTTGTACGAGCCATCGAGGGCATGGTAACGGATCTCGAGACGTCAGAAACGCTTCTGAATATTACCAGCACTGGGCAACTAATAGAAAACAACAAGATGCTTTTGACGGCAACGACTGAAATTCCAGCTGTCGCGTCGTTCAACGAATATTCGCTCACTTCCACCACGGGCCGTCGTAATGCAACATTTGCTAAGTTGAACGAGCGTGAAAAGTCATTTGTGGCCAGGATACCGGAATCAGGAAGCTCGCGGCAACTGCGGAGTGAGCAAACCCTCGAAAACGTTGGAGTTATCGTAGGTGCGGGCAACAAACAAACTTTCAATTACCGTTCAAACGATAATTCAACGCGAACAGCAGCATCGTTTAATCAATGGCCGGTTAAGTATAGCGCCATCGTGGAAGGCGATTTGGTGCTCGGAGGTTTGATGATGGTGCACGAGAGAGAAGATTCGGTTACCTGCGGTCCGGTTATGCCACAAGGCGGTGTGCAAGCACTCGAAGCTATGTTGTACACTCTCGACTGGGTCAACGAACGTGACTTCGTACCCGGCGTAACAATCGGTGCTCACATCCTCGACGATTGTGACAAGGACACGTACGGACTCGAAATGGCCGTTGATTTCATCAAAGGTGAGTAATTATTTACGAATTTTACCATCGATCTCCATTAACGGCGATTATAATTCTGACTAAATCGTCGATACATACTGTAACGAGTTGACGCGTTTGAGGTATAACGAAATCAGCTTGCTCGTTATTCGATGCAAGTGAACCGTATCAGCTTTGATCTAATTTTGCTTCGAATCTAATTTCACGTTCTACTTATTCGCGTTTGATTTTCATCGATAATTTTTAATTCATTCTTTTCCATTTGAATTTTTTCATTATTATTTTTTTTTTTTTTTTGCAAATTGCATTTTATTATAATTTTTATTATGTGATTTATTGATAAACGATAAACTTGTCGTTGTTGTCGGCCGTTGATTTAATCAAAGATGATTCTTTTATTCCGAATTTTACTATTGGACTGATAGCACCGATGATAATTCTGACAAGGCCATAGGAATGTGTTGCGATGACGAGACTCATCTAAAATCTGACAAAATCACATCGCTCGTTATCCGATGCAGATAAACCGAAGCTTTTATATATTCTTCAAATGTCAATCCGAGTTTTACTTATTCGCATTCAATTTGTATTGATATAAAATTGTCGTTGTTATCTAATTACGAATAAAACACGATTTTCATCGACCGCCTGCGCTTGGAAAAACAAGAAGTCTTACAAGCTCTCCGTTGGAAATGCTTTTACCTACCGAAGCAACTAATCAATTTCCGTCTACGAACCTCCCACGCGAAAGACCGACTGTCGGTAAATAGACGTGAAAGCCAGCGGAAAACTCTGAAGATTTTCCGGTAACGCTCGGTGACCCGCGGTCGGAATGACGGCAATGTCCGACTGGCGCGAATGAAATTTCAATCTCGCACCGTTTCCGACATTGCCCTCGTGGATCAATCGATGACAGGATTTTACCGCACCAGAAAGACATAAAAATGCATTTCCCGTACGCCGCATCTCTGCGAAATTTATCGATGCCACATTTCCGGAATAAATTACATCAAATTTTGTCGAGCGTTCGCGTGACCGCTGATTAATGGCTGCATATCCGATCATGTTTACATCCTTCGAAGAAACAATCGAAATTGTTTTCATGTTGCTGCATTGCCCAGATATGGGTTCTATGCCATTTAATCATGGACAAGACCTCGATTGATCGTTTTGAATACATGGATTGTCGTATTTTGCGTTTCTGCAACGTAACTTATATTTGGTTTTAAAAACGTATAATTCTCGCGAGATGTTTTTAGTCATAAATATTAAGCTTCTAGGTGCAGTTGATATTTTGTGCTCGATCCAATTCAGCTGGTCCGATAGCTCGTTAAATTTGTAATTTAAATTACTTGAAAAAAATATAAAATAAAATAATAACAATCATAATAATAAAAATAATAATAATAATAGTAATCGATACAGACTAATGGAGGCCTCCAGGAGCAGTAGTTCGGCTTTAGGACGGGTTGATCAACGATCGGAGCCCATACAAAGGGTGGTGATCTTCTCCCGCGACACAAACAGACACTGCCACGTCGCACGGCCGATCGTGCCGTTGGCGACACTTAACGTCAAGAATGCTGCCAACTAAGGCAAGTGGATGGACATACTGAAGGCGTTTAAAAACGATTTCAGAGTTTCACCGAACTTGTTCTGGGTTGTGGAAGCTTACGTATGGACTAAAGACTAGACGGATAACATACAAGACAATTGAAGGACCGGTGACCAGACAAACCACTGCGGTGATCGCCCAAGGATCCATATATACTTGGTTCAGACTTTTAAAAAGAAACCTACGACAGCCTGGTCAGACTGAAGTTCCCGCTCGGGCTCCTACTCGTCCCATTCGCCGATGACGCGATGTCGGTGATCGTCGAGTGAGGTCGAGAGCTGGCGGAGTACAAACTTAACCTAACGATGAGATGGGTCGGTCGATGGATGACAGGCCACGGACTGCAATTAGCATAAGAAAAGATGGACCGGTGATTCTCACGAGAAAGTTCAAGCGGACGAGACGACCGTCGAAGGTCGAGACAGACGAGATCGAAGCCGGAGGAAAAGTCAAGTACCTAGGGGGTGAACCTGGATCCAAAGATGACCTTCTGACCTCACATACAAAAGACAGCCCGGAAGGTGGCCGAAAGGGTAGCGTCCTTAAGCCGCCTAATGGCAAATACGAACGGACCGAGATTGGAAAAACGGTAACTGTTGATACCAACGGTCCAATCGATACTTCTCCACGGTGCGGAAATCTTGGCGGAATCCCTGAAGACCGAAAAATACTGCCACGCAATCACGACCGGACGGAAACAGAGCACACTGAGGATCGCGTGCTCCTACCGGACTGTCTGAGCGCAGGGCGTCCTGGCGGTTGCCGGCTTGATCTCCATGAATATGCTTGCATTCGAACACAAGAGAATTGACTGGAGCAGCGTGGGCGCGAGATGACAGGACGCGGTAATGACAGGAATAGACGGGACAATACAGACGTGGCAACAACGCTGGACGGAAGGAACGACAGGGAACACAGACAGACTGGACAGGGGAACGAGGCGGTTGATAAAGGACCTGGACCCGTGGACCAAACGGGAGTTCGGGCACGGGAATTTTTACGTCACTTTCCTGCTGACGGGACATGGGTAGTTCAGACTGTACCTTTGCAATGTAAGCAAAGTCCGAACATTGGACCGCAAATACTGCGGACACGGACTAGACGGCGCGGAGCATACGTTCTACGAATGCGACCGCTGGACAGGACCAAAACAGAGACTAGAGGCGACCGTGGGAAGCATCACCGGCGACAGCATCGTTGTGGTAATACTTCACCGGACGGAACGGAAACAACTAGGTGCTGCCTACTCAGAGACGATTTCAAGACGGAAAAACGTCGACGACTGCTTTACATGACGGACCTGACGCCACGACAGACGAGACATAAACAGGACTGACGGAACAACGAGCCGTACACGGACGGACCATCGAACCAGAAGTAATAGTAAGCTAGTTCGTGGCTAGGGGAGGACCCAGGGGGGATGGGGACCACTTTTTTTAGTAATAGTTACAGAGAAATAATAATAACAATTGAGTGATATTAGAAAGCAATATATGTTGGGATTCAGATATTGTCGATTACTAGCAGGTTAGCTCCACGTCTAGGTAATCAATTCCACAATTTCGTCGCTTTAGTATTCAATACTTAGTATGTGTTGCTCACTTTGTGACTTGCAAATCTCCGAATATGGCTCGCATTCGAGACAAGACCGGTAAATTGTAATTCTTTTGATTCAATGCATTAGATTGATATCGGAAACAGTTACAAATCGTAGACGCCTATAAAAATTTATTGTAAGGCAAATGTACGTGGATTCAATACATAATACAGATAATCTACATGCACGTGTAATCATCGGGTGAGCAGTGGTATATGCAGATAGTGATTTTGCCTCGCAGTGCTTTCAGTTATTCGTCAGAGCTCGCGTCTCGCGTTCTGCGTTTGCAACGCAGAAAAAAGCCAAATACAAAAAAAAAAAGAAATGGAACATTTTTCATCTTTATCTGCATGTCAAACAATGGCATAATGGCAAAACCGAAGCGCAATCAGTTGCAGGCGCTCGACGACTCCGCAAGCCCGGAGAAAATGGTAAATGTGTAATGATAAAATCGAATTCCCTCGTCGAGCATACTCCGCTATTATGAAATCCATGATGCTTCGGTTCTTTCGCTGTGCTCGGCAATTTTTTTCCAACTGTGCAAACTTCAGCTCACACGTTGAAATTCTTACGGCAAAAGTAATCATCGAGCGGTTTTGCCTGGAGACGAAGCGATCGCGTGCCACACACGTTTGACCGCGGTTGCCGGAAAATCTCGAAAATGCATCAGCCGGATTGAATTCGTGTGATTGATAACCGCGAGGCTTTCGAGAACGTGTCGAGAATAAAATCAACGTCAACAATCGATCCGAAAATATTGCGCTCTCTGCGGGGTAACAAATTATTCATGCGTGCCAAATGTTGCGTTGAGAGACCAGGTTAGTGTCAAATTATCCGTGGAATAAAAAAAAAATTGTTGCATTTTTTTAATGTCTGAATCTTTACTAAAAATCGTAAAATTTTTTTGGGACATTCGAATTATTTGAACTCTGAATTATTTACACTTCAATTGAAATAATTTTATTTGAGATATCAATATAATATTTGAGTATATGATTCTTCGTTGTATTCGCTACGGCTATACAGAATATATTTTTCAACTTGAAAATTTATTAACTATCGCAACGACAAATTTTATGGGAACACTCAAAAATTCCACGTTCTTATTTTTGCGCGCTTTCAGTAATTGAAAGAGCTCATTTGCATCGCGATCGTAATACTATCACTGACCAATATAACTTTAGTCATTATTTTTTCACCCGCAATCTTGTGACAACATGTCACGCGCGCCGTCGACACATTTTTTTCGAGGTGTCATGTTTGCTCATATATATCACAAGACGTTTTTTCCCCAAGAAAAACAAAATTAGATCTGTATCCCACAGGAATGAATTCATCAAATACAACCGAAACCAAATCGATTTTCGTCAAATTCCCTGCGAAAAAAATACATAAAAAACGGCTTATTTTTAAGCCCTTTTCTTCTCTGTCTCTCTCCCTTTCTTCTATTTTTAATTTCGTGTTCAAAAGCTCATGGAAAACCTAATCTAGCCTCTCGAGAAAGTAAGTGTGGATAAGTGCACCCCCATTAACGCCCTCTTGTGTTGAAGACCCGAACTCGCACGGGTTGAACACATCAAATGCATGCACGGGCTGAACACACGAGTTCCGAATATCGAACAAGGCACATTACCAGTTAAGTCATATATGTTCGGTGTCTGCGCATGATACGAGCAAAGCTCGAGGATGCTGCCCAGCGGTCTGTACGTTTGGTCGGTGTACCATGTATATGGATGGGTCGTTACCGATCGCTCACATCCCCAATGTCACTGCTTACGGTCACTTTGTCGGAGTCTCGTCATTGTACCGAGTGGCCCGTAACGGGAGTAACGATTAAATCAGATGCATGAAGTTCACTCAAAGCGAAATGGTTTTCGCAACCGTATATTCGTCGTTATTCCGCCTTTCCGTCGATAAAGATCGATGGACGTTGCCGACGGTTACTACAAATTTCACTTCATGTAACCGTTTTCGTAATTAATGTAAATTATCATTTGATAATTTACAAAATCGCAATTATCTCGTACCGCAAGCTTCAAAACGTAACGATATTCATGGAATATTTAGTCGATAGGAATGTAAAGAGATTCGTCAATAAATCGGGGCTACCGATGGATTTCAACTAAGCTCGTATTGGCCCAAAAAAAAAGGAGTCATGCGGTGGTTCTTGCCTAGCGCTAGTTGCAACCCAGGTTACGTTTGAATTGCACGAGCTTGTAATCGATAGCCCTTACGGTGGGGACTGATTAATGTTGCCGCAAATCCGCAAAGGTATCCATCACGAAAACTTCCATTACTGATTGGTTACGGTCGCTGATTCAAAGTTACGGGATTTCGACGGTAGGGAAATGCCAGATTTCACTTTTGACTGAAGCTACGTACCGACGGAAAATCAGGAATAGACGGAGGTTCAGAATTACGGCGTTGGGTGGAACCAGCCGGGCATGGACTTATTGTCGTTGACGCTTTGTCATGACCAGAAGGACGTCGAGAAACGCTTGATGACAATGAAGGCACATATTGAAAGCGAGTTACGGTTTTGCATAACCGGGTTGGCCGTAACGTATTGTTCGAACGGGTTCAATGTGAAGAACACCCGAGAGTTGTCTTTCCGTAAACTAGTTTGCTCAATAATTATAGTTACAGGTTTGAATTAACTTATTTCGAATCAGTCAGCGATCATCGTCGAGATAGATGTCAGAGAATCTTAAGATAGTTGGTGAATATATTTTTGCAAATAGAAACTATTTAAAAATCGTACTATTAATGGAAATAGAGATATTTTTATAAATGAAACGAAAACTCGTCAGGAGCGTGTTAGAAACGCCTATAGGGCGGGATAGGGTTCGATGAGGTATTTTTATGATTCGCAACAACTGCTATTTCACCTGAAAAATTTATTTGCTTCTGAAAAAGAGTTTTTTAAAATTATTTTTTTAAAACTATTCTTGCTACACTTTTTGTTGCAATTTCCGCTGAACGTACTAATTAAAAGTTAGATTCTCAATTGTTTTTGAATATTTTACATCGATAGTTTAGAAATTACACGGAAGGGGGGCCGCTGTGATAACGACTTTAAAAGCAAATGTCTCGGGACTGAAAAGTTTAATTCAAAAAGTTGTCAAACATGTTTCGTTGCATTTTAGGAGATCTCTTAAAAGTCAAACCACTTAATGAGGGAAGTGAACAAAAAATGATGGGTATATCAAAAATTGATAATTGCTGTTTTCGGGTCATGAATCCACCCCTCTATATCGAATTTTATCTGAAAGGGTAGATAAATGAGGAAATTGGAGGATTGTGGTATACAGGACATGGCCGGACGGCCTGACCGAAACCATAAGGGATCCTCGACTGCTATTGATATGAGAAACTCAAAATGGAGTAGGGAAGTCGAGAACATTCCATGAATATTTGTCGAGAACTCTCGAATAATATTTGTGAAGAAAACCTGAGTGATGCATTTGATTAAATAAGTTCATCTATGAATGGGAGTTACTGTTTGAAACGAACCAATTTGAAATCAATTAGTGATCATTAACGGAATGTATTCCTGAGATTAATAAAGTAATCGATACATTTTTGCAAATTGTTGCGTGAAAATAAAAATTAAGATAAGAACGGTTCGTCTTCCACTGTACTCAATGAATATTCATAGTGAACTACAAACTGAATCACTGAAACCATCACTAGTACCAATTTTAGTGACCACTAGTGACTAAAAATGATATTCGTGAAGAAAATCCGAGTGTTACATTTCTGTAAATTAGCTTGCCCACGGATTCTTAATACTTTTTCAAATCAACTAATTGCAGTGATAATCATCAAAATTCATTTCTTACATTCATAAAGTTGACGGTTAACACATTATTGAAAATAGTTGTACAAAAGGGAAAATGCGTTTGAAACCATTTACCCTCCACTGCACAAAATTCATATTTGTGCTGCTGCATGGTGAACTCGGATGAAGTCTTCTCGGTCCATGAAACTCGACTCCGACTCGCTACTCGTTCCCATATAAACGTACATATCTCTCTCCCTATCTCTCTCTCTCTCTCTCTCTCTCTCTCTCTCTCTCTCTCTCTCTCTCTCTCTCTCTCTCTCTCTCTCTCTCTCTCTTTCTCTCTTTCTCTCTCTCTCTCTTTGCTATATCCTCGCTCTCGCCGGCCGAACAATAAAGCACGGGATTGCAGTGAAGTCCTAACTATCGAGTCGTTCAGTCAAGTCCATTGAGTTTGTTTTTGCTGCTTCCCCGATAGATCGGAAAAAGAAAACCCACTTCGCATGAAATCACTCGCTGCTTCGTTGGAACTCTCTTTGTTATGAAATATTTTTAACAGGTTATTAATCGGCAAAAAATTCAGCCCGTATATCACGACACAACAAACGGCTATCTACCTCGATAACTTTGGGATTTTACTATCGAAGAACTTTTCTAAAGATTTCACGGTCTTTTGCTTTCCGATAATGTTAAGCGTCGAGAGTTTCTCGTTTCGAAACTTGTGGCCGAAGAGCGGCTTTTTTCGATCGATGGTGAAAGCGTCGAGGGGAGAGGAACGAATCGTGAAAGAATGCTCTCCCAAACAGCGGTTGATTCAAGTGCTGAAGCTTTTGATTCAGATTGAGTAGCGTGTCATGGACAGAGGCAAGAAAGTTACCACGCTTTGAAAAACAAGCTAACGATGCGCTGTTACAATATGTTGCTTTGTTGAGGAAATCCTCAACTACCTCAAATCCTCAACTTTGTTGCTTTGTTGGGTCTAAATATCTGAGGGTTCCGTAATTGACATAACATCTTTCCTATTTTTATCCTATTTTAACGTGAAACGATGAAAAAACTCTGTATTTTCGCGAAGGATAGAAATAAGAATCTAGACTAGGGTGGACCTTAATAGGGGTGTTGACGAATTTCGACAAGTGCACCCTCCAGATAGGTTGGAAATCTATTCAAAAAAATATGTGCAAAACGCCAGCACTGTAGTCCAATGCGAAGACGTGCCTGTAAGCTCGTTTTGTTTCCCATTTGAATAACATGGGATTTTCAGACTAATTCAGTCATTATTTTTGGGAGTGCTCCTAAGCATTGAAAAGAAATATTATTCATATAAATCTATTCTTAATTGGTATATCTACGTGTAAAACTTTTTACAAGGCGTCATCACAACCTTTACGCTCCCTACCCCCCCCCCCCCCCCCCCCCGCACTATTATACACGACGGCAAATTGATAAGGGCGAGGATAAAAAACACTGTTGGACTTATTGGGTTTTGTCTACAAATCATGGACTCGAAGGGTTCTGCTTACTGGTACAGGACAATTAATAATCGATGTACATGATCAAATAACGAAATTTCATTTTACCGATAGAAAAGTTTAAGAGAAACTAGCAAAAAAATACCATGAGTTTTATTTGTTTTTATTTTTTTTTTTTAAGGAAAACAAGTGGATTTATTCGGCTTATTCGAGAAAATTGACTTACTTCGTTAGGGTAATTTCGTTTATTCCTTACCGTGTAAGCAAGTTTCGGCAATTCCACGATTAAAACCGATGTTTACAATATACATTAAAAGAATCTGATTTAATTTTTCGAAAGCAGACTTATTCGCTTTTGTCTCAAAAATATAGATATTAGGGTGGTTCTTATTTGGGTCATTTTTAAAATGTGATTGGGGACCTGTGTCAATCAATGGCAAAAAAAAAATGTTGAGCCTAATTTCAACTTCTTAGTCTAACTCCTTCACCTTCCGAGAAGCAGGTGAAGTTTCCCGTTTAAAATACACGCAATTTTTTTCCATCCCGGTAATTATATTGGTGGAAGGACTAATTGTTCTTGAAAAAATCCAATACTATATGGAATTCACGGGTATAAACCCTACTTTCAGGAAAAAAATATAACACATGTATGGGTCATTTTTATATTTTTCACTCTTTTTTTAACAAAAAATTGATGAATCTGCATAAAACCTGAGCCAAGTGGCACGACAAAATTGACGTGAAACATTCAACTTAACCTTCCCGAACGATCACAATCAATGTAGGGTCCCGTAACTCTCAAATATTCTATTTATTTCAGAATTATCCCAATAAATTGCAGGACGATCGTCAGGGACCGGTGCGAAGGTGCGTGCAAATGTGGCATGGAATGACCCATGTGTCATATTTTTTTCCTGAAAGTAGAGTTTATACTCGTGAATTCCATATAGTATTCGATTTCTTCAAGAATAATTAGTCCTCCCACTAATATAATTACCGGGATGGAGAAAAATTGCGTGTATTTTAAACGGAAAACTTCACCTGCTTCTCGGGCGGTGAAGGAGTTGGATTAACAGGTCCAAACTAGGCTCAACATTTTTTTTCCCATTGATTGACATCACTCTCTAATCACATTTCAAAAATGACCCAAATAAGAACCACTTTAATAGATATATATTGTTTTAAATATATAGATACGGTGGTACTTGGGCCGACGCTCATTGTGAAATTTTATAACTCTTTCAGGCTGCACGCTTGGTGTGCTTTACGAGCACTCCATTCAACTCTGCCTCGAGGATCGTTTATTACTCGATAAAAGAAGCTTGTCCCATCCGAGTTTCTCGCTCGTTTACCAAGCCCATGCCCCAACTCGTACCGCGAGAAAAACCATAAAGAATACAAATATAATTGCGGAAAGATCAACACGAATGAAATCCTACGAGCGAACGACAGGCGATCCCCATTGTTTACTCAACGTGAGAACGTTTTCATTCGCATTTCTCATTTCGACGGAAACTTTATAAAATTTCAAAATTTCCGATCGAATTCACCTGTTAGAACGACGCCGGATTCTTCAGATTTTTTTTTCTCGCTTACTTCGATTATTCTCGTTCGTCGATGACGCGAAAACGACTCGACGACGAAAGAAGTCTCGAAGGGGATGGAAATAAATCAACTTTGGTGCAAACTTTTCGGCGGTTTTATTCCAATCACGGGTTTGTGTACGAAGATGAAAAAAAAAAAAAAACAAAAGAAACTTAGCGAGTTGCGCGGTAGCGTGAAAGTACGATATCAGCGGGGTCGTGCGCTATGGGGTTGCCAGGAGGGAGGAAAGTGGCGGCGGATTCGTATCAGCGGCAGAGGGTAGTGTTATCCAGCGTCGGCGGAGTCTCAGTGACTGTTCTGGCTCGGTGCCGCGCGCCGCACGTTTCCCCAATGCGTTATTCAACCGTTCGTATGTAAAATACTTCGAGAATTTTTCATCTAGCCTTGTGAAATATCGTCAAAATTGAAAATCTCAGACTTTCGAATAATTTTGTCAATAATCTGAACCACTTTTATCTCCATTACATCTTCAAAAGTTCACGCAAAATCATTCTAACCGTAAGACAATAAGTTCGAAGTGACGTCATGACGTTATGACGGGCAAAAATGGTTGTGTTATAAATAATGAATAATAAAAATTGAAAGTATTTGCGTAATGAGAGGAAAAGATACGAGGAAAATAATATGGAGAAGAACATAAGGTCGGAGTGGAAAACGGGATTGATTCCGGTGGTAGCCGGTAGTGATAAATTCGTACACGACGATTGCGGGAAACACGTGTTTCATCCTACATTGCTCCGAAGTATGTGATCGTTCGCGGTGAATACGCACGTACGCGGGACCGAAGTTGAACGAGAGAATCATTGTGAAAACATGTAGGGACTGATTATAGTGAACGGTAGACGGATGAGCTTTGGTCGGGGTTGGGGGTCTTGAATTCAATGTAACGTCTCCATTCTTCTCTCGTGGATTAGGGCGGGACGTGATTCAATGGGCTAACGGTCGGCAATCTCGAGCAAACGGGATAAGTGATAGGTATATTATGACTTTATGGTGCATTTTCCGAGTGCATGAGAGTTAAGATTCATGTGGAAAAATGACTCGATGAAATGTCTACAGGTAGGATTAATATCCCAATGGAGACTGTGAAGCACGAATGGGCAATCATTCAAAAAAAATATGTTTGAGATACTTTTTCGGGGAAATAACTATCGTTGATTGTCATAATACAACAATTTAATTTTTGACATTTCTGCAATATAATAATGATATGAAATTTACAGGGCAAGCATTTAAAAAAATATGTTTCTGATACTTTTTCGGGGAAATAACTATTATTGATTGTCACAATACAACAATTTAATTTTTGACGTTTCTGCAATAATGATAAGAAATTTACAGGGGAATTATTTAAAAACATATGTTTGAGATACTTTTTCGGGGAAATAACTATTATTGATTGTCAACAATTCAATTTTTGACATTTCTGCAATAATGATATGTAATTTACATGATTCAATAATTCACAATGGATTTTGCAGATTAATTGAAATTATAATCCGTGATTGTTCAGTACTGAAAGTATTTTGGATATATTTGTGGTTTCGAGGCTAATCCGAATACGTCCGTAGAAATACAGTTGCGAACGCTTTGTCACAGTGGACGAATCTTCAGAAATAATAATTATCGGGTTACACTTAGTTTTTGCTATTATTCAGGGTAGCATTGGTAGAATTTAAATAGTCTATAATTTACGGATTACAAAAAATACTGTTGAAATTATTGGGTTTTGCCTACCAATCATCGTCTTATCACGGTTCGCCAATCGACGTTAGATAATTAATAACCGATATACATTTTTAAATAACGAAATTTCATTTCAGCGACAAGAAGTTTCAGAAAAACTTTCAAAAAATATAGCACGAGTTTTGTTATTTTTTTTTAAATGAAAAAACGGTGAACTTTTTCAAAACGGTTATTGGATTTTTCTGACAAAATTTACTTATTTTATTCGGTTGAACTCATTCATTTCTTCCTGGATGGGCGAATTTCGAAAATTCAAAAACGTTCAAAAACGAAGTTAATAATCTCAATTATAGGAATTCCGATTTGATCTGATTTTTTTTGACAGACTCAAGCGGTTTTGCCTCCAAACCACAGATATTTCCATTAAATCAATGGCCATTCCTGCTTTAACGTCGAGCGGATATTTATCATCCGTGAACAATTGGATCGAACGCTTCTGCTAAGACTGCAAACGAGGTGGTGGATGCAATAAGATGCATAGTCGCAAAAATAACCTGAAAACGTTCTCTCTTATCCGGCAATTAATGTCCGACACTAAGTAGATCAATCTGTCGCACCTGTACACTCTATAATCACGGCAATATCGTATGACATGCCGTGGACAGAAATCTCATTAGAAAGGCCACACGCACGCCCGCGCACACACACACACACACAAACACAGACACACAGAAAAAAATCATCCGGATCGTGCACGAGGACTTGATGGATATTCGCGATTTTTACGTTGAATAATTCATTTCGATCGAATTCCATTGACGTTCGGAATAGGGAATGCACAAGCGCGCTCGTAATAGCAATGGAACGAAAAGCTCGTATGGAACGCGAGCTACGAAATGAATTCTCGATATGAGAGAAATAATTATATTCCCTCATAATTCAATTCCATCGGTGGAAAACGTAACAATACTCGTCAGCTAAAAAAAAAAATTAACATTTTTTAAAAATCGAATAAACAATTATCGGAATTTTGAGTTCGAGAGGAATATATTGGTTATGTTAATTATGCGTAATTGATTTCATGATTGCATATAGCTGCGTAATACGCGTGCGAAAGATTAGCGATTGTACAAACAAAACCCGAAACATTCACTCTCACTGCGAGCAAAGTTACTTACTGTGTGCACATCATTTTCCGAGTACACAATTAAGCTATAGCTCGTCTCTTGTCGTCTTACATGGCTTGAGGAGAAGCATACATTTACCGTTTCCATTGCTAATTATCGCGAAACGTTGCCGAACGACGACTATCATCCTCGTAGTTGCTTGGTGGCAACGGGAGTTGTTTGAAAAGCAAACAACGGTTTCGATTTCAAAATGATTGTTTGAGAGATCGTCGAAAACGTTGTGTGCAATCAACAGACAGCTAAAGAGGGGCTTCTGAGGAGCTGAAATCCGAGCACAAACTTCAAACAACCGATCAATATGCATAAAGGTGTCTCATGAAAAAAAAAATCATTTTTTCGGAAGGTCTTAGATTTGAAGTATTTAAAATGAGAAAACATCTGGTCAAATTTGAGCAATATCGGACAATTTTTCGAAAATTTCGAAAAATCGAAAAACTTAATGAGATTTCTTTCATAAGCGACGATTACTGGAAACTTACGAAAATGTTTTCAAATCGAGAGAACGATCGCGTAATAAATCTAAGATTTTCAATTGGATTGGCAATGCAAGTGGACAAAAGTGATAAATACATAAATAGCGTGATTAGGGTGATCTTTATATTTACTGGAAACATCGATTTCAACTGGCCTAACTTTATTTTCTTATGTTAATAAAATTTAATTTTCTCGTGTTCTTCATTTAATTTTCCCGTGAGACGCCTTAACAAACGAATAATAGACAATTCATCCAGGACAATAATTATAACAATTTCAGGACCTCGTCTGTTCTTTTTAACTTTATTTTGAAGATATTGAATATACTCCATGAAACTACATCTTATAATCTTGTAATCTATAATCTTGTTCCCACCGATCAATATCCTTCGATTTAAACCTTACGGTTTAAACCAAACAAAGTTCCTTTGATGCGATCATTTTTGATTTCCAACCGCTTCTTAGGGGCTCACATAACCCTAGGTGCGCTGAAAATCGAGTTAATTGAAAAAAATTATTCTAAACGTTATACGGTGAAAAACATTTAATTTTTGATTTCACGTTTTCTATTAACTTTACAATCATAAAAAAATGTTGATAACAACATTATTCTTTGAGGTTATTAATGGACTTGTGATGAACACCATGGTGCGCGACAACTTCACCAAACATAATCCGATCCCCAAAAATAGATAAGAATCTGAGAAAATAATGTAGTAGCTATAGTCTGACGGAGAGAATTTTTTTTTTTAAATGAAGAAGTCATAGTATTTCAAACCTTTGTATACAATAAGAAATAGAAAAATTCTTGTTGAATAATTCATAAGAAATTGTCCAACCAAAAAAATTGAAAACCTCTCGTCAGACCATAGAGAACATAATTGACATAATTTTTTTAAAAAGTTAGAAAATATTGAAAATTGATTGCGTTATCTTTCTAACCATGGCTAAAAATATAGTTTCAGCAACATTAGAAAATAATTTTCATATTTGAAGAAAGAAAAAAAAATTCTTACAGTTGAAAAGTTAATAAAAATATGAAATCAACAATTTAATTTTTTTTTTGTCGTATAGCCTTCATAATAATTCGTCAAATTGCTCGGTTTTCAGCGCGTGCAGGGATATGCTCGCCCTTAAAGTCAAATCGTTCACTAGGTATCCTACTGAATTCGATGTAAAATTCAAACATCCAAGGAACCCAGTATTGCGATTATCACGGTCCATCAAGTACAGCTCTCCGGTGAGCAAACCATTGTTTTCCAGTTGAATCCCATCAAGTTGCGGTTTCAGATACCAACCATTAATCCCAGATTCCTTTTACCACCGACAGTTACTCATTTTTCGTTAGGGGTTTTCCAAATCTCCAGAGGCAACACGCTATCGTAAAACACCCTCGGGGCGCTATTTGATTACCAAATTCATTAGTATCAAAATTTGCATCAAAATCATCCAACCTTGTGCCGAACCAACGTGTGCTCTACTGGGAACGATATCATGGTTTCGAAAAGAACATCGCGTTACGGTGAACACTTACGCGGCGCTAGTGTCGGCTCGGTGAAAAATCGTCGAAAATAAAATGAAACTTTCGATCGTCTCACAATCGTATCGATATCAAAGCATCCGATCGGCCTGATCATCAAAAGCCTGCGCAGCAGGCATGAAGCCATGAAGTATATGTGTCTAGTGCTGCTGGTCTGCGTCCGCTTCGTGTTTGGCGACGCCAGACGCAACAAATATCTCGACGATTGGGACTCAAACTTCGATTCTCATCATCATGACTCGCAAAACTTTTTACAATACTTCGTGCAACGGGATCAAAACGATGACGAATTATTCGTATCGAACGCTTTGACGAAAAATACGGATAAATTTGAAAGTATAAAATCGTTGCAAAGACATCGCGAAGCGATGAAAAATCTGGACCGACGTAATTACAACGGTATGTATCGGAAAACAGGTTTTTCCGAGCATCGTCGACACGTTGAAAATCCGGTGAATCGTCATTCAATCAGACACGGCGATAGATTGCTTCGATCGATCGAAGCGAACCTTCGTTCACCCGGACAATTCATTTGGCCCGTGAAAAAGGAGGCAGTAGTCGAGGGCGATCTCGTGGTCGGCGGTCTGATGATGGTACACGAGAGGGAGGATTCCGTCACTTGTGGCCCGGTCATGCCACAGGGTGGTGTACAGGCTCTCGAAGCCATGCTTTACACTCTGGATTGGTTGAACGAACGGGATCTCGTGCCCGGTGTCAACATTGGCGCTCACATTCTCGACGACTGTGACAAAGACTCGTACGGTTTGGAAATGGCCGTTGATTTCATTAAAGGTTAGTCAAATTACTTTTCCATCGGCGGAACATTCGATTTCACGTTTGCTCGAATAAGTCTGTGGCTTGGAGGCGAAACTGGATGAGTTCATGAGAAGGGTTTACGAGAAATAATGATTTTACGTTGCGAATGCGCTATCACAGGGGACGAATCGATTTAGAAGCAATAATTATCAGGTTTCGTCCAGTTTTTGGGATTTTTCGAGGTAGGATTCGGTAGAATTTAAATAGTTTGTGATGGAAAGATAAAAAAATACTGTTGGACTTGTTCGGTTTTGCCTACAAATCATGGACTTATCTGGTTTCGCCTAGCGATGGGAGATAAACAATGATCGATGCGCATTGTCAAATAACGACATTTTATTTTACCGATAGAAAACTTTCAAGAAAACTTGCAAAAAAATATAACGTGAAATTTGTTGTGTTTTCTGACAGATTTATCAGGTTAGTCCAATCTCGTTCATTTTTTCCGGTATGAGAAATTTCCAGCAATTCTGTGTTTAAAAAAGATGTTTACAATCTAAATTACAAAAATCTGATTTCATCTCATCCTCGCTAAAAAAGAGCTTATTCCGTTTTTCTTTCGAGCCACAGAGAGAAGACTAAACATGCGCAATTATCGATATTTGTGAAATTACATCTCTCGCTATTTATTTATTACAGCCACATTCATTCGACGTAGGAATTAACCATGTGTACTTTTTTTTTAATGTAAGAACGAGGTATTATAAAAATAATGAATTTTTCGTTCTTAATCCTTGTTCATTGCTCGAAAAAGGCTCGTTATAAGCTAAGCCCTCCTCCCCCCGCAATTTCACCGTCCACGAACATAGAGCTCATCCTGTTTACGTGACTAATTTCATTTCGCAACTTCTGCTGTAAGCCGACGCTAGAAAAGCTCGTTCGCCACGGATGCTCACATTTTTCGTCCCAAGGCAATACTTTGTATCTACTCGTTACGCGGCAGGTGGAGTTAACGTGTCCCCGATTTTCAACGTGACAGGAAGGTTGGAAACGAAACCCGGCAGCGTGCTTTCATTCTTAATGAGGGCTCGTCGTGTTCCTGCTGCATTCAGTAGTTAAACATTACTGCTCCCTCAAGTATTTCGTAGGAACGCAAATTTGTCACTGTTTATTTAGGGATATCCGATTTCACCGTAAAATCTGTACTTACGATTCAATAGCGTTTGCAATGTTCACCTTTGCAATTTTTCTAAAACACATTGTTTTATAAAACGTCTGAGTTAAATTGAATTTTCGTCTGTCGAGTAATTAATGATTTAACACGAGTTGACGGTGACATGGACAAAGTGACTGAATTCTAGTAAAAAATTAGTTAAGGGACGACTTTACATTTGGTTCGTGGATGAGACGGTCAGAATGTTTTAGAATTTAAAGATATAAAAATATAAAAGATAAAAATATAAAAATTTAAAAATATAAAAATATGAAAATATAATAATATAAAAATATAAAATTATAAAAATATAAAAATATAAAAATATAAAAATATAAAAATATAAAAATATAAAAATATAAAAATATAAAAATATAAAAATATAAAAATATAAAAATATAAAAATATAAAAATATAAAAATATAAATTCTGTTCGATATCCGATGATCATAAAATTATCACTCGGTAGATTCTGAACCATGCACAAGCCCGAAGTTTTGTTGCTCCCGACGTAAACTCCACTTCTAATTATATTAAGTTCTATGAATTCTAGTAAAAAATAAGTTAAGGGACGACTTTACATTTGGTTTGTGGATGAGACGGTCAGAATGTTTTAGAATTTGAAGATATAAAAATATAAAAAATAAAAATATAAAAATATAAAAATATAAAAATATAAAAATATAAAATTATAAAATTATAAAATTATAAAAATATAAAAATATAAAATTATAAAAATATAAAAATATAAAAATATAAAAATATAAAAATATAAAAATATAAAAATATAAAAATATAAAAATATAAAAATATAAAAATATAAAAATATAAAAATATAAAATTATAAATTGTGTTCGATATCCGATGATCATGAAATTCTCACTCGGTAAATTCTGAACCATCCGCAAGCCCGGAGTTTTGTTGCTTCCGGCGTAAACTCTACTGGAATCGGATAAAGACCTCTCCCCCGTTTCTGTCTGACAACGGGCGAAACATTTTTCGCGGATGGTGAGAAACTGCGACATTCATTTTCGCTTTGCTGACAGCATGTCCGAGATCCAACGCGCACCAGATTTTCGAGCAACGGGGGTGCGCGTGTAAGTCCGTCAGGTAGAATATCCCAACGCGCCGCGTGTGTGCCTGACAGCCAGGACGAAGATGATATATATATATTGCACGTGGCAACTACGAACCGCCAAAAATGCCAAGAACTGTAGTCGAAGTGGTAAACATTATTATCAACGTTGTAAGCAACAAACGATTTTCAAACGAGGACGATTTTTTTACATTTAAAATGTTCGATTTGATTTTTATCTACCTAGGAAACACGAATCGCCACTCGCGAATTCGTCTTCATCTGAAGGATGAAACAAATGCCTAATATTGCGGAACGAAAATATTAATTGCTGAGTGTTTAGAACAATAATATAAAAAATAAAATATTATTCGGCGTACGAAGTTTCATAAAAATAATCAACATTTGTTTAGCAACAATTTTAACAAGGCTTACAAATTTTCCCGATATTTATTTTGATCAATGATTAAACTTTGTTGAACAAATAATCAACAAAATTCCCAGTGTGTCGGTCATCAGTCTGGATAACGACGCACGTTTCAAACCAATCGACCGCGAGTGTCGACGGATTTCCGAATCACAAATCGCAGCCCAAGGAAATGTTTTCCGTGCCGTTTACTTCGCCTCGTGATGTCGCTGTGCGAGATATCCAGAGGGTCCGAATCGATTCGTACATATAAGATTGCCAAAGCGACGGATATTGTGGTGGCAATTGAGTATGAATGTCATTCGGATAAGGATTTCAAAGAGACGGTGTGTCTTGCAATCGCGAGCCGGTGCATCCGGTTCATATACGATTCTCATTGGCTGCCAAACTCCGTTTCGAAACCCACGAGCTGCACGTAGTCGCTTGGATTCGATCCTGGAACTTTGCCAATTTCCCAGCCCCATAAGTGACCGTGTACATCTGGTCGTCTTATCCTTCTCGTCACACCTTCGGTATATATATCGACTCTTCCATTTGCGATAAACTGTATTCCTGATATGGCGCCAGAGCAATTCACGTCAAGGAGTTTCTGGTTTCTACATTTTTCCACTCGAACTAAGGTAGATTTCTCATCGAGGGAGGTCGAATATCTGGACTAAGTGCATTATCGAAGAAGGTTTACCAACATCGCACCAGTTTTATCCGAGTAAAGATGTCCGGTCGGTCCTGAGTGGTCGCGCAAGAAAAAACTCGACACTTGTAAGGAGTCTAACCTGGAAGTGCACTCAAGCGTCTCCTCTCCCTCTCTCTCACTCTTTCTTTGTCTCTCTTGCTCTCACTCCCGCGTCGGTGCTCCACCATTTTTTATGCATTATAAACGTCCCTGTGAAACTTGACCCTAACTTACGAAGAGGTTTGGACCGTGGCGCGTTGCTTTATTTTTTTAATATGCATCGCAACGAGGCTACAAAGCCGTTTTGCGTCAACCTTGGGTGCCTCGAGGCGGCGAATTGCCGCCCGTTCTTCCCCGGGTCATCCGCATTTCGCCACTCGATCGCATGGTGATGCACCGTGTATCGTCGCGCGGGCTTCGTAGACGTCGCATGTCACCCGACAATCAACCCCACGACCTCAATTTCTCTGCACCGACTTTTTCGAACGAAGAAATATCGGAATTCGTTCGCTGCAAGGTCACACTTTTCCTGGAATTTCTTCCGGAATGACCTTGGGCCGCAGACCTATCTCGAGAGCTTTTCAGACGACTCTACGAAGAAATGCGCTTTCAAGGATTCGATAGATCGAAATAAACGAAAAATAAAAAAATTAATCTAATCGACCGATGGCCGAAAGATCATCCGAAACGAACGAAAGCTTTGTCGTGAGATTCGTCGTCGGTAGTTTGGTTCAGAAGGAACGGTGGAGGCAGCGAGTGTCCTGGCTGCTCAACTGTCTCTTTATGCGACACACTTTGCGTCGCGTCACGAATTCCTTTGTCCCGAATACGTTGACAAAGTTGGCGATGCGTCAAGTTTCCCTCGCGGGAAATCATGGCCTTCGATGCCACGGCGGTTGAACTCGCAACTTTCGGAAGCAACTCTGCAATTAAACTCTTCCTCAGTCTTGCATAATCTCGTTCTACCGGAGTGTCGAGTTATTCGGACGAAGACCATTTGTATCGCCGTAAGCAAGCCCGAGCGTCCCGCAAACCATGACGGAAGTTCGGCGTTTTTTTTTCTGATGCTCATTCGTTTTCGTATTTTTTTTTTTTGCATCCTCATGGCACCCATAGTCATTGGACATGAGCACGTTCTAATTCACAGATGAAAACACCCGTTGAGTTAACGAGTGTGCGAGCAAACTAAAACAAATATGAAACGAGTGTTTTTTTTTGTTTCCCATTTTTTTAAACTGAAAACCATTCTCTCGGAATAAAATGTCGGAAAAAAGGAGTTTTTAGAAGGTACAGTCGTGCACTTTGTGCCAAACTCTTGACACACTCGACGTGCCCGGCGCGCTTTGCAGCACCGGTAAGCAATTAAGAAACAACCCTTACGTTCGCGTGGAGTGAAAAAAAATTACGTGCGTTTGTGATAAACGTATCCGTGAATGGAAGTCATAAAAAAATGTTATGACCACCAGTCACGTATACAGAGCTTGTGAGATATATATTTTAGTACAAGATTACTTTCGATTCGAGTTACCGAGTTATCAAGCATGAGAAACGTTGATTTTTTTAAATTTTTTCTTGTGTCCGAGTCTCGACGATAATTGGTTCCAGTTTTCCTATTCAACGACTTATCCGCACTGCCGCTCACGAGAAAAGTTGAGAGAATGCTACTCGTATACTATTCATCAAACTTACTAACTTCTCCTTCCAGTGAATTAAACTCCTTGTTATAAATATTCACTATAGGAGTCTTCATTCAAGATTTCGGGATATTTGGGTTCCCCCACTTCATGTTGTTTTTTTTTCCTCGTCCAAGAACGCTACAAACTGTACACGGTTAGGATGATTAAGGGTTTCCATTGTTGCGCGGTTTCTCGCCATGTTGAACAATTTCTATGGCTCGGTTGGAAATGTTCGGGAAAGGCTTTGGTCGAGTAATTCATTGTCTCGAAACAATGACGGACCTCTCACTTTGGTTAATAATACCCGACAATGCTGAGCCATGTGTATGCGCACGCGGTCGCGCTGATGAAGCGAAATACAAAGATCCATAGGCAGCGGAAAGACGAGCCTCAAGCGCCGGCGAGCTTCGAGCCTATATAATCGTTTCCACTGTAGTTCCCAAGTGTCTCGCTGTTTTTGTCCCTCTGGACAAAAAAAAAATTGCCGTGGACGCTTTCCGCAAACCTGGACTGCCAACGGATGTCAATGGATGGACCAATGAAAAAAACGGAAGACAAAAAGACATAGAAAATTACACACCGACGTATCTACTTGCCGCACGGTTGTATCAGACAAAATGGCAAAATGGATAATAATTTTCTCATAGTTTCGGCGTGCTCTGGTCGCTTTCGCTTGGTACGGTATTCACGGCACTGGATACGCAATATTCTTGCAACAATTCTGCCGTTCTGCGATGCCCTCGTACCCCTATAAAAAGGAATCACAATGAAACCAACAAATAGAAAAAAAATATAACAAAAAAAAATATCGTATGCACCACGTTCTCTCGGGAGTATAATTTGTGCGGGCGGCGGTATTGCTTTCGTTCTTTTTTGGCGCTTTGTTTCGTTTAATTTTTTTATTTTTTTTTATTCTTCT
Organism: Sussaba pulchella; assembly: GCA_963971145.1. Lineage (NCBI taxonomy): Eukaryota > Metazoa > Arthropoda > Insecta > Hymenoptera > Ichneumonidae > Sussaba > Sussaba pulchella. Next base: position 2,556,174 of record OZ020171.1, on the reverse strand, counting down.
GCCCCAATCGCAGGTTTTCTCTCGCGTATGCGACCACCGTGCGTGGGTGTATCGCCGTGTGTATGTGGGACATGGCTGTGACAAGTTGGGCGTGACGTGTGCGATTCATATCGATGATCCACGGAGATACGTTGAATGTCCACCATCGGAATGAAAGTTTGTTTTCCCATGACGAGGGACTTTTGCCTGATTGCCTATTTTCGTCTTACATTTACACACAATGCGGCGAAAAATTTTTGGACGTAGGTGTGAGCCGGATCGGCCCGTGGACGTGGCACGATAATTTCACTTTTTTGCGACTCTGTTTCGCATGTGCTTTTGTTTTGAACATCCGTCGTCATGACGTATTTACATTCATACGAAGAAAAGTACAGAAAAGTATATATGATTGCTTGGATCACCATGTGATTTGACACGGATGTATGTAACATGTCACGTGTGCGAACAGTTTGATCATCAGCGCTGTCACGTTTCTAATTTTGATGAAAAAAAGTGATTATCATGACTAATTACAGCTTCTTCGAAAGTGGATCAACGTATGGCACTGCAAAGACCCCGAACGCAGTTTTCTCGTCATCTCCTTCGGTCGATCACTTGCATGAAACTTTTTTAAGGGCCCTGAGCGCGCAGAAAACCGAGTAAATTTTAAGAATATTATAAAGGTCATGTGGTGAAACAAAATTAAACTGTTGATTTGAAAATCTTTATTTACTTTTCAACTATAAGAAAAATAATTTAAAAAAAATATAAACTTTGTTTTTCACGGGTACTCATGGTCTACCGTTGAAGACCATGGTTGTACGAACCATGCACAACAATGTTATGATGCACATAACTCCACCAAAAATTATCCAATCTTAAAGAATAATGGAGGATCTAGTAAAGTAATGTAGCAGTTATAGTCTGACGAAAGGTTTTTTAATTTTTTCGTTTGGACAAATTTTTATGAGTTATTGAACAAAAAAAAAAATAAACCTCTACATATTGAACTATAAAATACTGTGACTTCTTTATTCTTAAAAACAAAATTTTTTCCGTCAGACTATAACTACTAGATTACATCACTAGATCCTTCAATATTTTCTCAGATTGAATAATTTTTGGTGGAATTATCGTGAAAACCACGGTTTTCAACCGTAGTCCATTAATACCCGCAAAAACAATGTTCATATTTATGAAAAATTATTTTCTTCCTTATAGTTGAAAAGTCAATAAAAAATGTGAAATCAAAAATATATTTTTTCACCACCATATAACCTTAAGAATAATTTTCAAAATTTCCTCGGTTTTTAGCGCGCCGAGGGGTATGCCAGCCTTTAATCGATCTCCTTGGTCCACGTTCGATTGAGAAATTACATCGGGTCCGCACACATTCGGTCCGTTAATCGAACGATCGCGTCTCAATCGGAGTACTAATGTTATTCAAATAAAAATAAAAAATTAAAGGTGCGAGGTCGTTCGCGAACGAGGAGGGTAGAAAGGTATTGATGAACGGGCAAACTGAATGCGGTTGAGTGGACACAGTGGGAGGGTTGGATTGATAGAACGAGGTGAGGACTCCCATCGGTGCTATCTCGAAATGTCCCCGGTCTCCGAGTGCGCGTACTCGAACGTGATCCGCGGTGATCCCTCCACCTCTCAGGAAGGCATCCCAACCACTTTTTATTGCTTTTTCTTTTTTTTTCTTTTTCTTTTTTATCTTCCTTACTTCTTTTCAGTCCCTTTGGGACACCAACCATAAGTACGGTGATACAGGTTGGCGTGTGTCGACAGACAGCACCATCAACTTTCTTTGTGAAATCCCGAGTTGTTATCGTCATCGTCGGATAGCTTAAAAGAAATAAAATTTCGCCGTCTCTCGAAAAATTTAATTTTTACTTGAAATATTCCTGAGCTTTTGATAAATACAGTCGAGATCGCCACCCAAAGCAAAACGGTGGAATACATTTTTCTTGCAACGATTGCAGCAGGATGAAACATTTCATTGGCCGATCGATAGACGGCTGGTCCGATTTGAATGACAGTTTTTGGATAACTGGAATTGAAGTGTGAATGACAAAGAGATACGTGCGTTTGTTTGTAGGTGAACGGGGAATGCAGCGACGGTTGCATTTGAAATTTTTTTTATTCTTCCAACTGACTTGTCTTTCCGGTCTATATAATGCTGGTTAAGATTTCGGTCGGTCGCACTGGTCAGGCGTGCGAATAAATTAATACACGTGATTGATTTTTCTGTGTCAATTATCCGAGTCACGATGTTCAGAATTGAACCAAACGGTGCAAAATTGCGAAAAAGTAATGTTTTGACCGTGCACGGTACTAACTATCCATAACACCGACTCGGCGATGTTCTTAAACGTCATTACATCGACGCGGTATACGGATTCGAACGCCCACAATCTGAAAAATCTATATGGGCGGGTCCAAAACATAAAGTACCGGCTCTGAGCTTCACTATCAGCGATTTTTTGTACCTCCAAGGAATAGAAGTCTCTATCTAAACAAACTCTCAATGTTTTTCAGATATTATCGTTGGTTATTTTCATTGTAATTTTATAGGTCATTCCGTGAAATTTCCATGTTTTTTTTTTCATTAACCTCTCAATGTGTTGTGATAATTAAAAAAAATTAGTTTCGATGAAGTTTTGCATGTGAAAAAACTCAACTGTTCGAAAAAAAATACAAAAACATTTTTGGGCCTTTAAAAGTTACTTAAAATCGCATTTGAAATATAAAATTCGATTTTTCGGCCAACAGCGGTATAGCTGCGTAGTTTACTCGAGAGCCCGGCTGGACAATACTTTTCCTTACTCTCGACGGCGGGTGACTTACACTATCCCAGACACCCGATTGGCGCTTATAAAAGTCTTGTCTCGGCGGTTTGAAATTCCGAAAGTCAAACTATAAACGGGTCAAAACTTTCACGGGCACGAGTCGGGCGTCTGGGATAGTGTGAGCCACCCGACGCCGAGAGTAAGTAAAAATATTGGCCAACCGAAATCTCGAGCAAATTACTATCCCTATATATTAGGATGACCATTATTTGCTGTATATACCATTTTTTTTCGAGCCGCCGCCTCAACAAAATCTCTGCAGAAAAAAATAAAAATGTTGAGGTTAAGCAGACTATTTCAAAATGATTTCACACGTGCCTCACGGGCTCTAAAGTTGCATATGTGTGCAACTTTAGAGCGCGTGGGGCACGTGTTAATATCATTTGTAATGGTCTACTTAAGCTCAACATTTTGGTGTTTTTTGTAATTTTTTTTTTTTTTATGAGGGCCCAGAAAAAACTTTAATTTTGAGAAATACCGAACACCCTACTATATATTGGTTTTCGGAATTTCGACCGCTCGGGACATTAGCGTTCAACGTCTTGCCCCGATGATGTCATGCTGTTTCGGAACATTGCAAAGTCGGTATCATGGACCGTCGCATTTTCGGAATGCATCATCGGAACGTTGAACTTCGAGAACTTCGATCTGCATCTAATCAATCACCGAATTACGTTAATTCGGCCGAAGGAGGATCAACAAGAGACGATGCTAATGCTGCTTTTGTATCGATTTACCTGCTCATCTGTTTATCGTCATAAACGTGTACGCGTATCGAAAATTTAGCGATCCCCGTTCATACGGGTGAGTTCCGCATCCATCATCCGTCTATACGGAATCACATTGCTCTGGATATTTCACGGTCGTATCACGGTCGTACGCTACGGGCACGTCGGAAATGCGAAAGTGCCCGAACAAGCCGCGTGCTAGTAGAACAGTCCCGTACTGGTCAGACGGGGGGACAAGTTTGAATAACTCAGCGCTCGAAACAAATTTAATTCGGTGCTGAAAATCGCGTGCTGTTCGAGCGAGTATGTCGAGACGCGAATAATCCACTTATGCAGAAATCCAGTCGAGCAAACGAGTGCCTTCAAACATCTCGATTTGCATGCAAATATTAAATTTGACCTTTTTTTTTTTCTTTCACCCCAGCGAAAAAAAGTGACGATAACGAAATACACGTGGAACTTCGTCGCGGGTCTGCGAATCTCACCGTCACGTAGTCGAATATTCTGCATTCTGCATTTCAAACAGCCAAGCGTGTTAATCGCGAATCTACGGCGAGAAATGTAAATTAAAAGCGTGACAGAAGAATACGAATGACGCCGGGGGCGTCGTTATTATCGGAGACGTAGTACCAAGACGTTCTTTATGATGATACGTTGTGCATACATCACGATATACGATTCTCGAGGGTCGCACTTCGGTAGAATTTGATGACGATCTTGGGGGGTCCCTTTGACCCCCAACCTTTGATGTCATGCTCTTAATGAAAGCGTTTGTATTTTCACTTGAAAAAGTCACAGAGTAATCTTTGACTTTTTAGGAATTAGGAGCCATTGGTCTTTTAAAAATTTTTTTTTTCTAGACAGTAAAAAAGTCAAATAAGGGAATTTCTTTACAGGAATATGAATAACTCTTTCAAAACTGAACATTTTGAAAAAATATTCAAGGAATGAACTGCCGAGATTTTATACTTTGAGGTCAGGATTATTGTGATATCGCCCATTTTAAATTGCATACTTATTTGAAAGTATGAAAATGGCTATTTTAGAGAAAAAAAGTCGATTAAATTAAGGGCGAACATCTGTGTAGATTGCCGAAGAAGTAGGTGAGTTTTGGGAATTATAATCTCAAAAACTATTCGTCCGATTGAATTCAAGTTGGTTTTATTTGAAAGTATATACATTGAGGTAGGTTGACGATTTTTTATATAAATATATAGTGAATAAGAGCGCTGTTATTCCGTCCGGCGTAAAACAACTTTGTCGTCGGCACGGTTTGCGGTTCCCACTTTTTCTCGCAGTCGGTTGGGCTGAAACAACAATTTCAAGAATATTCTTAAAGTGTAACGTCATGAGCTGTTCGGCACGTAGGATTTTTTTTAAAACTAATTTTTTTTTTTTATCAACCAAAAAAAAACTGGTAAATTGAGGTTAAAAAGTGAATTTCAATTGCAATCAAGCGCCATTTTGTGAAAAAAAAATCCTACGTGCCGAACAGCTCAAGACGTTACGCTTTAAGAATCTTCTTAAAATGTTTGTTTCTGACCAACCGACTGCGAGAAAAAGTGGGAACCGCAAACCGTGCCGACGACAAAGTTGTTTTACGCCGGCCAGAATAACAGCGCTCCCATTTACTATATATTTATATAAAAAATCGTCAACATACCTCAATGTATATACTTTCAAATAAAACCAACTTGAATTCAATCGGACGAATAGTTTTCGAGATAACAATTCCCAAAATTCACCTACTTTTCCGGCAATCTACACAGATGTACCCCTTTAATAAGAAGAACTCGAATTCTTTTTATTATTTTTGCAAGTTTACCCTAATTCAAATGCAAAAACGTTGTGGAGGACGGAATCTCCTGGAGCCCAAGTGACCGCTGAGGAACGATGATATAAAGAGTTGTAAACGGAAAACAGTTTTTATTAAAAAACTAGTTAAAGTACCTACCGGGCGTTACGCAGAGCCAGAGGCTTCCCTTTGTCGGATGACGGTAGTCACTTGAAATCCCAGGGAGACGTGCAAAATTTCGCCAGGAAGCAATAAAATCCTGCTTCGAGGCGTTGAAAAAGGGCATGCGAGTGGTGTTTCGAGATTTTGTGTGACCTTCGTCTTGTCTTGAAGGTCGAGCGTGCAAAATTTAATCAAGCTCGGATCGAAATCGTAGGCTCATTTAGAAAAAAAAAAAAAAACCCCCGGCAGACACTCATAAACATGTAGATTAAACTGACCTCTGGGAACTATATATGTTGGCGACCCAAGAACGCATCAATGACGTTTACCATAAAGCTTGAACTATTGCATTCGTTGAGCCAATTTGAATTTGTAAGCTTCGAATGCTCGTCGCCAATGCGGGTTCGTGTAATTTTTATGGTCCGGTATATCCGTAATGCCATCATAATAGCCCAGTCTTGCGACAATAACGCGATAGTGTCGGTAATAACGTTATGAAAAGCTTATAATGCTGGCGAAATACCGAGTATGTGATATTCTGCAGAGGGCGAAGTACCGCAGCCACTTTATTATTCGGAGTAACTCGTACGCTGCCACGTCCGTGAATGGAGCCTGATAAAATGCTTTCCTACAATTTTCATTCGATAAAACGTTGCAAGAGGCAAATGAACGGAAGCTCTTTTGCGAAGCAATCACGGCGTGAGTGCATAAAAGCAATCGTGAGTCAATGTGCCACAGGTGGCGAATTATATCGAAACAATTCGATTATTTAATCTCCACGACTGGTCGGACGAGTGGTCCGTCAAATTACTGGACGAACATTCAGCGAGAAATAAAAGTGTTCCTCTTTTATATGTCTGTCGCAAATTTGTTGCAATTAATGGGGTCATTATAGTTCAAAGCTTGTTAAAAAATTTAGATTTTTAGAACATTGGGTCAAAATCTTCCCGGTAAGGACCCAGCGGATTCACATGAATCTATTATTCAGAGAAAAAAAAATGAGTTAGTTGTGAGAGCACGAAGCAATAATAATTAAGCCGGAATCGAGACAGAAATCGTCATAACTACATTTTGTTAATTCAGCAATAGCCAGGAAAATTGACTTCTCAATCAGGCTGACTAATAAACCAATTATACGATCAACCGATAATTAGCTCAATCAATTAACACCCGACCAATAAATTATCATCTTACTCAAAATAAATTTGCTTCACCACAGATTTCGTCCCCCATGAGAATTCATATGTTTCGGTCGTTGTTTCTCACTGGTATCAGCACGATTCCTGTCTCCATCTTGTTTCCAAAACCCATCGTACTTCCGATACGTATTCTCCGTAGTGTACTCGCTTGTACTCGACGGGATAATGGTTATAGTACCGCGAAAGAATTTCTCACGTGACTGGCGAATCCCGGGAGACTCGTCTGTGAGCCCAACAACGACGAGAGAGGTTCGGCCGTGGTCGTTTGTTAGAACACGAAGGAGAGCGAACGGTGTACCGGCGGTACCGAGGTAATACCTGGAGAATAGGAAACGCGCATCACTGGTGCTTTCCAAGCGCACTTAACACGTTGAATACATATTCTCATCGTTCACACGCTAGCCAACTGTGCCATGCACCACCTCCTTTCGGGTGTCCGACAAACGGGCATTCGCACGGTAAATGGACTCCTGGAAGGCGAGCTCACGCAAGCAATAACTGTACCGTATGCACGCTCATGTGAACAACGCAATTTCTATATCTGTATATGGAACGCGCGCGAATTATACTCGACGAAGCGATGCTTTCGTTTCCACGATTCAATTATCCTTCGGGGATGCTGCTGGCAGGGCTTTCCGCAAACGACTCCAGTTGTATATAAATATATATTTGTATAATTATGATGGCGATGGTATATGTATGTCATTGGATAAATATATATGGGGTATTTCGCGTCAACTCAGACAGCTTTGACCCTTGGGTCAACATTTTTGCCTCCTAATTTTTTTACATGAGTATATGTTGAAGATGAAGAGACCCGTATTTCGGGGTTTTTCATTTTGAGGCCGTGCGTTTGAGATACAGTCGAATGAAGTTTGTCGACCATTGACCGTATTTGGTCATTCAAATCGATGTATCCCAGCAATAGTTAGTGATGATGGTTAGACCGCGAGTGTTTTTTTTTTCGTTTTTGCACGCTCTATACGATCAAGATATTGATAATTATGTTGGTTTTTCCCTTTATCACTAATCACTACTAAGATATATCGATTTAAATGACCAATTACGGTCAATGGTTGAAAAACTTCATTTGACTGTATCTCAAAAGCGGGGCCTCAAAATCAAAAACCCCGAAATACGGGTCTCTTTATTTTCAACATATATATTCATGTAAAAAATTAGGAGGCAAACATTTTGACCCAAGGGTCAAAGCTGTCTGAGTTGACGTGGAATACTCCATATATAATAATATATGGCGCATTTCACCTGCAGTCAAACATTTGACTGTTTTGTAACCATTGTAAGTATTTTGAATTTCGATTGTAACAGTAAACTATTTGAAGGTGTCTGAGTTCGTCTGAAATGCCTCATATATGTGGAGATGAAATCTCTTTCCGGGTCGACCCCTAGAAAAAAAACTCTGAGCCCACAGAGCAAGTGTTAATATCATTTAAAAATGATCTACTCAGGCTCAAAATTTCTGTTCTTTAGTAACGTTTTTTTTTGTGGATAGCCCGTGGCCGTTTTGGGTAATAACCGACACCCTAATATTTAAACCCTGTATATATAAAATAATTATTAGGGTGTGCTTGAAAAAAATTCGGCAGCTTTCAGATTCGAAGTATATACTATCGGAAAACTTTTGGTCAAATCTCAGCTCAATGGGACTATTTTAAAAGGTTCCGCAGCCATTATATAGATTTCTTATTCGATTAACTCGTTAAGAAAATTATTTTACCGGTCAAAATCGATGTTTCCAGTAAATATCACCTTAATCATCCTATTCATGTACTTATTACTTTTTCTATCCATATATTTGCATTGAATACAACTGAAAATGATCGATTCATCGCAAGATCGTTATTTCAAGTTCAACCCATTCTCGTGAGTTTTTAATTATTATTATTGATCACAGAAATGTTATTGCGGGACCCAGGATTCTCTATTCGAAGTCAGCTCAATATCGTGTTTTGAACCCAGTTTTAATTTGACAAGTTTGATTTTTTTCCGAGCTGCCGTACGCATAATGTTACGGCCACGGGGGTGGGGCATACACGGATTGCGGTACTTTGCCAGTGAAAGCGCTTCTCGAATGAAACTTTCTATTCTGTGCACAGACAGAAGCGAAGGGTCGAAAGCTCGTCGCACTGCGGTAGGCGAATGGAACGAGGGTAAACATCAGCAATACAATCACGAAACTGATTGAACATTTCTTTGTCTTTTTTTTCTATGGTTTTCCGGGTGAATCAGTGTGAAGGGCAAGCAATGATCATTAACTCGAGGGTTCGAAGATGTGATTTTTCCGGAAGTCACGAAACCGTAAAATATCTGGAAACGTAAAAAACCCATCGAAAAATTACCCGCACGTATGGTTTTATAACGCGTGAACCAATTTTAGTATATTTAAAGGCATATATTTTGTTTTCAATTATTGATCAACTCTTGATAGTCTTCAATTGGTCAAACTCGATTGGGAGATATATCAGTACTCTGGAGAATCATCATTTTAATTTTACAAATTACTTAGAGTCAGGCAAAATTACTTAATTCCTCAAATACTTAATTTTATTTCTATTAATTGATTGGATTATTTCATTCATTATTGGACTATAGCCGTGTTAAATTTTGTTTTGAGTGCTTAAATCGTTATTATCTATTTTTAACAACGTACGTTATCGTATCGAATAAAATGTATAACGATTCGAAGCTTGTCGCCACACAGCAATGACGAAAAACACCAAAGCGACAGTGAAACTCTCAAAATGATCAATAATCAAATCCTCCCTGGGAATTATGGTTAACAGTAAGCATATAGGCCATGGTTTAGTTACGGGCTAAAGCATTCGAGATAGTGCCTAATTAGTGTGCATGCCATTGCGTTCATGCGTCAGCTTTGCCACAAGCAAATAGCCATAAATATAGAACGTCCCGATGTTTCGATAAATGTCATCGCTGTTATATTGATCTCTTCACCCCAGGGGATTTCCGAATGGCTGTGTCTGACGCATTTTGTGAAAGACGGCCGCAAACGGGGCTTCATTCCTCACCCTCTTCTTCCTTCTCCCCGCATCGTTATCGCAAGCGTGAGCACATACAAACAGAAACTAAGCCTTAGGAAAAAAAAGCGAAATAAAAAAAACGTCATGTTATGAGTAGAAAAGCCTAAAAAAATAAACGGACAACTCTTGAACATTTTTTCGAGTGGTTTGGTCTTCTTTTGATCTCTTGGATACATGATGCAAAAATTTATTTGCCATCTCTCATGGCTGCAGCTTATTTTGAGTGACTATGCATTCTCATAATCTCATAGAATCGATAAAAGAACTTATCTGCGTGTGTGTTTTACAAGTGTCGCCAGCTTGTTATTCAGTCGACGTCTCGTTTTCGATAGACTTCTTCAATCAACGTTCTCGTTTTCTATGGAAATTTAATTCGAGCTTTGTCGTAAAATAAAGGACTTGCATACCCGTCGTGTTTTCCAAGAACTATTTCATAGATGCTGCTACTCGCGAACGAAGTGGAATTCTCTGTACGTTCGCTGCAATCTCGTTACGAAAGTGGCAAGCCTTTTGACGTACAACGCTTTTGAGACTCTCAACACGCATCGCTATTCTGTATTGCCCGAGCGGAGGGTTGATAGCTCGTTAGAAGCTCCGCGAAGCGTCGACGTAAGCCGCATCAGTTTTCCTCGACGCTTACTTCGGATTCCTTTATTTCCGTCCGTAGTGCGTGGTGAAGATTAGAGTGACAAGGCGCATTTGCAGGATCAGGACGCAGTAATTGCCATTCGTTCGAGAACAATTCGACATTTAATTTATTTTGACTAGCGTTGGAGCTAATTGCACGCGATCACGCGTAGTTGAGTTTGAGAAGCAACGGCGTACGCGAGGGCTCACATTCTTTAAATTTCCGACTTAGGCAACGAACTGCCGAAGAAACATTGAAATAAAATAAATCAATAAATCAATAAATCAATAAATCAATAAATCAATAAATCAATAAATCAATAAATCAATAAATCAATAAATCAATAAATCAATAAATCAATAAATCAATAAATCAATAAATCAATAAATCAATAAATCAATAAATCAATAAATCAATAAATCAATAAATCAATAAATCAATAAATCAATAAATCAATAAATCAATAAATCAATAAATCAATAAATCAATAAATCAATAAATCAATAAATCAATAAATCAATAAATCAATAAATCAATAAATCAATAAATCAATAAATCAATAAATCAATAAATCAATAAATCAATAAATCAATAAATCAATAAATCAATAAATCAATAAATCAATAAATCAATAAATCAATAAATCAATAAATCAATAAATCAATAAATCAATAAATCAATAAATCAATAAATCAATAAATCAATAAATCAATAAATCAATAAATCAATAAATCAATAAATCAATAAATCAATAAATCAATAAATCAATAAATCAATAAATCAATAAATCAATAAATCAATAAATCAATAAATCAATAAATCAATAAATCAATAAATCAATAAATCAATAAATCAATAAATCAATAAATCAATAAATCAATAAATCAATAAATCAATAAATCAATAAATCAATAAATCAATAAATCAATAAATCAATAAATCAATAAATCAATAAATCAATAAATCAATAAATCAATAAATCAATAAATCAATAAATCAATAAATCAATAAATCAATAAATCAATAAATCAATAAATCAATAAATCAATAAATCAATAAATCAATAAATCAATAAATCAATAAATCAATAAATCAATAAATCAATAAATCAATAAATCAATAAATCAATAAATCAATAAATCAATAAATCAATAAATCAATAAATCAATAAATCAATAAATCAATAAATCAATAAATCAATAAATCAATAAATCAATAAATCAATAAATCAATAAATCAATAAATCAATAAATCAATAAATCAATAAATCAATAAATCAATAAATCAATAAATCAATAAATCAATAAATCAATAAATCAATAAATCAATAAATCAATAAATCAATAAATCAATAAATCAATAAATCAATAAATCAATAAATCAATAAATCAATAAATCAATAAATCAATAAATCAATAAATCAATAAATCAATAAATCAATAAATCAATAAATCAATAAATCAATAAATCAATAAATCAATAAATCAATAAATCAATAAATCAATAAATCAATAAATCAATAAATCAATAAGTATCCAAATTTTAGGAAGTCAAAATCATCACTAAATTCAATGAATTTTCGACCAAACACAGGCGTGTAACGTGGAAGTTGTTGAACATGGCAGTATATCGAGTTAGTAACGAATCGCAATGACACCGTAGGGAGTCGAATTGTCACTTTGATAGTAAATATCATTTTACGTTCTTCACTTCGTTGATCGGCTTCGACATCAAGAACAATATCAATCGAACTTCATGCACGTTTCGAGAATTCCGATAGTCCTCTGTGGCTCAGAGCGGGGATAATTAAGGCGTGTGGTGACTGAGAACGCAACCGCCGAGTTCTTGAACCAGTTGGTTTTGGCTTTTGCGAAGTTACGGGAGACATCTGAAACCAACCCAACCCGGATACGTATACGCCATATGTGCCACGACAGAAACCAACAACAATTACGAAACTTTGTGCGAACGCGGTCGTCGTGACTGCGCCAGAGCTTTCCGGGTAAAATCAACGATATAGACGATCGGGGACCGGATACGCTTCATTTAAAGCCACTTCCCGAACCAATTGACAGCAGGTATAGAACGTTCACTCGGGGAAAGTACGATTCATTCGATAGAATAGAAACACACGTTGAAATTCTCCTGTTAACTACGTGTGCCATAAAATACTTTCTTTTTAACGTTTCTTTCCATTTTATTTGTTGGAAGCTAGTTTTTAACGAAGAAAATGATAGAAGTTTATTGAATGGGCATCATTTATTCATTTTATCATTCATTTATTTATTTCTTCGTTCATTTCTCAATTTTTTTATAAACTAACGATCTTCAGATAATACTGGCTAAGCGAGTTTGTGGGGGAGGAAACAATAGTAGTTTATTGAATGGGCATCGTTTATTTACTTATTTATTTATTCGTTCATTTTTATATAATATTACAATTTTCAGATAATACTCTGAAAATTTAAAAACTGCGACGAAAAAGAAAGGATAATTTGATTTATCTCAACGACAAGCCCTTGATCAAGGTCTCTTCCGATGCTGATCCGATGGTTCTGTCCGAAACGGATATCACCTTCACCCCGTGACGTTTACAGAAGTGCTTTTGAAAGGAATATATTTTCCAATAGCCCTGGCGTTTAATCCTACAGCACAAGGCAAATTCAAAGCACGAAGAATACACGCCAGTGAAAAGGAATTTAAAAAAACTACGATCGTTCAGCATTTTTGTCGTAGCCGGGTATTTGACAGGAATCCAATAGAGCATGTCTACCCGCACAACGCGAAGACGATCGCAGGGAGTGGAATGATGTGGATGTCATTTTGTCGTCGGAATATGCTTGTCAATATTACGCAAAGCACATTGGACGTTCCATAAGCAGCTGAGCTATGGCTTTGCGTAATTATTTCGTGAGACGTACTCCCATACACATGTTTTTCGTGAAAGTAGGGGTCACACTCATTAAGAGCTCGCATACCCTTGCGCGCGCTGAAAATTGAGCAAAATTTGCCAAATCATCATAAAGGTTATATGGCGTAAAGGAAAATTGTTGATTTTACGTTTTTTATCAACTTTTCATAAGCTTTTATTTAAAATATTAATATTATTTTTGTATGTTTCTGAAACTCTGTTTTCACCATGGTTCGCACGATAATAACTCAATCAATTTTTGATATTTCTCATATGATTCTTTTCTAAATCTTGATAATTATGTTCTCTACAGTCTGACGAGAGGATTTATTAATTTTATGGTTGGACAACTTTTATAAATTATTGAAAATAAATTTTTTCATTTTTTATTGCATCAAAGATTTAAAATACTGTGATTCGGTCAGAAAAAAAAAATTTCCTCCATTAGACTATTACTACTACATTATTTTACTAAATTCTTTTTTATTTTTGGAGGTCGGATAATTTTTGGTGAAGTTATCGTGCCAACCATGGTTTTTATTAGTAGTCCATTAAAATTTTTCTCTGCAATATCTTTGCCGCTTTCTTGCTGCATTTCAAATTTTAAATTTCTCGTATAGATGCCGTTTTTGAATTACGTTTTTTTAACTGGACCAAGTTGGACCAATATGTAATCAGCTCTAAGTTACAGCGGGACACATCGATTCTGATTCTGATCGCATTATTTGATAGCGTTAGAAAAAATGTTGACGAAAAATGTTAACATGTACTTATATGTACTTACACACACACACACAAACATTTTGCTCAAGATAGGTCAAAATAACCCAAACAACTTTGAAAGTAAAGACTTGTCAAAAAATCAATTTTCGATTTGCGGGGTCGTTACAATAACTTTTTTATGGAATTGGGAAGTTAAAAATCGTATTTGGGTTTAAAATATCGTCGTGTTTCTGCGAATCAGCACTAAACATTACGTCGATCATGTAACCACACGTGCCGGTATTTAATAATGCCTGTACATTAAGTGGCCAAGTACGACTGTGATTTTTTCGGATAATCATTAGACATGGCAGACAATTTTCATATGAATTGTACTTGTATTATTTATTCAATGTTTTATTTATATTCTTGAATAAATTTTTCCCCCTTCGTTCATCCATTCGAGTTTCATCGACTTTTTCAAATTTCCAATTTTTCACTCCCAATCGATCATAACGTTTCTCGTGCATCGCACCTGACTCGACCACACTCTATCCCGTTTACCCAGCGCATGAAAACACTGCATAAAACCCTTGTTAGTATAGACGGTCCTCTATTTTCCTGGTTTCCCGTTGTATCCAGGGAAGCAAATTCCTACACGGTAGACACGAAGGCTTCAGGAACACTGGCTTTCCGCTCACTGGTCGTTGCGCCGGACGGTGGATAGCCGGACGATCAACCGTTCAAGTAATGGCCGCATAACATCCCGTTCTACTCGTGGGCCCACTGAAGCTACACACCGACTCCCACAACCGTCAGTGTCGGTATCATTCAATCGATATTATTTTCGGTATTTTAAGTTCTAAAAAACAATTACAAATAGCTGGTTTTCGCTGGATTCAACTCGAATTACAATTATCGTCACCGTCATATATATTCTGATGAGTTTATATTATAGACGATTTTCATCGCAAAAGACCGGTCGAAATGTTTCTCCGAGTGAATTGATTTTTCTTAAGATGGTGGAGTGCCGTCGATACCGCGATTCACATCGAAATGTCCGAGCTCGTGAATCACGTAAATCTAATAACCCGTAACTAAATAATTTCGAGACTTTATCGTTGGAGCACACCGCACGCTAACGTGATCCTGTGCGACGGAATTTTCTTGTTATCAATCGCCAAAAGAATAGTGAAATTTGGGACGAAGTGTTATCGTTGTTATTGACTAGATCGTTCTAACCGTGGTAAAAAGATTTTCGCAAGCGGAACCGACATCTAGTTCGGCTTATCTGTATGCGGGCTCTACACCCCTACGACGTTTCCAAATTTTATTACTCATTTGAATGGCATGCGGTGAAAGGACGAATCGTTGGTCGGACACCGACCATTTATCAAATAAATCACTTTTTTCAATGAATATTGATGATATTTTTACGCTAAAAAATTTAGGGTACTCTTGGTAAGGGTCAGCAGCAACGATTCCATTCGACAGAACGACATTTCTTTCAATTATCACTGGGGAATTAATTAAATCATAGAAATGTTAGTGAAAATTACGCGTAAAAAGTATTCGGACATACGAAATAAAATCCGTTTACCACGTGTCTTCGTTTACAATATATCAGCGGCATCACCTCTCGGTCATCGGTACTAGTGAGCATGACTTCTTTAACGCCTCTCCGTTTGAAAAAAAACATTAGTAGGCTCCTCAAAGCCAACGAAATGGGTCAGAAAAGCTCCGAAACGATTGAACAGAAGCGTTAAATTATAATTAGTTTCTATAACCAGTGCGAGTCGTTAAAACAAATAAGTGAAGCTGTGAGGAGACCTCGGAGTACGATTTGGACTATAATAGATTGATACGGAAAAACCAAATCGGTCATAAACAATGCACGAAAGGGTAGAGCATCGGCTGTAAGTGAAACTACAAAGCGTTTCTTTGTCATAAAAATGGAGGTAAATCCTCGTTTAACTGCTACCCAGCTCCTGAATCGGGTGGAAACTGAGCTCAACAAAAACATATGTTAAACCTCGGTGAGAAATGTATCGCGTTAATCTGGGTTACATGGGCGAGCACCCAGGAAGAAACGTTGGATAAATGAGACGAATAAAAAAAAGACTTTGCTTCGCTAAAGAAAATATTGACCGGCCGTTGGGGTACTGGGAACGAGTTATATTCACGGATGAGAGCAAGTTCAACATTTTCGGATCGGATGGAAGAGCCAAAGTATGGAGAGAAAAAAATACCGCGCTGAATAAACGAAATTTGTTTCCGACGCAGTTAAGTACGGTGGGGGTTCTGTGGCCGTGTGGGGGAGTATGAGCGCTGCAGGAGTGAGGAAATTGGTGTCCATTGACGGGATAATGGACCACAAAATGTACATCGATATCATCAAGAAAAATTTGCAACCGTCCGTTGAAAAAATGGGACTTTCAGCAAATTATTTGGTTCATGCAGGATAACGATCCTAAACATAAGGCGCTGAATATGAGACTTTGGCTGCTCTACAACACCCCCAAATGCCTCGAAACCCCTCCTCAGTACTCAGACGTTAATCCGATAGAACATCTCTGGGATGTATTGGACCGAAATGTTCGAAAACGGCCGATTCAAAATGAAAATGATTTGAAAATCGTGCTATCCGAAGAATGGGAGAAAAATAGACGTTCCGTCTGCGAAAAATTGGTCCGATCGATGCTAACCCGGCTCAAAGAAATAATCAGACATCGTGGGAACCCTACCAAATACTAGAAAGAAAGAAATTGTTCTTGAAATGTCATTGAATTCGTCTTTTTATTCTGGTGTCCGAATACTTTTTGCGCATCATTTTCGCTTACATTCTTATGATTCAATTAATTCCTCCGTTACAAAAGAATATAATATCATTCTTCTAGATGGAATCGTTGCTCGTGACCCTTACCAAAAATACCCCTAATTTTTAAGCGAAAAAATATCATCAATACTCATTGAAAGAAGTGATAAATGGTCGGTGTCCGAATACTTTTTACACTCACTGTATTTATAGGTACAGATACGTAGTTCACTCGAGTGCCCGGTTGGGCCGTACTTTTACTTACTTCCAACGTCGGGTGGCTTACACTATTCAAGATGCCCGATTGGCGCCTCTGAACGTTTTGAGCCGCTTATCGTCTTGTTTTCAGAGATTTGTGGCGTCGAGATGAAAGTTTAACAGGAGTTAACTGGGGACCTGAATAGTATAGGCCCTCCGACGCCGAGAGTAAGTAAAAGTAGTGGTTCAGCTCTCGAGCGAACTACGCAACTATTCATGCATATTAAAGCGGTGCTCATACGAGGTTCGGACGAATTTTAACCCGCTCCTTCCGCAGATTGCCTTCGAATAATTTTTAAAAAAAGCTCCCTAAATTGTCAGCCCACCACCTGTAAAATTGGGGATTACCAGAAAGGCCATTTTTTCTGTTTCAAATAGACAGGATTTTTCGACTTTTCACTAATATGTCCATTTAGGTATCTTGAAATCTTCTTGAAAATACAAAAAGCATCCCAATGAGTTCGTGGCATCTTTGCGCATGAAAAAAGCCTTCTGGCTTGACTCTAAAATTGTTAGGGTCCCTTCCACCGCGGAATATAAAGATGTTTTTCGTTTTTTTCTTATTTCGGATGATTTTTGCAAAAAACATTTTAGATTCGAAATGTCGATCCTAAGATTCAAAATACTGATCTTGAAGGCCATATGATTCTTCCAACTTAACTCGTTTTTTCTCTCTTTTGCGTTTTTCTTCAGTTGCTGAATAATTTAATGAAAAGAAAAATTGAGTCGGAATTATTCATTTGACTTTCGAGATCGAGATTTTGAATTATAGGATTCATATTTCAGATAAAAAAATGTTCTCACCAAATTATCCGGAAATACGAAGAAAACGAAAAACATGTCTATATATTGAGGTGGACTGATCTCTAACGATTTCAAATTGAACCGAAATATTTTTTTTTCATCTATTAGGTGTACAACTTTGCTTCTGCCGTTTCCCCCCCGAAATTCGAGGCCCTATTGTGAAAAACTGGTTATGTATTTACGATTAAAAGTATTGTGCATCGCCGGCCGCTACTTTTTCCTATCTTTCGGGCAGCAAACGAATCCCGCGTTGAAAAAACTGGTCATCTTTTGAAGCGATCCACGATTTGTGGATCTTTAATTGGATTGAATCGAGGGAATGTTTCACTTCTTCACCAGGAAGTGCTGGTCAGTCAGGCCGTGTGCCATTGATCGAAACAAGTAATAGTCAGAGGAAGCAATGTTTGGCGAATGCGGCGGGTGAGGCAAGCCTTCCCATTTCAACGTTTCCGGGTATGTCTTGACCACTTTCGCAACATGAAGTCGAGCACTGCCATGCTGCAAAATCACTTTATGGTGTCTGTAATGATGTCATGTTCCTTTTTTGCTTCCTCATAGAGGACTCTATGTTATGGTGAAAAAACTGACTGTACTTTGCATACAATTTCGTGGTGATCGGTTCAGGAGTTCAAATTTTATAGGACTTTGAATTTTTCGAAAAAGTGACGCTTCGCTAAAACGGGCGACAGCTTCGACCAATCGAACCCGAACTCGCTACATATATAGACTATGTTATAGACTAATTAACACGAAAATGTTACATGGAAAACTAGCTGCAAATTGAAACTTGCAAATTGCTTCCTAAGAATTCAAGAAAGCTAGATGTTTAAATTTCCAAGCCGCTCCCTCAGAATTGAAGATATTGTGAGAATCTTCCTCTATGAGGAAGCCAAAGTTGATATAGATAATTTTCTCATGAAGTAAGATTGTCACAATATCGTCAATTCTGGGGGAGCAGCTAGCAAATTGAAACATCTAGCTTTCTTGAATTCTGAGGAAGCAATTTGCAAGTTTCAACTTGCAGCTATTGATCACGGCAATGACACGGCAGCGGAATAAGAAAATAAAGTTAACATTCGTGCGTTTGAAATTTGATGTATATTTGCGTTTCAATCTTCAGGCAATGACGGGCATACTTATCCAAAAAACAGAGCGAATACAATAATGAGCGCCACGGTCGATATGCGAACGTAAATCATATAAATACATTACGAAATTTAATGGAAGACACCAAAGAGAGGCAAAGATATATAAAAATAAATAAATAAATAAATAAATTATACAAATTAAATAATATACGAGTATAAGTGCTACCGGCATAAAACGTATTCATTCATCAATTCCTTATCCTTTATCATTACGAGTTCCACTTATGATTGACTCGCGAATTTATTTATATGGGCGGGGACCCCCTTTATACTTGATTCAAATATATTTTGATGACTGTGCCCTAGGGCTGCCGGAACGCGACTAAATTTCTCGTGAATTTCAAATAACCTCAGTACACCAAAATCTTGGGTAGAAGCGCTGGTACCCCCGGTAATATCCCCCACCCTTCTCCCTCTTTCGATGTCCGATCGGATGATCGGGTAAAATTTAAATTTAATTTTTACATGTCTCGCGCTGTATTGCGCCGTTTGTCTTTTAATGCTCGGCTCAAACGCATTAATTGCGTTCGGTAACGATCGCCTGTAATTGTTTTAGTTGGTTTTAACTGCTAATAATACACTACACCGAACTGGTCCCACCAAATACAGAGCATGACTTTGGAGCCGAGAATCGTTGGAGGACCCATTTCCGACATGTTCTTTGGGGCAGAAAATTAAAACCTCCTGCAAATGACGACAATTTAGCTCGTACACTGACATTTTCAGTCAAGAGTAACTTTATGATGCAGACACAAGTCGACTAATGTTCTTATGGGGTTATGTTGGCAGATGCCGAAGTTTATTCCACGACGTCTATGGTATATTTATTTCGACCACTACTTACCCCTACAGCCCTCCATGGGAAAACGGCGGAAGCAAATTTGTGCATCTGATACAAAGCTGCAACGAACTCATTGAAATACTTCTTGTATTTTAAAGAAGATTTCAAGACACCCAAATGAGCATATTACTAAAGAGTCCAAAAATCCTGCGTATTTGAAAGGGTGGAAATGACCCTCCTGGTAATTGCCAATGTAAAGACGGTGGGCTGGCAATTCAGGCAATCTCGTTTGAAATTATTTGGAGCCAATGTGTGCAGAAGGAAGGAGCGGGTTAAAATTCGTCCGAGCCCCATATAAGGACCACTCTGATGATGTATATGTTACGAGTAAAGTCTGATAAACGGGTAAATTTAGGTTGACCCGCGTTCTATCCGCTTTCGCTCGGGTAAAGACCGAAATATATTTGGAATTGTACACGTTTCGGGCTTTACCCGAATAACCTGAATAAATAAATAACTCAAGCAAATAACCTGAATAATAATACCTCAATAAATAACCTAAATAAATGTTAAAGCTATTTAAAATCTTTGCAACTCGAAATGTCACAACAGCTTGTCTTATTTGAACAAATAGATTATAGTACCCTTTGCTGTAGCAGGACACAGTGTTCTTACTTTTATTTGTAAAATGTATGTTTCTTAATTAAATATGTTTTTCAAATATTTATGGCCTCAGACTAGGACTTCGGACTCGGGGATTTCGGACTTTACCCAAGCGAAAGCGGATAGAGCGCGATTTACCCGGGTTAAAACCCGAAACCTGTACAATTTCAAATATATTTCGAACTTTACCCATGTTTCCTGGGTACTGCGGAGTTTACCCGGACAAACCTGGATTAACCCGGTTATCGGACTTGACCCGTAACATATACGCTGTCGGGATTCGGACCGCTCGGGACATCGGTGTTTGGGCCCTTGCGCCGTTGAAGTAATGCCACCTCGATGTATGCAAATGATGTACACCATTTTTTTGTTGTTGAACACACGAGTCTTTATTTTCGCGTACATTTCAGGCGTTTGCCATATTTATATCTACCCCTATATCCTCTCTCCTCCAATAGTTCTTACATCCGCTGGCACTGTAGTCGCGTACATTTGAAACATTGCCTAATCGGTGTCATGGACTATCGATATACGGCTCAACAGAAACATCAGGGGTCGGAACGTAACATTTTCGGATTTGGGCCGGCGGAACTTTGAACATTCGGAGGTTTAACGACATGCTAAGCCACTACGCCACTCTTCAGGAAGCAGATAGTTGCTCTTACGTGATGAGTCGACTGAAGACGTGGCTTCTCGGAGTGAGCTTCGCAACGAATGAATTAATGAAGTGACGGATAATCGATATTTTACGGATATTGATAATGTTATGTCGCAAGTTTAATCGTGGATTAATTAATTACGGTACGGGGGACTGGTTCGCGCTTCAGAACACGGTTGTGAAAGAAAAGACTCGGTTCACACTTTAGAACGAGTTAGAAGATGTTTATTTCGTACAAAAGGTCGGACGGATGGTCCCGGCGTGGACACGGTACAATGTTGCCGTATGGCACTGTTAGATGTACACTCAGATATAGACTGACTGGCGCTGGTCGGGAGACGGTCTTTTATAGTGAATAGGGCCCAGCTGGGAATAGTGTGGAATAATCTGGAAAAAGAAGGAATTCGAATGTTCGGGGTCGTGGAAGCGGACTCGAACATTCTGGATGTCGATGTTTCGAGAAATGAGACGTGTTGAGGCGAAGTGACTGCATGGGTTTACGCAGATGGGAAGCTACAGCTATACGCAGTAGGGGACATCGTTACAATAATAATAATATGTAATGCTACATAAAGAATGTACATAACATGGCGTCGGTTGCTATATGAAATCCAGTACAGGGCAATCCACTTGATTTACATCGTAAAATTTGCGGTTGTTAATTTTCTTCTGCTCCAGAATTGTCCCAACCTTCGTTAGTATTTCCATTGGCGGTTGTTGAGCTCTAGTTAAAATTTGTATCGATCTTCTGAAAAGTTACCGAAAAAGATAATATCGAATTAATCGTGGAAAGGCATCGAGCTACACGATTTGACAGTGCTTGAAGCATGTACCAAGTCTGTACGGATGATCATTCTTTTTTTAAGAATGTTCCTGATTGAGATGATACATTTTCTAAGAGTGAGTCGCGCTAATTCGAAGAAATAGCAAAAAACGAAGATGTGTAGACTGGATGCATTAGAATAGGAATCATCCATTACCCCCGACGATAATTAATTTCTTTTCAATTATTCGCGTAAGGATTCTCAGAAATAAGCTTATTATCTTCGGATCAGTTACTAACAATTAATTTCTTCATGTCGTATGCAGCAGAATAAAAGTCGATGAGCTTCTCAACGAACGGGAAAAAAAGATTATCCAAACATAAACAATCTCAATATCAAGCTTATGTGGCATGAACTTTGGCCTACGAGTGACACATCGAAGCACGCGCGTTAATAGCGAAATCCCGTTCCCAAACCGGTGATAAATTTTGATTCTGACTTACGGTTTGCCGAAGCATATGACGGCATACGAATCGTAGTCGGTTGCCATAACTATTTTTTCGATCGAGCCTTTCGGCTGCACTGCCTTATCCCACACATGATAGGTTCTGAAAAGACCATGATTACATAAATAAATAAATCTTTCAGCAAATGAAATGTTGGCAGATAATTATTCTCACTCGTTCCTCCATTCGACGTATTTCGATAGAACCTCGTTTTCCACGGTCCACTTCGACATCAAGCAGTTTATGTCAGGCTGGTCACTTGTTAGCACTGCGTACCACGATCCCATGAACTAAGAGAAACATTTTTTCTTTCATTTTTAGAGTAGTTAATAACTTATCAGAAGATTGAAATTATTAATCGGTGTGACTTACAATGAGACAAGTTCAAAATCCGATGGGAGCATTGAATAAAATAGAATCTTAGGTTATCAATAGTGTTTCGGAAGCTTACCCTGGTCGCATTGACAGTATCCATGGGGATTAGACCGCGACAAGGCAATAGGCAGACTAATTGATTGACATCGTAAAACTTGTTCTTGTCGATGTGCTTCCGCTCGAGAACCGCCTCAACCTTGTTGAATACTTCGTTCGGAGCTCGTCGAGCCCTGGTCAAAATATGTATTGTTTTTCTGGAAAGTCACATAGAAAAAAGTAATATCGAATTATTTGCGTAACGGAATATAAAGCAGTAATGAGCTGAAGACTTCGGCAGCCAATTGCCAAGCACGCATATCGTAATGCATTGAAATAGAATTTTTTCGATTATGATGGTTCATTTTTCTACGTGTACATCGTCGTAATTTACGGAAAATAGTACGAAAAATAAAATGTAAATCCTGGACGGAATAGAATAAGAAATGTCCATCACTCGCGAGGATAAACATTTTTTTCAAATCATTCACGTCAAGATCCTTAGAAATAAGTTTATTTTCTTCATATCGTTGTGGAACTTTGAACTCCTACATCTTGCATGCGACAGAACAAATTTTGTTAGGAGTCTCTGAATATTTTCGTAACATTCGTCACAAACTTATCTGCTAACACTACGAAAGAATGATTAAAAAATAAATCATCTCAATGTTGAGCTTGTGCGGTGTGTACTTTTGCACACGAGTGATACAACAAAGCACGTGTCCTGATAGAAAAACCCGATTTCCAAATCAGTGACAGATTTTGATTCTGACTTACGGATCGCCGAAGCATATGATGGCATATGAATCGTAATCGGTGTCTAGAACTATGTCAATCGATCCTTCCGGCTGCTCGTCCTTTCGGCCTATCAGATCAGTTCTGAAAACACCACGATTATAAGAATGATACCGTTTTTGACAGTATGAAATGTTGGCATAGCGGTATTCTCACCCGTCCCACCATTCGACATTGTTGTGTAGAACCCCGTTTTCAACCACTAAATTCCACGATAAGCAGGCATCGTCAATTCGCCGAGTTGTTGCCGCTGCGTACCACTTTCCGATGAACTGAGAAAAAGATTTTCTTTTTTTTTTTTTTAATAACTTATGAATTATCTGCAGGTCGCAGTGTTAATTCGGCGAGATTCACTATTTTACAATTTTGCAGTTCGATGAATATATTTTTTTAATACAATTACGTTATCAATAATTTTTCATAAGCTTACCCGGGTCTTATTGACATTTTTCATGAAGTCGCGACACTGAGTGTGCGTCGATACTTGAGCCAGAGCCCCGACCAACAGGGAAATAACTCCTAATGCGTAAATCATTACGACGAGAGTGCAAGGCTTTCCGCACAAAGTAGAATAATATTACAAATAAAATTGATCGTAGATGATCGAGACTTCGCAGAACTTTCTAGCTTGCAATCGTCGTTCTCGTTCTGAAATTGAATGAAACGAAACTGATGCATAAATAAGTGGTACGCGGGTTTTTATAGACGCCAAGTGCCGAAAGACGAACCGGGATTCTGTTACGAGCAACGCTACGCACTTGTTAAGGCTTCTAATAGTGGATAGCCAATTTTCCAGTCGATTTACGTTGTTAAAAACCCATTATTCATACGGTCGAGCTCGGTCGAAAAAAGATAAGATGTGCCATATTTTTACTATTTAACATTATACACTATAGGCAGAAAGTATCGGACCACTTGCCACGGGCTCTATCAAAAACCAGTCGCGAGCTTGAGAGATGGTAGCTCCGTCAAAAATAAAGGTAACGATTTTTTACAAAAACCGTTAGGAAGCTTATTATTGTGTCACCCTATAAGGGTGATACAATAAATACATAAATTATTATAAGGAGTAAGAGGAGTAGGAGGAGGGTTCTTATTAAGAAGTAATATTGCGATACTTGCGCTTAATAACCCAAATTCATCTGACGACTGATCATCAAAGATTCGACGATATTTTCTAACTCAGATACGCTCAATGGTATTCATTATGTGCTCTCACGAAAGTAGGTTAACTGAAAAAATACATATTTACCGATAGATAAGTTCGACGTGGCTGTCGATTTGTATAGCAAAGTCCCCACTCGTCTCTCGGCAGTTGGTGCTTATGGAAAATTTTGGCCCACTAAGCCACGCGTTATTCGGTTTAATCTTATTTTATGAAGTGAGACAAAAATTTTTCTTCACCATCCCAACGAATTTTTTATTTCGACAAATCTCACACACGGCGCAGCCTTCATCAATGGCTGTCAGGGCCCTATGGGGAGATAACTTTTTTCGAAATTTATACGACTCAATGGATTCACTTGTGTACCGTTGGGCGACACATGGCGGTGAGACACTAGCAATTCTTCCCGAACGAAAAATTGATGTAACAATTCCGGGGGATTTATTATTGCGAAATTCCGAGTCTTTTTTCGATTCTCTGACAACTTCCGGAATCCACTAGTACTAACTTGACAATTTTCCAGTCCCAAATTCGCCCGGAACTCTTGATTCACACTTCTACAAGACGAAATACAGGTACTTACTCGAAATTTTGTCAACACTTTATTATTCCGAAATTCCTAGCCATTTTTTTGATACTCTGACGATTTCCAGATTCCAATATGATTTTGTAACGGCCGTGATCCCCTCCCGCGGTCACGTGGTCAACGCCTAAGCAGAATAAGATCACGCCATCGAAATTGGGCCAACGGATAACCCAATTTCGATTGCGTGATTTTGCGCGTCGCGAGGAGCGTAAGTAAGGGTCTTCCGGGAGTCGACCGACGCATGTCATCGGGATAAGAACGACGGCTTAAGCATGCCTACCAGCCGGCAATCCACGATTATTCATCGTTTTAAACTAAATCGATAAAATTCAGAACTATGCCAAATATATAAAATGTCAAAGCACTGATTCGCGAAACTGACGTGCAACGGCTTCGGTTAACGAATAATGGACATGAACGGGATTAATAAAATAACGGTGTAAAATGATGGTGATTGAGATAAAAATGAAATTGAAATAATAGAAATGAAATTGAAATAATGAAGAGGCACCTGAAATAATAATAAAGCTAAATACGTCAAAAAAATAATAGTGATTACTATATAAAATGTCAAAGGACTGATTCGCGGACGAACGTGCAACGACCTCGGCTAATGAACATTGAAGATATACTTGATACGGACCCCTGATGATGCAACATGTAAAAGAACATGAAAGGACAACGAACAAGGATACGAATAATAAAATTAAGAAGTGAATGGATTAATGAGAGTGGAAGATGAGATTAAATAATGGTGTTAATGATATGAATAAATGTAATTGAGCGGATGGGACTATAATCTTGAAACCTATCGGACGAATAGAAGTGAACGTGTGCAATTGAGCGAATTTTAAATAAATGCGATTTTGTGCACGAATGAATACCAGAAAAATATAATAAAAATAATACGTCGTTTAATATAAAGGAAAACTAAATACAATCTCTACAATTCTTTCAATAAAAACCCCACATAATCGACCCCACTCCGGCGTAACCCAATCGGAAATGATATAAAATATTAAATAAATCCCACAGGACAAGATGACTTGTTACAATTTAAAAATTTTCCAGTCTCAAATTTATTCGACAATTCGAGTTTGTTAGTCCACTTCACCTGGACCTCTTGGTTTCACATTTTAACAATCTTTATAATATCTAATATACGTAACAACTACTCCTCGAGCGCAAACCCGGTAACCATCAGATGGTTGGATTCAAAATGATTTTCCACATGGATCGCGGCGTCGCCGACCTCCGATGCACGCTGGCGTCAATAACCCCCTCCTATGACAACTTTTGTCATAATCCCCGTAACCCAGTCGGGATGTTCAAAAAAGACTGGGATTGCAAAGAATTACCCGACAAAATTTCTTGTCCAATCGATGTGGAGACGTGGGGGGTTTTATTGGTAATCTAACAAGGAAACCGCGCGATGTGTCCCCCTCCGATTTCGATAAAACTTTGCACGATTGTAAAACCGGTCAAAATATTCGACACGTGTTTTTTTTTATCTGCTGAGTCCCATATTTAGAGGGTGGAAACTGCCCCTGAAAATCGAGAGATTTTCCGTTTGTCGATTATAACTCGTAAGCGGGATGAGATAGAAAAAAAGTTGCAGCGTTAAAGTTATTGCATTTTACGCGCACTATACATTGGTGGAAAAAACGAACAATACATTTAAACAATTGAATATTATTTACTTACAAATGGGTTTTTTTTAACATGTCTACGAGGGTTTTAGTTCGATCAGAATGTGACTTTGTCAATGTATGAATGATGGAAAAATAAAGCTTACGTATTTTTTTTTTTTTCATATCTCGCCCTTAAGGGGGTGTGAACCGCTCTCGAACTTTTCGATAATGTTGTACTATAATTGGCAATTTCATCCGTAATTCAAAAGCTCACAAACCTAAAATAAAAATTAATGATTACAATGAAATATTGCAAAGATTTATTTATTTTCATATACCATAGCGAATTAATAATGAATAACAACGATAAATGAACATCGATTAAGTTCATTATTAATTATCAAATTAATAATGAATAACAATGATAAATAACCATTTCAAATTTCAGAACGCATTTCATAAGATATTGCAATATCGAATTAATAATAAATAACAATAATACGTTAACATCGATAAATGATAATTGACAATTTTAAAACGCAATTCATAAGACAATGCAACATCGAATAAATACCACAATTGATAAATAATAAATTACAACAATAAATCCCATCTTTCACTCTACGGCTACGCTGGACATTTCGCACCATCGAAGAAACTTTTGGGAGTCGCGCACCAACAGAAGCTGATACTAAAGCCACGGCGCTTGCAACAACAGCACTTAAAGCGTCATCACTTCGCAAGGCATGTCTCTTCACTTGACGCCGAACATCATCAGCTTCAACGGAAGCAACATCATGCAGCCGATGATCTCATGCACGGTATTCTCTTCAACAATATTACCTACGTAACTTGATAAAAAATAAAAAATAAATAAAAAAACAAAAAACCCATTAAAAAACTCAAAGAATCGAAAGCTTGAAGAATACGTGTGCTTTCATCAGACGTCGTTTTGACAATGATTTTACAAGCAACATGACTATAATATTTAGTGCACCATCACGTGATGTCCGCTTTATTTCGGCTCTTCAAAGTAAACGTATGCCCGTCAACGTACGGACAACAGTTATTTTGTCATCCGGTTATTTTGTCGTTCGGAGATTCGGTTATTTTGTCGCGGTTATTTCGTCCGCGGTTGAACAGTCGTGTCACCGCTACGCTCGATATTAATGTAGCGCTCAAGGAATATTTGCGGTGCGTTGACGTAGAGGAACGGACAATCTCATTTTTCGGCTCACAAACGATACCGAACTTGGTCGGCAGCGCTGAAAGCAAGTTCAAAAAATAAAGGTAAAATAATAAAAGGCCTGACGTTCTGAAATTTAGACTGTCAACATAACGACTCAGCACAGTAGCGACGGTATGTATATCCGAGAAGTCGCAGTCTAAAACGTTCCGAAACGAGAATTATCTAAAAAACATTGTATCGAAAGAAGAACGTCCCAAAGGTCCACAACTGGTGACGCCAATGTCTGATGCAGGTCATTTTCTCCACAAAGCATGATAGCGAGATCGAGGAGGTAAAAAGTCAACAGGGCTAGAAAATCGAAGGTTCGAAATTTATTTCGTAGATCTGGCGATTCGGAAACAGTTCGAACAATCGAAAGTCGCACGCCCAGAATCATAATCTTCACAAAAACGGGAACGCTTATATATTTAATTCGTGTGAGGAAAGTATTTCAAGAAGAAGAGTATCTCCTGAATCAAGTACTACTCGACGGACAAACAGAATCAGTAGCAGGAGAGCTCATAATAAACTGTTGTCCAGGACGTGCAATCGGTTTTTAATCAATTTTCACTTTAGAAAATAATTTTTATTTCATTCCTCTTTTGGCGTAGAAATATGGTTCACGGTCGTTCGGATATCGCTGCGGACGGGCTCGAAGCTTTGCGGACAAGTTCAACCAGGTGTAAAGATATGGGAACTTCCTGACGGAAACTTATACGCAAGGACACACGCACAGTTTTCCACTATTTTTACTATTTCGTTCTACATCTACGTTCGTGGTATAGCTATAGATGCAATCCTCGTCTTCGGCGTAAAAAGAAGGAATCGGGTCACATTTTATCGCATCATTTACGATGGTAACTGGCAACCCGAGCCAGACAACTCGCACTTTATGCCCGGGAGAAAACTGTTGCACGGTCAAACGCTATCGAGGAAATGCTACGTGCTCGACCATTTTTATCGCACCACCGCGGTGTCCACATATGAGCGTTACTATTGTTTTCCAGGCTTTTTTTCCCCTCGAGATCCAGCATGCACCTACAACTTTTATATCAACGATCCAAAATTCTGCGACCGAGCCGTTGTACTTCAGTCTACACGTATAGACGAGCAAAGCGGAACACAGGAAAAGGAGAAATCAAATTAGATACAACGGTCCAGAGGATAAAGGCAAAGAAGTGCATTTCATGGGTGCGGATCGAAGTAGCGAATGGTCAGAGTTCCGGCGGTGAAATTTCGGAAGTACAACCTTCCCAACGCCGATGTTTCGGCCGAGCATGGCATCCACAGTCCATAACATCAACCAGGCAATGTTTCAAAATGGCACGACGTCGACGGGGCAAGAGCCCGAACGCCAGTGTCCCGATGGGTCGAAATCCCGAAAGCGTATATGTAGATATAGTTGCGTAGCTCGCTCGAGAGCCCGTTGGGACAATGTTTTTACATATTCACGGCATCAGGCAGCTTATACTATTCCATTTGCCTCATTGGCGCCTGTCAGAGTTTTCACTGGAAAAAAAATAATTCTGTCCGAGCAATTTAACTTCGCTGTGACAGCCAAACGAAGCCAGCCCTCTACCGGTCAGTACTATTTTAGGTTACTGCAGCAATCCAGTACTAACTATTCAGCTGAATGGCTGTCTCAGAAATTTGGATCGCCGTGAGAGCTAAACAAACAGTCAGTAGACTGCAATGAGTTGTAATAGCTAAATGGATGAAGAGAATTTTGTCCCGCGGACTAAACGTAAAGTTCTGATAGATGGCCTGTTCCGCTGTGAGAACTAAATAGAGAGCTAAATAGCATTTCGTTGTTTCGCAATGTAGTAAAGCTCTTATAGCATTACGTTTCTGCTGCGGGAGCTAGGGCCGTTTAGTATCTTGTTGTTTTGCTCTGACAGGCATACTTTTTTTCCAGTGTTGTCTTGACGGAACGAATTTTTGAAAACAAAACAATAAGTGGTTCAAAACTGCCGCAGGCTGGTAGTGCCTGGCAGGGGAGGAACCTTGAAGATAGTTGTTGGTCTCATAGTGTTCTCCGTCAGTAAAACTTCAGTCGCAATGTAACTTTAGACCCCCCAACATTGTGCGTTGGTGGTAGATAGCTTAATTAAGAATAACGAATTTGTGACCCTCACTCAGCAAAATATGCGTCAGCATTTTAACGTACCACCCCGTGGAGCGATTTCCACATTATTCGAATGGAAATTATGAACCTATAACAGGAAACCCATTATAGGGTGTTACGGGTAGGCTCCAAGGGGTGGAAGATTGAAATGCTGACGATAAATTCGCTACGTGAGGGTTACATATTCGTTGTTTTTAATGGAGCTCTCTGCCAGCAACGCACGATGTTCAGAGGTCTAAAGTTGCATTTCAACTATAGTTCGGCTCAAGGAGAATACTATGAGACCAACAACTATCTTCCAGGTCACTCCCCTGTTGGGTACCACCGAAATAATAGTTTTATTGGTAGTACTATTGGCGTCCGTTAAAGTTTCGAAACACTTATTGTTTTGTCGATGATTCCCGACGCCGAGGGTAACCGAAAGTATTCTCCAACCAGACTCTCAAGATAAGCACGCTAATATACCTAAATGCACGTATTCGGGACTTTTAACATGGATGTGGTCATGGATTCTGGGTGCTTGATAGAAATATCGGCGGTCGGAGCATTGCGCTTTCGGAATTTTGCCCTGTCGGAACTTCGAACATTCGGAACCTCAATCCCCATCACCCCATCACCCCATTTTTTAATGATACCATATTTTTGTGAATTGGGCATCGTGGATTCACTTAAAAATAAATTAAAAATTCAGTGTCTTTCGCCGGTCGCTCGCGTTGTTTTTCATCTATGAGATCAACTGTTACGGAACCGAGGTTTGAGATTCGAACCAGTGTGTAGGTAGTGAGAGAACAGAGTGACGGAACAGGATGTACGACACACACAGCTGAGTAGGCTTAAAGCAGAGTGCGTTTGTGGATGGAGACTGGTCGAATGTGCAGCCCCGAAAGGCTTCACGGTGGACCAAAGGACGTCAAGTTCCGGTGCACAATAGAAAATGTCCGGAACAATACTGGCAACAGCCTGTCTCGGTGGTCTCCAACTTCGCCACCGTTGCCCCATGCCACGCGGTTAATTGTTATCGGGTAACCTGATTGACACGTGCTCGGCATTTCGAACCTCAACTACTACGACAAAATCGAAACGATTCGGTAGACGCAGCGAAAAAAAAAGTAACCGACTGTGGATTACGATTAATAAGGTTAATTTACTCTACTGGTCGATAGAAAATGGATTCTGTCAACTAATGAGTTGATTCTATTATATAATGAGTTGGAAAAAAATAAGGTGCAAAACAGACCATTTTTCAACCTTAGCTTGGCCACCATATGAGACGTAATAACTATGGTCACTCAATGAGGGAAATACCGCGATGCTTTCCAGACGGCAGCGTTGCCATGCAGATAAACTTCTGCAACGCACGTGCGGAGGAACTCGGTGGAAAGTGGGCGAACTCGGGGCGAGTGTGGCAACGTCGCCAGAGCGAAACCACTTACGAATCTGGTTACCGAGTGAGGTAATCGCCGTATTTTAGCGATCTTCCCACCTGAATGTTTTTGTTCTTCCATTCGGATCGATTTACTTGTTCTAAAAAACAATATGATCAACTTTCAGTAAATTATAAGCCATGCGCGAATCTTTTTCTCGTTAACTTATCGTTTTTCTCTCGCCAAGGTACGGATATTATCAGCAATATTCAGACAGAAGGGTTGCCCGAGGTGACGAATGATGTGTGGATGGAAATAAATTAATTATAGACGTCTTGAATTGACTAACGTATTAATGAATGCTTTTTGGATTATAATGGGCATGATTATTCGAATTATAGATCATAAATGGTTCTTGCAAAAATATGAAACAAACAAAAAATGAAAGCGAAAGAGCGATGAATCGATTGCGTTAGATCGTATGTCCATTATTAATTGAACAATGGATTATAAATACAGTTCGAAAGAAAATATAACATTAAAAAGAATAAATCGAACTAGCGAAGCGATTGATCAGATTTGTTGGATCGTAATGTTTATTCTATTTCAGATAATGGATTATTAATGGAATTTACAAACGAATATAACGTACTGAACAATAATTTCAATTGAAAAAGCGATCGAGCAAGTTTGTTGGATCGTGATGTCCATTAATAATCGAATATCTGATTATAAATGGAATTTCCATGAAGATCCAACGTGATAATGAGTAAAGCAAAGTGAAAAAGCGATACATCAAATTGATCGAATCGGAGGGTGGGTCTCGAACGTCCTACTGCTGAATTTTACTACAAAGTATTTATAGATATAACGGCATAGCTCGTTTGAACGCGTAACAATTTTCACAAGGTCGAACGAGCTACACCACTATATCTTGTAGAAAAACTGAGCAGTAGGAATTTCGAGACCCACCTGTGAATGGCAAAAAAATATAAAATTACATACGATGTCACGGCGTCGAGTGTCACGACGAAGTTGTTAAGACGGCGATTAGAAATGCGAAAAGAATTTGTTCTACTCACGATTATTTTACTGCAAATAGTCTATTCGCTCCCCGAGACAATATTGATGAAATTTGTGGAGCACAATGTTCGAGTACCCGTAACGCGTATCATCGGTCATTCCGTGCCCAAGTTAGGATGGCGTCGAGGGCGATTATAAGCGCGAGAACTATCATTCACTCGTGGTTATTTTCCCGACAATAGTTCTTATCAATTGACCCGTATAATTATCGAATTTAACGGCACATAAATGTTCGAGTGGTGCGTCCGCGAACGCTCGTCAAGATGGCGGCGCGAACCTCTTGGCGATAAGAATATATGCGAAAAAACGACGCCGAGTTTCTTTACCGTCGACGCATTACCTGGGATTTTTCGTAAATGCGATGTTCTCCGTAGGTCCAGGAATCATCTTTCCTTCCCTTGGCTTCGACCGCTGAATAAGCGATACGACGAGGATGTGTGATGACTGTGAAAATCTCGTGACCGCGTGCCGCCTTATTTGACTACGGGCGGAGTATCGGTAGAAACCTCTACTACGCAGCGATCGACGACAATCGATGGCCGCTGATGGGACGGTCACCAGGTTTGAGAATATATCGATGCGTTAATGAATTATACCGATCGAAATCTGATGATTCCAAATAACCATTTTTGCCGCGGTGAACTCGTGCCAATGTGATGTAAAATGGCGGACTGAGCCAAGAACATAGACGGACAGTTGAAATGTTGCGTGTCGATCCGCTCGGGATGTTCTGAGATGGTTCGATGGGCGTTCGATGCCGGGTCGTGCCATGGGTGGATTATGCCACGAACTGCTAACGACGAAATTCCCCACAGACGCCGTCGCGCCTACACGCGTGATACGCGCGCACTCACGAAGTCAATGTTCGTATTCGCGTTACCGAGCGTCGGTACGGAGCTCACTTATTGCACAATCTAGGGTTAAGTTACGTTTGCTGGAAACTGGTATACTCTTGTTTCGCTGGCGTCGTCTCATTCCGAGCTGGTAATTGTTATCGGATAATCAGATTAACGCGTGCCTGGAATTTCGAACCTCTGCAACTACACCACCGGCGGGAACTATCAGGCCACTAACGAGGCGCGCTCGGTAAAATCCTGCCTTTGAACTTCGACAACTTCGCGACAAGAATGGCTAGGAATTTTTTGAAAGCACCATTGAAAAGCTTATAAATGTTTGAATCTATTGATATTTTCAAAACAATTTTTCCATCACTAATAATCGAGATAGCGTGTAAAATAGGTTGGAAAAAAATCGGATTTTTCCGAAATTTTCTATCTTGAGTTTAACTTTTACGTTCGCTAAACGCCGGTGTTCTTCTTCTCTATCTTTTTCCCCAGCCACGAAAGTAATTGTTATCCGGTAATCAGACCAACACGTGCTTGGCATTTCGAGCTTCAGCAACTACGATAAAATCGAAACAATTCTGTGATAAGAAAGGAAAATAAATAAATAAAATGTCTCAGGATCACGATTAATTACGTTAATTAACCGATTGGTAAGAACAAAAAATGTCGACGATTTTATGTGTTAGAAAAAGAATTGAGGTAGGAAACAGACATTTCTGTAAATTAGGTTTACTGAATACCGGAGATTTACTGTTCGATAGCAAATCAATCTTATCAACGATTATATAATGAGTTGGAAAAAAATACGGTACACAGCGGACTATTATTTCATTTACAAAATGTAGAAAACATCTTGCTCTTTATCAAGGGCAAGATGATTTCTTGTACAACCTCGTTAAAAAAAATCGACAATACGATCGGGTGATTTATTATCTTTTCAAAGACGATGTCGAATTATACTTATGCAATTAACTAATGGATCATGAATAAATTCAAACGTTCCGATTATAAATACTGTGTTTTGTTATTGTCTTACCTTAGTGTCTCCGACATGCCTCTAGT
This sequence comes from Sussaba pulchella, assembly GCA_963971145.1. Classification (NCBI taxonomy): domain Eukaryota; kingdom Metazoa; phylum Arthropoda; class Insecta; order Hymenoptera; family Ichneumonidae; genus Sussaba; species Sussaba pulchella. The sequence continues at coordinate 2,521,464 of OZ020171.1, read as the reverse complement.
TCGCCTATAGTTGCGTAGTTCGCTCAAGAGCCCGGTTGGATAATAAAGTAGACTCTTCGTATAAGATACTACAAGGGACCGGAGGGGAATAAAATTCCGAAAATTACCGTTCCCCCACTCAGCGGCCTGCTACGCCGGTGAGGAATAGATCTCTTGCGCTTCGTATAGGATATTGCAAGCTAGCTGTCAACTGGTCGGCCCAATGAACAGCCAGCGCCGCGCCGCGGCCACTTTTAACTCTCGTGCCACGTTATATCAGTAGGCCAGTATAGGAGTACCAGGGGCCTGATTTACAGGGAAGAAAGAAGAATGGAAAATAATTTATAATTAATGATAATAAATAAATAAAATCGTTAATGTGCAAATAATTCTCATTTCTATTCACTTCCTTCCGTGGTATCTTATACGGAGCGCGCAACTCCAAAACATTGAGAGGCGAGAAGGCCCTAGGAGTGGAGGTAGCGGATTAGCGAAGGGGAACCCGTAGTACTTATACGCAAGTCTCTTATACGAAGAGTCTACTGTACCTTCTTCTACTTACTTACCTGCCCTGTCGATGTAAATGTCGTTTCGAAACATTCCTGAGTCGGTTTCATAAACTCTTGGCACTATGCTCAGTCGAATCTTACCGAGTCAGAACTTTAAACATCCGGAACTTCGATCTGCACTCAATTCTTCCGAACGATGAATAATTATTTCCCATCACTTTCCAGCCGCTGGAAATTCCGGGAGTCGGTTAAACCTCGAAAGTTGCAAAACGAATGTACCTGCGAATTGTCGGATGGAAAATCGATCGTGAAGTACGTCGTGGGAGGCCTCAGCTGGCAGGGATGGCAATTTGCGTGAGAAATCGGCGGTGAGCCAGCCGGGTTATCTGTGATGCGAATCGCGCCAACCCCTGAACGTATCAAGAACGCATCTGTTGCTGAAACGTCCTCGCGAGCCATAGTGTAGAACGTACAATTGGGAATCCCGATATCCGTGTAAATCCAATGTCCACGATTCGACGTTGGATTGTCGAGCAAGAGGGCGTGAAGCGTGAAACTGTGTCTCCGAAGATCGATAATGGATCAATAATAATTGCGGCTAATTTACGTTCTCGTTAATGCCGCGTCTCGATACGGTTATCTCGTTAATATCGTTCATCAATTGTCACATATAGATGATAATTACTCATTGTCAAGCCGTACAAGGGATGGGCATTGATCCGATAATAAATGGTCAAGAGTGTGTTGGGCACGCACATGATAGGGTTCTCTAGCCATTCTCATTCATTTCGAAAAAGAGTTATCTTTCTATTTTTCATAAGCCATTTTTCCTACAGTATTCGTTATAATATTCATTGAATGGAGTTATTAAATACTGCATTTTGAATTTTTTTCCGATTTTTTGAATTCACAGCTTAGAAATTAGAGGGGAGGGGGGACACTCTGATGATGACTTTGAAAGCGAGAATCTCGAGACTGAAGGGTTGAAATGAAAACGTCTCATGACATTTTGAATTGTATTTCAGAAGGAGGGTGTCTTTATTGAAAGACCTTCAATCGATAGAGTTAGTCAAAAGAAATATCGAGTTGACTTTTGAATTTGTGGGTGGTGGGTCAAAAACGTTTATTAATTTTTTTTAAGTTATCATTTCTGTTCCCAGATCAACGATTTACGTCTATGTACTGAATTTCCTCTTAATCGGTGCATAAGTGAGAAAATAAGAGGATTGTGACGTACAGACGGACGGTCTGACTGACTGAAACCATAAGGTTTTCTGAAATTCTAAGAAGCCCTGAAAATGTATATAAAATACATTCTGAAACAAATAGCCATGATTCATACTGAACCTACCGACAGTTTTTCATCCATTCCGGACATTCTTATGTCGACATGACAGAGAAAGACAGGACGAAAAATTAATATATTTGATCCTCGAAATATCGAAATGAAGATCGTGGAAAAATCTCGGCGTGAAGAATTTAAATAATTTTATTTATTTATTTGAAGGAGTAATTTCGACTGATTTGGTAGCTCTAGCAATAACTATCATGAAACAATTGAAATTTTCACATTGCTACAATAATAATAAATAATGGGCTGAAGGATCAGGTCGATGACCCCATTGTCAATATGGGTCACTGCATTATAGTTCGAAAGTTTAGAATAACATGTCTACAAAAAAAGAAGAAAAAAAATGGTTGTTCACTGTATTCCCAATGAGCTCTTATTTACTATAACTATCACTGATGAATAATTTTGATGATTTATTTATTCACAAGTGATTCCAATATTCCATAGCAATTATAATCCATGATACCTTGGTAACTAATGTATTATATTACATGGATTCATTTACTTAATACGAATTATAATTCCCGATCATTCGGTAATAAAAGTATTTCAAATACATTTAATTGAATGTATGCCCATCTTTAAAACTAAAACGGTTCTTCGTCGAAAGGGGTGAGCTTTCGGGCTCGTACGTTTTAAAGCCTGTCGTATAAATTTCCGTGCACACACACCCGCACACACATCGTTCCGTAACAGTGCGGGCGGATAGAACTTAAATGCGAGGTCTTGGTTAACCAACTGGCATTTTAATGCCCGACCAAGACTGCACACGCGGATAAGAAACCAAGTAGATCTGTAATTATGACTAAGATATTTCACTCGGAACTCCTCGACAACGTATGATTATCTACAATGAAAACAATTTCACCAAGTCACAATGCTTGATCGTCTTGAGTAAGGTACTCGCTCGAGATCTTATTTGACTCACCAAGAACTTTTGGTTTATTCGTGGCAATTTTATTCGAAAGATAATACTCGCGGATTAACGGAGGTTAAGCCTGAAAGAAGAACATACAGTGTGGTGCAGAATGCGGCGGTGGAACGCATTCTCTTTAATCTGGTGGTATCTCTTGGCTTCGGATTAAGCTGTCCGAGTCGGAATGTGGGACGGCTTTGAAATAAGCTACGGAGCAAAGCAACTCGTGGTGGCGGCTAACAGTTCTTCAGATTAAGAAGACAAATGCAGCTTGTGCGTCTAAGAGACTGGGGTCTTATTTTTTTTCTTTGCGACATCTTTGTTTTATCACCGAGCGAAGTCTTCCATTTTTGTAATGTTTGTGAAATTTTGAAATCTCGTTTTTTGGTATTATTTTTCGAGCACCTTAATTTTCCCTGGTTTGCTCGAAACATTAACGATCTATGAGAAAATCGTGAAGCTCCAGCGCTGTGGAAACTCGAAACGAATTGCGTCAAACCGTTTTTTTCCAATTTTTGGGAATACTGGAAACGTGAGGAAACCCCAATACATTTGTGACGGGCCAATAAACCGCATTACTGCCGCCAGAAGTAAAAATCAGGGTGTGGGAATTTGTTCATTCGAGCCTCGATCGTCCGCCCATTGGTGGATGTTGCATCGATGAACTTCAATGATCGAATGCATCGTCGGGCTCCGATCAACTAATCAGTGGTCAAAAATCAACCACCAACCATTTCACCTGATAGGAAATCGATTCATTAATTGGAAAACCGTATGCAATTCCCACACCGCGACTCATTCGAATTCTACAGAGCTCAATTAAAATAGTGGAATAAAAAACTTCACAATAAATCCACGCACGTTGATTTTTTCGTTGCCCGGATTCGGCATTTACCGGACCTACGCTATGGGAAATTAATTTGGGAAATTTCTTCTCACTGATGGAGCAAGCTTCATAAAATATGTTTCCGCAAGCAAAAAAATAGAAAAGTCACGTTTCTGTAAAATGTCAATTTTTTTTACTGATGTTCAATAGATTGAGTATCCAGCACGGCTCAATATAAAAATTCGATAATCTTCTCAAGCCTAAACTTCTGTAGATTCCCGATCCTATATCCGATCGAGTTCATGTTTGAGAAACTTTGTCAAGAATGGATCCTAAAAAAACCCCCCGCGTCCAAACGACTTCGTGCAAAAAAAAACCCGGTTCCAAAAATAACCTTGACAAAAACATTTTTATCTCAAGCAATTTCTTCCTAAAATGATTGATGAACTCCAACGCTAACACCCGTATGCCAAAGTTTTGAGAAAACCAACTTGAATACTTTAAACCTCCGGCGGTAATTCTCAATTTACGGACACCGTCGGTAATCTGGATCATTAATGGCACGGTGATGTTTTGACGCAGAAAATTACGCTAAAAAATCTTTAAAAATGCTGTAATACTCATCTCAGATCCTATTTGATATCTAAATAGTTTTATTAGCGATGAATAATAAATTACATTTTTTATGACAAATTGATTACAACAAAATCGGGAAAAGCTCAATTTTCATTTAAAAAATCATATCTTAATGAAAATTTCATCAAAATAAGAAATTCTAACGGGGTTTTACAGGTAAATGTATATTCTCTCAGGAAAAAAAATCTTTTTTCGGGTTACTTTTAAAGAGTATAATTATTTTGACTATAGAAAATGTAGTTTCTGGCAGGTAAGGAAAAATATGAAAAAATAATAGTTTTGGTATTTTTTTTCACAATTCTCTATCATAAACTCTTACAAAAGTTTTACATATTATATAAAATGTGATTATCATACTCTTATACATCGGTCTGAAAAATGTTTATTAGCGCATGATAAGCAAAAAGTATTGCGATGCTTTCACACTACTTTTTTTTTGTTTGTTACATTTCGTGGTAATGCTTACAAAGTATGCATACATCATTGAATATCATTTAAACGAGTCAAAAATAATCATATGAGTCCAAAAGTAACGTCAATTAAATTTCACTTACTTGCACGAAATTCTGGCACGGACTGTAATCCGGGTCATTAATGGCACGCTCGAGACTTTGAATTCCTACTGCTCAGGAATAAATTAACGGATCCAAACGACCTCGTGCGTACGAGTTCTCACCCACACCTAGTTTTTTTTACAGAAGGGATTCAGGCCCCGCCCTTTCCGAATTTCAGAGATATTTGAATTGAAAGTTTGTTTTGTGCCAATAATGGTCCAGATTACCGGCGGAGGCTTAATAGTGTATGGTAAAAAAACATTGCACAAAAGCAAAGACCCAACCTATAACAATCCTAAAAAACCCAAACGCAAACTGAATCCTAAAGAAAATTTTGTGTAGGAGTTCTTTCAACACAGGTTGCAGATAAAGAGAGTCTACGTCGACATGAACTGCCTTGGAAGAAGTTTCTTCATCCAGGTTTACGCAAGCTGCTTGGACGCGCTTTCATCCGAACCCGGTCGGATCTGGCGTGCCTCATCAGGCAAGACTTAACATTTCCATGTTCGACACGAGTAACTCATCTACGAAACGTTGTACGATGTAACATCAAGAAGCAGAAATAAATTTTCACTCGGATTGTACTCCGTAAATAATTCTAAGAACGTTCTTGGCGTTTATCTACATAACGTAAATGCTATGATCGTAGTCGAGTTCAGTGGGTGAATTTCCCCTACGCACATTAACCTCCTCTTAGCGATTAGATCGAGCTCATAAAGTTTGCAATCTTAAATTAAATCAGGCATGTAATGAGTCGACATCGTGAATGCCTTGGTCCCTTCATGCCGAATTGCCTACTAGCTTGTGGTCCCATCGAGTGGAGTGGCACAGAAGATGGGAATCGATACCGGTGTAACTCACATTTCACAGGCGATTCGTGCTGTGCCGCGTTTCGTTGGTCGTACGTTGTGGTGCTGGCTCATGTGGACTGAAGTGAATGATTTATTATTGATTGCTGAAGAGGCGGTAGCGGTCCCAGTTCAATTATGGAGCACGTGGGCGGCAAAATCAAAGGGTCGTCGATCACGCAATTGAGTTAGAAACATAGACACACCCGAGTACTACGTTTGATTAGTCCGAGGTGCTTCGTTCAATCAGTCCACGAAATGATCAGAGACTCATTAATAATGGAATTCTCGGTTGTCCGACGATGTGACTTTTCCACGATGACCCTTCGCAAAGAGACCGGTGGTAATTATACAAAAAGTAGACGGTAACAAGAAACTCGTGACTGCGAAACATATGATTTTGGAGGTGTTTTTGAACCTCTATATATGTATATTAGGGTGTCTCACGGGATTTGTCTTATAGCAGCCCTTAGATTCAAAGTATATGATATGAGAAAACAGGTTGCCAAATCTGAACCCAATCAAACTAGTTCGAGAGACTCCGCAGTCATATATATATGGAGCGTTCCATGACACATCGGATAGTCGCGTACCCTTGACTCAAAATGTTTGCCCCACGATCAAATCGATACATCTCAACAACCGCCGATGATAATTTAAAAAACTAGGTTAGCTTTTTCTTTTGTTTTTACATGGTCTATGCGATAAAAATAAGTACAATTATGTTGCACCGTTTGAGATATTATTAATTAACAAATAATCGACTAAACATTAAATATCTCAAGAAATACCTATTTTATTTTTCTTTTTTTTTTTCTAAATTCTTTGAATGAAAACAAAACGATTAAGACCACCCTCAACTTGGCTATCGGCTTAGTTTAGAAGTAACAGTTTTTTTTGTCATAAAAAACACGTTTAATTTGATTTATTTCATGAAAAAAAATGCTGTAACTTCTAAACTGAGCCGATAGCCAAGTTGTGGGTGGTCTTAATCGTTTTGTTCCATTTCACAATTTTCGAGATATCGGATCAAAATTTTGTACAAAGTCGCACTTTTATCGGAAGATGTTTCGTATTGAATTTAGGCGAAATCCATCCAAGCGTTTAAATTTGATGCGACTTTTAATTTTTTAGATTTGACATGGAATTCACCATATATTTATTGGGGACTAGATCGATTTACGAAGGGATTTCATACAAGAACAAGGGTGCAAAGTCGAACCTCGCACATTGCTTCCTCATCATGTTTCACATTTGCCAAAGCTTCCTCTATGAGTATGAAATAATAGTTGCTATCATCAGCAGGTAACTCCTATTTTCTATCGATTTTCTATCGAAATAATCGGAATATCGATTTTTCGCACGATAGATTTCATTTTTCTTTTCTTTTTTTAGATGGAAAACCATTATCATATATTCAAGTTTCGGAAAAACTCGAATTTTCGCAAAATTTCAAAAAAAGAAATTAAAATATTAGGAACCCGCTGCCCACTCCAATTTTATGAAAAAAGTCCGTCAATTTCAATAGAGTATCCGGAAAAAAAAATTTCTTCCAAATAAAAGGCGCAAATAGCAGTTACCTCTTGATAAAAACAATATGGCGGGGGAGGGGAGGGGAAGGAGGGGTCTAAGAAATCTAAAAAAAAATTAGTGAGGTCGTAGGATCCAAAGGTTACTAAAAATAATCATCGTCCACATCGGGGAATAGGATGGTTTCAGTTTGATGAATTGGGAAATTTCGCCCCATATACTGGAAAGTCGATTGCAACGGTATAATCAATTTCTTTCGCATTTTATTCGAAAGCAAAATCGATACAGTAAATGCGTAACCACTTAGAATTGTCCGGTTGGGCTCAGATTTGGCCAGATGGTTTTTCATATCATAAACATCAAATCTAAGAGCAGCCGAAAAAATAAAATTTTCCATGAGACACCTTAGTGTACATAGGACGTAAAGATGATGTTTTCCAACGTTGTAAGCTTATCAGAAAAATGGTAACCACGAAGAAGTGGAATTAATGTAAGATATTTAGATTTTATTTATAACGTTATATTAGCTTATAAAAGAATAGCAACCGTGAAGAAGTGGGATTAATTTAGAGAAAGATGAATAAATACCTAACGACCTACACCCAACTACCACCACCATCATCTAACAACTTAAGACCTGAATTTTGGGTCTACATACACACGTAATACATTTTTTTGCTTCCAGTTATGTCGGTGACTTTCAACTACGCGTAATGATACGAAGACTTAATTTCTCCACCTAACAAATGTGTAGAAGATTACTGGGGCCCAAGTCCTATACAATATGTTATTCATATAAAAATCAGAATTGCTGTCCACTTTCTGTACAATACCCCGACCGGCAACAAAATTGTGCTTCAACCGATATATTAAATCTAATCGAGATGACATATTCAGAATTTCTCAGCATCAAAATGTAACACAGGGAGGCAAACGTTAGAACAGTTTAGTCAGTAAAGTCAAAGAGCCAACTATGAGTCCAAAACTTGGGCTACAAGTCCGAAAGTTTTGAAATTTGCTACAACGTTACAGTGAGTTACATAAATGATACATTCGATTTTTCAATCGTTTTCGAGACTTCCAATATATTGAAATTGCAGCAAACATTTATTTTTATTTGATTCCTTGGAGTAAATTCGGAAATCTCTTCAAATGAAGATTGGCGTTTTTTTTCAAGATATTTCTCACAATTTATCGACCCGCAGCCAATTTATCGAAACACCGGTTACCGCCCTTTAGATCAATTTTTGAAGGTCCTCTGGCATTCGTAACAGTTGTGGCACTTTTATCTACAAATTATGCATGGAACAATTCATTATTAATACTAAACTAATTCCTCGTAAAACGTCATATTTAACTTGCAGACTTTAATCATCATGATTTCAGTATTCACGCTCAGTAAAATGTTCATTGCTAATTTCAAAACGTTGCCGTCCGCCGAAAAACTTGCAAAATTCGATCGATTGTGCTTCCAGCTTACATTGGTCCCCTACGCAATGGAAATTCCTTTGAATTTCCGACCAGACTTCGATTTTTCAATGCCCCCAATGCCTGGACCACAACCAGCGCGAGCCAATACCAAATAATTCGGCAGCATAGGTCGAGTCCGAAACGTCGAACAAATATTCCTTCGGGATGAAGAATATTTAACTGATACGAATTTTTTTTTTTCCTATGACGTGTACCATATAGTGAATACGCCATACCACCGCTGAACTCCATTTCGTCGGTTGATCTAGTTTCTGATAAATCCCGGAAGCTTCAAACGGCCTCTTGAAATTTTCAATCGAGCCAAAACGTAGATCAAGCATCGGTATTCCGTGCTCATCCGACGTACCTTGGTATACGGTGTATGGCGGATCCGGGAACGTGCCATTATTCCCCAGACTACGGTACGTTCGCCCGAAATGCTGGCTCAATTGAAAGGCAGAATAGAAGTGAGCAAAGAGAGGGTGAAAGAGAGAGGGGGGGGGGGGAGAAAAACTTTATTGGAAAACACTATTGCATGCGCATTTTATCGTACTCGGGCACGTAGACGCCCCCCTTCCGAATAGCTTTACGCGATAGCGGCTGTTACTCGGGCAGCTGGGTATCCCGCAAATTCGATACCGGTTGTATGATATGGTAAAGGGTGTAGACCGCCCGCTGTAGTCCGGCCTATACCTCCGACGTTACAATGAAAACGAGGCAACTGTCAATAAGGAATGTAACTACTTACACGAGTCATTTGAGCAAGTCCACCAATTCAAGTACCGGTTTTGGGAGTCGATATCAGCGATCTTTTTGTAACTTTGAGAAATGAAAGCTCCCATTGAGAAATGAACTCTGATTGTTTTTTAGATTTTTCCCTTGGTTATTTTCGCTGTAATTGTATGGGTAATTCTGTGAGTTTTTCATGTTTTTCTTGTTTTAATTAATTTCTCAATGTGTTTTAATAGGGAAAAAAATCAAACGCGATCACTTCTTTTTTGTGAAAAAAGCTCAGCTTTTCGAAAAAAAATACAAAAACCTTTTTGGGGACTTGAAAAATTACTTAAAATCGCATTTGAAATATAAAAGTCAATTTTTCTCAAATGCATATTTTTTAAAAATTTTGAAAGTATTTTTCTCGAAAAGCTGAGAAAATGTCACGTAATATATGTAGAAATCAAGTTGCGACCTCTGTAATAACTCGTTGAATTACCAAATGTGTGACAAAACAACTAAAACCTCAATTTATATTTTTTTCATTTCCAAATGATTCGTATTACTGTTTCTAAATACATGGAAACCACATGATCAAAGATGAAACTCATATGGTGAGTCATGTGGTGACGCTGTTAGCTTTGCAAGTGCACCATCTACAACTTAAGGGCGGGGTAAGGTTAGTTCGATACTAAAAAAAAGGATATTTTTGATAATTTTTGACAAGGGAAAAATCTTAAAAAAATCCTAAATAAAACCGGTACTCGAATTGGTGGACTTGCTCATATATTAGGGTGGTTTTTATTTGGGGTATTTTCGAATTTCGATTGCAACGGGGTCTCCATCGATGCCAAAAAACATAAGTTTTGGGTCTAATTCGATGTTGCTAGTTCAACTCTTAGTTCGCAATGATTCGATGGGAAGCTTCCGGGTCAAAATACACGCAATTTTTATCTTCGTCGGTAATATTATTGGCAGGGTAACGAGTTAATCCTGGAGAAATCCAATACTATATGGAAATAACGGGTATACACCCCACTTTCACTAGAAAATATTGGCATATATGGGTCATCTAATTTCACGTTTACACCGAGCATAAATGGCCCGATTTTCGTCAAAATTATATGTCTGTGTGAGTAATATAGAATAAAGTATAATAATAACAATGATGTATTATACATAATGTATAAATAAGCATTTTAATATTTTTTCTGTTTATTTTTTATGAATTCTTTGAATTATTTCATATACTCTATATATATGTGTACACTTCTATAAAGATCGAAGAAATTGTCGTAGATCCTACAGATTTTAAAGATTCGTCTTGGTCCCAAATTCAGTAAGTAATATTATTGCGTAATTGATCTAATAATCACTGGAATGTCTTTAGGACTTATATAATGATTAATGGAATGTAATATTGCTAAAAATTGAACCCATAAGAATTTCTGGGATCTCAAGAATCTGTCGGATGGATAATTTATTTCATTTAGACTTAATTGTTTCAACATTGTCCGTGTGCCGCAATGAAACCTTCGATAATTTCTTTATCCCTTCTCTACCATTCTTCATTTGAAAAAAAATGCATTTTACGCATAACGAATTGTTGTTATCAATATTTTTCATTCCATTATGTTACACAATATTCCACATGTATCATAGATATGCGCGACATTTTTGAAGCTGCATTTATTTGTAAACATGGATCTCGTAAATTGCATATTCATCGGAACGGAGATGGTTGTGCCCATAGAATTGGATTCGATGGGAAAAGTGAGCACAATTGTGACATCGGAGTCTGCGCGGATTATGAAGACGGGAATGCGAGCGCGTCTAATACGAGGAAAGAACCCTACATTACATTACTAACGGAGACGTGAAATGCAAATATATACATCCAATGCAGAAACGTCGTGAAAACTCTTAATGGATGACGACGAAAGCAGAAAGCTTTCCGAGCATCAGGCAATCGTTTCATCTTTCTACTTTCCAAGAAGATTCGTCTTCCCCCGACGACTTGCTCAGCATCAAGGACAGCTCGGAATTTCCACACGGATTATCGGTATTTGAATATTGATGGAAAAATGGAACGTGAAAAAGATCTGCATTGCAAACATGAGTTATCCTCAAAACAGGGAACGATAGAACCATGAAAAAAAAATGCTTCGCAGATGCAGATGAGGATCTATGGTGTACAGCGTAATTTCAGATTGTACCGCAAATTTCTCTGAAATGAAAGTTTGTGATTTTGCGGTAAAATTAGAACTTTCCCAAAATAACTGTCCAAACAATTTAAACTGAACCGACTCGAAACTATTTAACCACTACGTACGCAGCCATCATCCGGATAAAATGCAGGCACAAATTTCTCTCATGTACCACCACTTGCCAGTGGCAAGAATTAAGGGAACTAGGCAGCGGAGATAGGCCAAAAACGCGATAAAATTGAAATGGCATTTGTGAAGAAACGAAACAATGTACATAGATTTTTTTTAGCAATGTTTTTATTAACATTTCGGCTTTGAAATTTGAAGGTTGTAGCTCAAAAAATATTAATATTCAAGGGAAATACGGACTGATGAAGATGGCCACGCGTTTCACGCACTGCTCTCGTTTTACCAAGATTCCAAGTGGCCGATTCTAGTCTCGGCGAATTTCAAAATGCCATTCCCTTCAGGAGAAGTTCCTCCACAGATTGAACGAAATTTTTTTGAAGAACCACGAAAACTACGAGAATGGCGGCGAAAATTCAAAAAATATCGAAAAACGGATAACATTTGTTGTAATAACGTTGAGAAGAACGTTGAGAGCTTTATTTAAAAAAAAAAATTAAGGTGATATCTTTAATCGTTCTTGAGTTATCGCGGTAAAACTAGTACAAAATGCTGTTTTGAGAAAAAGCCATGTACGGCGTATTTTTTCTCTCCTTAACTCAATTTTGCGAATTTTTCAGTCTGCTTTTTTAACCAAAATATTCGAAAAACATTGTGGTGACAGAATACAAAAAAAACGAAGAAACGGGAAAATTCGAATATTTTCGATGTCTAGTCCCCTTAATAGCTAACGCCAACGACTCCGAGAATACCTAATGACGATTATAGTCAGTAGTTCCATAATATTTAGATATATTCAACGTCTGGGTTAATTTAGTAATTAAAAAATACATCATCTCCGTTCAATGGCCCTCTAATAATGCATAAAAAAATGACAAAATTTAAAGTAAAGATAAATAAAGCAAATAATTATTAACGGCAATACCAGGAGAGGAAAAAAAAACATGTATTACATTGTCTTGTAATACATGTTTTGTGATACTTGCGGAACCAGCCGGAACCTCGCATATGTGGGTCAATACAATGTCGATTTTTACGATACTGGAACTGTTCCAAGAAAAACGTGCGAGTGTTTGCTCTTGTAATACTCGAAATGGAAATCGATAGCGGTTTCAGAGTCGAGAAGGGGCGAGGGACGAACAATTATTCAACATGAAGAATTTGCCATGTATCCACCATTTTTTCCGCAGACCTGTAATAAATGTACGTCACTTTTATTATCGGAAAAAAACCATGTCACGCATCACGATGTACGTGTTGACTATTTATTGTCATATTTATCACTGGACCACAGGCATCGATAAGGTTGCAACGACTATCTGCATGCATTGGTGAAGCTGCGGATGAGCCTTCGTGTCTCATCTTGACCCCAATTACCCGAGACTCTTGGGAGCTTCTGGTCGTTTCCACATCGTCGGAACTGCAGTCTTAGCATCCCACGAGGTCGTGCGTTTGATAAAGCCGACTGTTTCCGAGTCGTAAATCAAAGAGCTTGACGCTTTGTCCCAACCCATTTGCACCAAATATCCTTGCAGTGACGTCCCTTAATGGATCCCGATTGAACGAAAATATATAAACTATGTAAGGAATATACTTTGCATACAATGTATAGGTAATTCACATTTGAGATTCCACCAGATTTCTGTCACCTTCGACCAGTTGGACCAAAATTTTGACCCACGATTTTTCACATCAATTTTTGTAGAAAATAAACTTACCCGTGTTTCGGGGTTTCCATTTTGACTGATACAGATAAATGTAGTTTTCCAACCATTGATGATTCTTAGTTGCTTAAACCGATATATTTACCTCAGAAACGATTGGCAATAAATAATTAAATAACTGATGTTTTTTCTTCGTTTTTAAACGCGCTGTACGATGAAAGTATTCATAATCACGCTATAATAATAAAACCATTATTGAACAGAGTTGAAACAAAAAACTTCATTCACCTGTACCTTAATAACGATACCTCAAAATCAAAGAACCCGAAATACGTGTCTTCCCATTTTCCGCATAGATTGGTGTAAAAAACCGTAGGGCCAAACCTTTGTAAACTATTTGAAGATGTCTGATTTCCGGTGGATTTCCCCATATATTTTTTCGTCATAGTGGGGTTCATACCCGTTAATACGTATTTATTAACTTACCCGGAAATAAATAATCGTCCCACCAACATAAATACCAGAAGGCAGAAAAATTGCATGTATTTCAAATAGGAAAATTCATTTGATTTGGGGCAAAAATTTGAATTGGATTCGAAGGTTCAAAAGAGGGTTCCATTTATTCAAATCGACTTCGATCCCGTTAAAATTGAAACTTGAACATGAACCAAATAACAACCACCCTATTGTACACATACAGCTATTTTCATGCCGGTAGACATATCGATATGGTAATCAATATTTAGTGGCTTATATATCAGTTACCAAATTATTGCTTATCTTCAACTCACCACACGCGCCTTCATTTGGATGGCCGAATAGTGTTTATACAATCTGCCCTTGAATTGCGAGATACATAACTATGGAAATAGTTGGGCTCATGGAGAGCGCGTGGTTACTAACATTTGCCTCGGAATAGCGAATCACTTACTGACTTCATCGCAAAGAATCATCGGTAATTTCACGAACGCAAAAAAAATGTTGTGTGAACAGTTTGGACCGGTAAAGAAGTCATATACGAGGAAATGTTTCTGATAACAAAAAAATGCAAAGCACATGCCACTTACTTAGGTTTTGAGCGTTATATGATGGTTGTTTTCGTACTTTTCCGACTTCGAAGCAAGATTGTCTAGCTGAGCTAATAGGTATCAATACCATATACGGGCGCCAGCTATTGTGTATTTTCGAAGAGTTTCATCATGATGAGCAGAAATACGACAATATTTTTCTCATCCCGATACGCTCTAAGACGTTCAAAATGTATTTTTGTCGAAGTCAATCAACTGGATAAATACATATTTACTCCTAACCAAGGTAACACGTGCCTGCCGATCTGTATCAGAAAACCGCGTAATTTCTTCCGGCGATCAGTGTATATAAAAACTCCGAGCCAACCAAGGAACTTCCCTAGTTCAACTTGATCAATTCCATAAGGACCGCGAGTTTCGAAAGCCGAGAAGTTCTGCGACGTCTGAAACATCTACGAACAATTTTATATTTGGCGTGAAAAGCTTTGTACATCAGTGATTGTTGTCATGATTTCCGCATTTGTGCCTATTTGCCTTCTCAGCGGGGCTCTGGCTCGAGGAATCAATCTCGCTAATTCAGAAATAGGACCTATAACGACATTAAATATGACCGCGGTAAGTTTACGAAAAATCAACGTCACCCTCACATTCTACTTGGTGAAATATTTCCGGCAAATTTGACATTTGCTAAAACAGAGGTTCCGGCAAATTATCGCATCACTTCGTAGACCATTTGTTGGTTATTTGGCAACAAAAATATCGCTTTTTCTTAGCTTCTTGGAAAATGGTACGAAGTGGAACGATCTGGCGAAGGAACCATTGACTGCGCAACCGTGGAATGGAAGTCTTCTAGCTCCGGTTATGTCCACGTGATCCTAGAAGGCCGAATAATCCGTTCGTCCCTGTAAGAGTAACGATCAAATAACGCTTGAGTCCCTCGAAATAAAAATTAAGCATTTATATGATCATGGATTTTTCAGATCATATAGTTTTGCATCTAATCCCGTCCAGCGTATGCTCGATGTCTCTGGGAGTCCTCATCTCAACATTACTTTTCCTCCATTCGATTGCGGTATTGATGTACTTTTATTTGCGGTAGACTACGATCTGTTCACCATCGTTTATGTGAACGATGCTTCAATTTCAGAGTGAGTGAAAAATTATCGATACAAGTAACAAGTTTTTCGATCAAGTTTTACAGATGCACTAAACGTTTAAATATTGCGACGTAAGTTTGTCGAAACGTAAGCTTCTGACGAATTCTTCGAAGAGATTTGCTGTTTAGAACAAAGAGATTAGAGATTTGCTGTTTGGGTTTAAATTTTTTTCAATGGTTGACAATGAGCTTTGTACTGTTTTATTCGATACGTACAAGACAAGAGTCAGTCGAAGATCCGACGAAAATACACTAATATCTGTAAACCATTTACGTGAACGATTTCGAATTTAAAAAAACTGTTAATAGTCGTCAGTAACCACTAGCATTCTTTCCAGGATCAACAATTGCGTGACTTCAGTGATTCTCGTGAATTTTATAAACTCACAGTTCAAAAACTGTTAACCATCCTAACGCCACGTATTCTTATTTCGGAATTCAGTCGCTTGTCTCGTTGTTGTTTAATCATTTCTCACGTTATCATTTCATTACTATGTTGCCGAATGATTTTCCAGCCACTACGTACAGATTCTAACCAGGGATCGGCATCCTACGGAAGCAGTTCTCAGTCAGATTCACTATTATATTGCAATGATGGAAAACATCGCCAGCCTTACGTTTAAAAGAACGAATCAATGGGGCTGCAGCCCGAATACGACGACTTTCATACCAGAATCAGCAATTATCAAATAGCTTTGCGCAGAATGACTTTTCAGTATTACATGTAGAACCTTTGACTGGGGACAAAAATAAAATATATGTATCAATAATTTACGGTGATGTATATCGAGGACGTTTTGTTTATTTTTCGGAGCTGAATTCAGTGTTCATCGGGAAATGTCGGCAGTTGATTGATAATCGGAATCACATTTTGCCTCGATTTTTGCAACAGTAGTTGACTATAAAATTACTCAATGTAGGGTGTTTTACATATCTGCTATATACATTTATATAAATTGGACACGGATACGGAAATTGTGGAAAAAAACGCAGGATGATTTCCTTAATAACCTACATGTCCTTTATTTTTTCGGATTCATTCTACCATTATTTTCGGTATAATTGTATAGGGCTTTTGCGTGACAATTTAAATGCGACTTTAAATATTTTTTCAAGACCCCAACATTTTTTTTTTTTTTTTTTTTCAAAAACTGAGCCTTGTTTGCATTAAAAAAAACTTTCTCCAGACTACTTCCTTTGATCGAAACGAATAAATAAAATAAATAACTGAGGTTTCAGTTATTTTTTCAAACATTTGGTGACTCAACGAGTTATTATAGCGATCCCAACTCGATTTTTTCATTTGTTATCTGAAATTTTCTCAGCTTTTCGAAAAAAATATTTAAAAAATATTTTTAAACACGCATTGGTCGGAAATTAAATTTCATATTTCAAATGCGATTTAAAGTAATTTTTCAAGGCTCAAAAAGGTTTTTTTTATTTTTTTTTTAAAAAGCTGAGCCTTTTTCCAAAGAAAACTCGGGCAAGACTAATTTTTTTTATCGAAACACATTGGAAAATTAACGAAAACAAAGCATGAATATTTCACAGAATGACCCACAAAAATACAGTGGAAATAACGAAAACAAAAGTTTAAAAAAAAATAGAGAGTTGAGTTTTCGATGGAGATTTTCGTTTCTCAAAGTTACAAAAAGATCGCTGATAGTAAAGCCCAATCTCGGTACTCGAATCGGTAGAAGCGCTGATATATTATTTATATATCAATTACTTATTAACTATAGATCAATATCATACACTTCATACATGAATTGTATATAGACCACATTGCATAGATTGTATGCGGATTATCTTCGAAATTGCATATATACATTCTTCATATCCTTCACACATATATCGTCTTACTTGGGATTCGATCACTCGAAGTGATTAAAAAAAAAAAAAATTCTCGCTATGTAATATTTTCGTTTTTGCACGTATCTTACTCCATGACGCTCTCATGTGCTCCTGACATAATGGTAGGCTGCGGGTTACACCGAACCACTTGGCTTACGTCGCTCTTGTGGTGCCGCAGCAGTTATGAGAGACGTAGCAGCGACAGCAAACACCCTGAATTATTTTGTTAAACGAGGTTCTCGACTCCGTGCCTCGGCTTCCGTATATCGCCGATGATTATGTAATATGTATATTCTGAGCTATCGCCTAAGGCAACGAAGGTTTCCTGAGGGTGGGAGGGGAGGATGCAGTAAGATCGTTTCAAACTTCTGCGCTAATGATGACACCATTAATGCAATAATCAGTGCTTTACATCATTGCGCACAATAAAAATGGATTGCCATGTGTTTATAATATCACGGACTCTTCGTCTGTCAAATGTCATCATTGCCCGCATTTTATTTTCACATATGATGGTCTCCTACAAGCGTTCAGAATTAATTGGCTACTTCTGCTATTCACGATATTTCTTTGTCTCTATCAATAGTCAATTGACTTTTGCTGAACGCGAACATCAAGTGCGCCAATATTTTTTCGACTTTTCCTTTTAATTCAGTTGCAATGAATTGAGCGCTAGTATCCGTGTATGCGTTTGTCAATTAAAAAAATGTGAAATGAAGCCAAGGAGAACAAAGTGAAGGACCTTTATTTTCTATCGGAAATGGAAAGCGTAAGCATGTATAAAAATTCACCGATCCAATTATTCCCGAGGGAAAATCGATGCACGATTTCTCTATAAAAACCGTCTATTAAAAAAAAACGAAAAAAAACTCAAAATACATTTTTTAACGCACGATATTCAACATTCAACATTGATTTTCATCGAATATAAAAATGACATCCGTTTGATCGTAACTTGATATTCGATTTTATTCTGAAAAACTTCAGTTTTTGTTTCGTCACTTTAATTGAATTTTCGAGTGTAATAATTGATGAAAAATTATAAAATATTTCGCTACGAATGTCGGCCGGTATCATTCATTCTCGTCGAAGGATTCGCATCGAAGGGATTCAAATCGTGAACAACGAACATTGAAGCATTAGCTCCAGGCAATCGATTGTTGCATTGACGCTCACGTCAAGTGGCTGAAGGGATAAATGTAATATGCATTGAGTACGAAATACCCTAATCCGAAAATTTAGAGATTCGCTTGTCGATTGATGAAAACCGATATGGAACCGGACTCAAAGCTCATCGATCTCGAAGTGGTACGCGGAAACAGTGAATCTGGTATGTCGATCTATCTCTCGGATTCGAGTGTCATGTCTATTTATTCTGTTACGCGTATGACATGCTGCGACATTGTGTGCGCGCGTGTGTGTGAGTGAGTGAGTGTACATATATATCTGTGTATGGATGAGTGCTTCCATCGGACGCAAAAGAGACTGGAGAGATAGATACTGGAGCTCGAGTCAGAAGCACGCGAGCACTCGTCGATACATTCAGAGAATTCAAGGCAATCAGAGCAGCAATTTCCATTTCTACGCGAATGCTGAGAGACACCGACGACGCGGCTCCATTTCATATTTGTTTGCCCGCACCGAATATTGTTTCAGCTCTCGCACGGGTAATAACTATGGGCATTACGTATAAACATTTTATTTTATTTTCATTTTCTTTTTTTTGTTTGTTGATTAACAAATTGTGGAAAATGTTGAGGCGAAAAACGGGATTTTTAATATTTATCCATATCTTCAATGAAACGTTGTGTAAATATGATAGATTGATGGATGTATAAATAATGTCATTAATTTGATACATTCATGCGTCACCGACTACCCAATTCTATTTTTTTGTGCGTACCTTCAATACCCTGTCAATCGTTTCTTTCCACTCGAAAAAATAATGTTTATTTCTGTGGTTTGGATGGAAAACCGTAAAAGTCTGTTTTCATGAAAAAATTAGATCAAAACAGTTTATTGTAATTTAGATTGTAAACATCGTTTTCAAACAAAGCTGCCGATAATTGCCAATACAGAAAAAGATAACCGAGACTAGCCCAACCTGATAAATCCATTTTCTCGGAAAAACCGAATAAGTCCACCGTTTTTCCGTTGAAAAAAAAAAAAACCTCAACAAGACTAAAGTCATATTCCGTTTTTTTTGAAGTTTTTCCAGAAACTTTTCTATCGGTGAAATGAAATTTCGTTACTTGACAATATATATCGATTATTAATTGTCCTGCATCGCTACACAAAACCAGATAAGGCCATGATTTGTAGGCAAAACCGGATAAGTCCAACAGGTTTTTTTTTTATCCATAAATTACAGACACATGAAATTTTACCGAACGCTATCTTAAGTCGTACGACAAACTAATTGTAAATCCGATAGTTGTGATTTTTCAAATCGATTTGTCCCCTGTGATAGACCGTTCTCAATGTAAAATCGTCAATTCTCGAGAACTCTTTCTGTTGACTTATCCGGCTTGACCTCCAACCTGAAAATCCCATGTTATTCAAATGGGAAACAGACGAGCTTCCAGGCACATCTTCGCATTGGACTACAGTGCTGGGGTTTTGCACATATTTTTTTTTCATTTATTTCCAACCGATCTGGGGGGTACACTTGTCAAATTCGTCAAAACCCCTATTAAGGTCCACCCTACTGCACATGTATGACACTCAATAATTATTTCAATGTTTCCGCTAATATACCATTTCCCATTCATGCAGGCATGTAAAATCTTTTGAAAAGAAGCTCTTTTAATTTTCTTACATCGCATCATCATATCCTCGTGTCAATCGGGTCACGTTACAGGCTCGGAGGATCGTTGAATTCTCCTGGCGAACGCTGAAGCGACAGTGAATCGCTTTACAGAGACAGGTGAATTTAATGTTATACACATCCCTGTATCCGTTCGGTACGAACGTCAAACGAAATCGTATCGTCTGGGGAACTCAATCCCCCTTGATTGGAGGTATCAGAATTTGGGAGCTCTTGCTGATATAATCCTTTGAGTCTGAGTAGATATTTTCCGAGGCATTGGAAACCCGACCGCTTTGAACATATCACGTCACTTCTATCGCTCGATCGTAATTGAACTTGAGGTTGGACTTATGTAGAATTAGTCGCTTCGACGATGTTCAATAAGAATTCAATAATATCCTTGTCTCGAAGGTCACGCTTGGAATTTCATTGGAATTATATTGGGTCACATGATGTTGGTTGCGGCACAAATTTCACGAGAAACAATTCCAGACCGTACTTACTTCTCAATGCATCACATTTTCGTGCTCTCTGCGCATTCTGGGCCTCGAGGTGACATTGACCGAGGCCGTTGATTTCAGTAGAAACTGTTGGTTGTTCTTCACATGCAGACGGATAACCTACGAGACAAACGAAGGACAGGCCACGAGACAGATCCCTGCGGGGGTCGCCCAAGGACCCATACTTGGACCAGACTTTCGGACCGGAGTCTACAATAGTCTGCTCAGACTAGAGTTGCCAATTGCCTTACTCCTCGAGGAGTCAGGGCCAGAACATGATCAGCTTTCCGGGCTACAGCCTGGCCGGAAACCCGGAAAACTAGCCAAGGGCTGGCTAATTCCGGGACGAAATTTCCACACGGGTCGTCGCATACGCCGATGACGTGGCAGCGGTCACCGTCGAGCGCTCTCCAGAACTGACGCAGTACGAACTGAACCAGACAATGAGACAGGTCGGTCGACGGATAACCGAGCACGGGCTGCAACTGGCGACGGAAACGATGGGACTAGTGTTTCTCACAAGGAAGCGTATACAGACGGGGCATCCGATCAAGGTCGAGACACGCAAAGTCGAAGCCGAAGGGGAAGTCAGGTACCTGTGGGTGATCCTGGACTCAAAAATGACCTTCTGGCCTATGTACAGAATACAGGCCGGAAGGCGGTCGAAAGGATAGCATTTTTAAGCCGTCTGATGGCAAACAAGAACAGACTGAGACCCGGAAAACGGAGACTGTTGATGGCGACGACCCACTCGATCCTTCTCTCCGGCAGTTCTAGGCAGAAGCCCAAAAGACGAAAAGATACTGTCACGGGATGACGACAGTACAGAGACGGAGCGCGCTGAGGATCGCCTGCTCCTACCGGACTGTCTCGGCACAGGCCGTCTTGGTGGTGGCGAGCGTAATCCCTATAGGTCTACTTGCTCTCGAACGCAAGAGGATCTATGAGAGAAGCGCGGACACGAGACGACAGAACGTGGCAAACACATAAAGAGACAGGAAGATACGGGCGTGGCAACAAAGCTAGACAGAAGAAGCGGAACGGTTGCTGGACGAAACGGTTGATAAAGGACCTGAGACCGTGGACCCAACGGGGGTTTGGGAACGTAAAATTTTACGTCACCCAGCTGCTAACGGGACATGGTTATTTTAGAAGGTAACTTTACAACATAAACAAAGTACGAACACCGAACTGCAAATACTGCGGACACGAACGAGACGACGCGGAGAGCACGTTCTTCGAATGTGACTGGTAGACAGGACTGAGAACGAGACTAGAAACGGCCGTGGGATGCATCACATCCGACAACGTTGTCAGGGTGATGCTCCATGGGACCGAACGGTCGCAACTAGCTGCCACCTACACAAAGACGGTTCTGCGACAGAAAAACGCCGGCGGCTGTCTGATATGACGGACCTAATGCGACAGACGAGACAGAAACAGGACTGACTACGAGACGTATACGGACAGACCCCCCCGACCAGAAGGAATGCTAACATAGTTTCTGGTTGGGGGAAGATCGAAGGTGGAGGAAGGTTAAGTTTTTAGTTGGTAAAAACCTGACACTACCCACACTACCATCGGTGGGGGTCTTTTGAAGATTTTCCCCCTCCTCGTTGTTAACAAAATAATAATAATAATAATAATAATAATAATAATAATAATAATAATAATAATAACAACAATAATAATAATAGTAATGTAAAATAAATAATAACATTTTTTTTTTGTTTTTTTAGGCGATCGTTGCCAATATTCTAATTAATTAATTAATTTACTCGGCTAAAGGAATCTGTTCATGTAATAATAATAATAATAATAATAATAATCAGCTAAGGATTGCAAATAGAACCGATAAATACGTAATAAAATCTTGAGGTCAAACCTGAAAAATACAACTCTTGAGCACAATAAACTGTGTTGTTTCAGGAAGTATCTTTAGATTGTATGTTTTTCAACTGATTATTCCGCCGAGTTTTAATGCTTAATCTATATCAAGTCCCCAATCTGCGGATCACATGTATTGTTGCAGACTCGCCAACTTCCGTGTAAAGTAAATACGGGAGTCTGGTTAAATTCGCAACGCTCACACCCTTCTCTATGGCTCTTTGGTTTATGACTACCGCCCTCGGAGGACCATCGAGAGCAGCCGCGTCTCATGTTTACGGTGTTTACATTAAAACATAGTTATACATGTACCATCATGGTAGACTACATTATGCAGCCTAGAAGTCCGTCCTCCGCACACGGCTCAATTTCTCGTGTAATAATCTTCTATTACATGTATGCGTTCATACACATGTCGAAAAATTTTAATCTCGCCGTGCTTGGTTAATTGTCGACGACCTAGTGTCGTCTGGATGTAAAATTATTCAACATTCTACAATTCAATCGAAGTGACATAAGCCTTTTATTTTTAGAATTTTGCTTTTTAAATAGAAACTCATAGGTAAGCTTTTATTTGGGGGCAACGACGATTATTCCAAAACTAACACGGATTGTTCTTCGCATTGCTTCTGAATGGAAATTACTGATCTGAATAATTGTCTCTTTGCAATCATTATTCGTCTCTTCTTTGTTTTATGTATTTATAATTTTTTAATATCATAAGAATCATTTTTAATGTATGCTGATTAGGCTGGTTCTTATTTGGGTAATTTTTGAAATGTGATTGTGAAGTGGTGTCAAAAAAAAAATGTTGAGCCTAATTTGAACCTTTTAGTCCAACTCCTTCACCGCCCGAGAAGCAGATGAAGAGAAGAAGTTTCCCGTTAAAAATACACGCAATTTTTCTCCATCCCGGTAATTATATTGGTGTGAGGACTAATTATTCCTGAAGAAATCCAATACTATATGGAATTCACGGGTATAAATCCTACTTTCAGGAAAAAAAATATGCCACATGGGTCATTTAATGCCACATTTACACGCACCTTCGCACCGGTCCCTGACGATCGTCCTGCAATTTATTGGGATAATTCTGAAATAAATAGAATATTTCCGAGTTACGGGACCCTTCATTGATTGTGATCGTTCGAGAAGGTTGAGTTGAATGTTTTACGTCAATTTTGTCCCACTTGGCTCAGGTTTTATGCAGATTCATCATTTTTTTATTTAAAAAAGAGTGAAAATTTTAAAAATGACCCATACATGTGTTATATTTTTTTCCTGAAAGTAGGGTTTATACCCGTGAATTCCATATAATATTGGATTTTTTCAAGAATAATTAGTCCTCCCATCAATATAATTACCGGGATGGAGAAAAATTGCGTGTATTTTAAACGGGCAACTTCACCTGCTTCTCGGCAGGAGAAGGAGTTGGACTAAGAAGTTCAAATTGGGCTCAAAAAAATTTTTTTTCTCGCCATTGATTAACACCACTCCCTAATCACATTTCAAAAATGACCCACATAAGAACCACCCTAATACTGATATATTGGATATGATTCCAATATCTGAAACAAAAATAATCTCTTATGAATCAAATAAATACTGATTCGATATAAACCTGTTTCCGTTAGGAAGCTCATTGGTATCTATTTAGGTGTAGCATGAGAACGTTAAGAATGGAAAGTTCGCTTTTCATTTTTCACAAGCCCCTGAGCTTCCGAGTCAAAATTCCAGTACGTTCCAAATTTGAAGGTCCCTATATTTGATGGAAAAAAACAGTAGTCCGAAAAATGTATATTTAAATCAAGAGCAAAAGAAGATTTTGTGTGAAATTTCGTCATCAATTTTTTTTTTTTTTTTAATCTTCGTTGAACGTTCAGGCATCGGCAAGGTTTGACGTCCGTACGTGAAGCTCATGTGAGCCACGGACGCGTAAGTTGAAAAAGGACGATAAAACGTTGCAGGGAGAGATCAATAGGTAAAAAGTATTCAGACCTGGGAGCCGGCGATAAGACGGTGGTTATCACGCTTCAAAGCCCAGCAAACGTACCGAATTATATAGAAGGTTTTCAAGCTGCGTTCTGCGTTCTGCGTTTCAAGAACCGATCTGTTAAAGTTCGAACAAGTTCACGTCTCGATTCTATCGACGGATTTGTGAAAATAGCCACAGTGATTGCGCTGAATAGTCGAAAGCTCTGTGGGGTGTGAAAAAAAGAATCTTACATATTTTTTGCGATTTTAAACACGGAATAATATCATATAATCTACGCGCTCTGATACGTTTATCATCGACATAGTCGACAAAATCGTATTCCAAGGCTCATCGATTCGATTAAACGAATAAAAAGTCGAATAAAAATATTTTTGGCATTATTTTTGGGCGAACTAATTTCAGATGGGGCTTTTCAAATGTTCCGATTGTCCATACCCAGAGTCGATTAGTTCCTAGAATTGGTGAACTATAGAGAAATGAATTTGACAAAAAAAATGCCTATAACATTTCCGTTCACATTTTCATAAAAAGTTTTCGCATGTTCCGTCGAAGTGAACTGAGGCAAATCGGAATGCTAATGCGTACAGAAGTTAAAGAGAGGCAGTCTAACGGAACATTGACTACGAATAATGCCGCAAAGCGTGAATTCAATGTTTTGGTTAGTATCGTGCAATGCGTTCGGGTATTCACTGAAATTTATTTCCATTTGCGTTTGAAGCAATTACTACGGTAACAAGCTCCGTTATGAAGTTGGGCAGAAATAGTACGCCCAACGCTACTGTATACGTCATTTTTTTACTTTGACTAAGTACGAATAATTCTTTAAGGCTTAATAAACAAGATTGGTACGGCATGGCATGTCACGTTCATGGTGAAAATTTCAAATATTCCACCTGAAAGATAATTGAATTAATTGCTATTTCAATCGCTGTAGTCGTAAGTTCTAAGGCTTTATTTTTATTTTCATTTTTATATGGCTGTGTAATACATCCCGCCGGTTTTGTGGATTTCTTTCTTTTCCGCAATTTTGTGATTTGTTAGGTAAAGTATTCAAATGCATTCGCAAGTCCTATTCTCAATCTACGAACCGATATGGAAAGCAAAAAACGAAAGTGTTTGAGATGCGAATGCCAGGAGGCATCAAAAATTCATTTATCGAATTCGAATTTAAATTCACAAATTTCGACATCTGCTCTATTTTGCGCTTCATCGCGGTCAAAAAGCTACGAAAGCACCTCGTGATATTTGTAACGTGTATAGAGTAGATGCTACAGATCCGGGGACCGCTCAATATTGAGAAATGAAGGTCCCTACGAGGAATTAACTAATTTCTGTATATGTTTTAATAATAATAAAAATTAATCTTGTTTCTCTAAAAAAATCGCCGAAAAATCGACTTTTATATTTCAAATGCGATTTTAAATAATCTGTTAGGCCCAAAAATATGTTTTGCATTCTTTTCGAACAGCTGAGTCTTTTTTGCATGAAAAACTTGGTTAAGACTAATTTTTTTTGCAACCAAAACATATTGAGACATTAATCAATAAAACATGAATAATTCAAAGAATAACCTACACAATTATGGCGAGAAAAACCAAGGAAAAAATCTGCAAAAAATGAAGTGTTCATTGCTGGATGAGGACTTTCATTTCTGAAAGTAACGAAAAGCTCGCTGATAGTAAAACCCAAACTCGATGCTCGAATTTGTGGCATCGCTCATACACTTTACCTAACAAATCGTAAAATTGCGAGGGCATATGTAAATACACAAACGGCGGGAATTGATACACAAACTAATATTTCCCATTTTCAGTAATGATTAGGATAAGACTGCAGCTACCCCATTCGCGCTCATCGATTTCGCTAAATATGACGAATCGATTAGAGCCCGAAACTAAAGAGAAGGGATCTAGATAGTGAGTAAACCCATGCAAACTACGACGCTATCTTCGACTAACCAGGTTAGCGAAACAATGACTCAACTTAATCAAACTTGCGACAAAGCGAGCCAATAATATCCCAAGGAAACTCCGACATCGCGGTGGCACGGTGAATAGCACAGTGACACGAGGGTTTGTCGTTCGGTCTTGACTTTTTGTTTCAGCGAAATTCGATAAGATACTCGTCGCAACGCCGTCCTCGACCGGTATTATATCTTTCGCTTAACGACGCTGTCGAATCACTCGATTTTCTTTTGCATTTTCTTCTCGCGGAATTCGATAAAAATCAATTCGATTTTTTTAGCAAATTTTTCTGTTCTTGCAGTATACAGATCTGATTTTTTAATTTATTTTATACTAGTCTCACCCCTTAAGTAATCTTTGATAGCATGATTTTTTCGAGACAAAAATCATGGCAGCCGCTCGGCGAAAAAAAAGGTAAAGTGATTTGAAGTTTTTTCAACTGTGCTTTAGCTTCACATCCTAAGTTTTGTGATTCCACCAGCACGACATTGATCGAAAATTCCTTTTCGCACCTTTGATACATCGTTATTCGAGATTCGTTTACCGACAGACTCATGAGCTCGGCCAACTTATTTTTCGGTGACTGCTGATCTAATTTATATTGATTATAATCAACCGTATAGTCCTCAAATGCGGCAAATTGTGGGGGTAAAAAAGAATGAAATAGAACGGGATCGGCGCTGCCGGCGGTATAATTGAATAACGCGAACCGCGTACGGTTCAAAAAGAAAATAAAAGTGAGACCCAACAAATGCCTGCAGGATAAAGGGTGAGATGCGTGAGATTCCTCAAACAGCTATGGATTAAGTCCCCTCGACGTTAATCATTCGGAAAAAAATTGTGCAAAAAATGTGTTATCCCAACAATTCGTAAATTTTATCGGGTAATACGCAGAGGTGGAATGAAACTCTTTAGGAAATTAATAATAACGCAAAATTTCCTTTAGAAAACGCACTCATGGTTCCCTCGCTCTTTCGTGCATGTGCACTAGTGTCCTTTATTGTGGTCATTTTGGATTTTCAATACGCTCAACTTCTACCGATCCCCTCTACTGGCTTAAGCACTGTGAAAACTAAGAAAAACTTAACTAATCTTAAATTAAACTAATAATAACAATTCTTCAGATCGTTTTCATAATTTTTTGTTCGAAAGTACTCATCGAAAAAAACGAATCCAATTTTTTTAATATAAAAAAAAAAAATTTTTTTGAGATGTTTTTTTGGATAAACGTCCGATTTTTTCGCCTGAAAAAATTGACAGGATTTTTATAAATTATGAGAAAAGTTTTTGATGCTATTGCAAGATGGAGCTTTCAAAACGACCGGAGAAAAAAAATAAAAATTAAAAAATTCGCCAACAAATATTGGTGATGCATTTGTCACGTACAATTTTTCGATTTTCATTTTTTTTCTCCGGTAGTTTTGCAAGCTCCATCTTGCAATAGCGTTTGAAAATTTCCTTACAATTTATAAGAATTCTGTGACTTTTTTTTTAGTTTTTTTTATTTTCAAAAAAACATCTCAATAAATATATTTTTTTTTAATTTGAAAAGAATTGGGTTCGTTTCTTTCGATGAGTACTTTCGAATAAAAAATTATGAAAACGATCTGAAAAATTATCGCCCGATCTTGATCGACATGTCATGGAATGCCCCATATACACTAGACCGTTTCGGAAGAATAACTTTTTTTTCCTGGCTGTGCCCAGGCCCGAAGATATTTTCTGACATAACAAACATTCTTGCAGAGAGCAAGGGCAACATTTCTTTACCGACCTATCTCTACGGGAAAATCATTCTCCGCTTTGAATAACACGAGGAACGGAAAGTTTTCACGTTATTCATTGCGTATCGCGATGAAGGGGGTCGTAATTCAATTGTACTTATTCGTAGAGAAATAAATTCTTTACCAAGGTATACAACCACACGTCCAAAGATTAAATATCTTCAAGACATGCAGATATTTTCTCTGTTCTCTCTATCGATTTTTGTAAGAAAGATTTCATTTCACTTTTTTTTTTAAGACAGGAAACTATTATCATATTTAAAAATTTAAAAATAGTTTTTTAAAATATTAGGAACATAAATCCCACTAAAATTTTATGGAAAAATTTCTTCGATTTCAATAAAATATCTAAAAAGAAAATTTCATCCAATGAAAAAATGACACAATAGCTGTTACCTCTTAAAATGAAAAAAAAGGCGGGGCGAGGGTAGGGGGGGGGGGGGGGGGGGGATCCAAAAATGATAAGTAAAGACGTAGGATCCAAAAGATACTAAAAAAAAAAATCATCGACCACATCACGGAACAGAAGGGCTTCAATCTGATGATTTAGGACGGAACGTTCCAGATAAAAATACTCAGTGGAGTGTCCTCTACAACATATTTCAGTCCCGAAAGAATCGGAGCTGTTGTCCATTTTCTGCATTATTGCAAATTTTCTTTCGAGCAGGCGGGCTTTCCCCCAAACTCCCGGGGCAGATCTCCCCTAGCCTGTAACTTTTGAAGGCTGTATAAAGCTCGTAAAATATGATTTCGTCGAATAAAGTAACGTGTGCACCCTGAAGCGTGGACCTTTTAACGCCTTGAAAGTCCCACTCTGT
This sequence comes from Sussaba pulchella, assembly GCA_963971145.1. Classification (NCBI taxonomy): domain Eukaryota; kingdom Metazoa; phylum Arthropoda; class Insecta; order Hymenoptera; family Ichneumonidae; genus Sussaba; species Sussaba pulchella. The sequence goes on along the minus strand of OZ020171.1, from coordinate 2,492,338 downwards.
CGTTCACGCAACACAACGTACGATATTCAAACTGTTTGTAAATTGAATTTGAAATGAATATAATATCGTTTTCCCGGATTTACCAACAATTTTTTTTCATCAAAACGATGTGAGCCGTGCCGTATAGCCGAGTTTCCCGTCTCACCCGGACCTCCGCAACGTCTGTGTCAAGTACGTCTGTAACGTGAAATTCTTGAAAAGCCACTCTGGCATAACAATGCCGGGCTCTCGAGTAACCGCATTGATATTCATTCGAGGAGAATTCACCTTTCCATGTATACGGAATGGGATGGAACGTTGGCCGAGAATACCGAGTGCTTCAAAAGATGCACCAGGTGTCTTATTACGCGTCTAGAGGTAGATGTCTGTTTCGTAAGTCTGTCGCGCTGATTCGATTCGAACGCAACGTCGGGCTTTTTACTCCATCCGCTACGAATGATTTGGATCAACGCGACAGTTCTTTCGAGGAGACGATAAAAGCTTCCCGCAAACGTGAACACGTGTGAAATTTTGATGTCAGCTGAGAAGAGCTACGATCGTATCGGAGCGAGCGAAAAAGAAGGTTGGGACGGATGACACCGCAAGAGTCGACGAGAAATAGAGAGAGAGAGAGAGAAAGAGAGAGAGAGAGAGAGAGAGAGAGAGAGAGAGAGAGAGAGAGAGCGAGAGAGAAACAGAGAGATATCGTTTATTAGGGCACGAGGACTTGCGAGGTCCTTTGGCACACGTGGCAACATAGAGAAATAAGATAACCATTATAGAATAAGAAAATCTAATTATGAAGGAACGTGTAGATTGATAAAACTAAAAGGGAAACTAAAATTAAAAACGTTTTTAATTTATCGACTCAATAACTTAATAAATAAATAATAATAAATTTAATTCGATAATGAAACGTAAGTCATACCAATAATTTATTTGGATAAATTACATATAAACAAATATTAATACGTTCAACCTACAGAATTTATTCTAAAAAAATATTGATTTCAAGAGAGAGAGAGAGAGAGAGAGAGAGAGAGAGAGAGAGAGAGAGAGAGAGAGAGAGAGAGAGAGAGAGAGAGAGAGAAGTGAAGAGGATATGAAATAGCCCCTAACAAAAACAATAAACCGACGATTACTAGTTTTCCACTAGATGGAAAGTGTTGGGTTGTCTCTGTCATTCGTATTGGTAGCGACAGTTTTGGGAATTTGATACCATGCGGACTTTCAATCTACGTCCACGTACGCTACATGCCGACAACTGAATTCATTAATTTCAATATATAGCTCTTCCACATCCGCACGGTTAACACATGTATTCTTTCGCATTGGTAACGACCGACCGTGCGTTATCATTAGTCAACCGTAAAAATCGATCCACAGAGCTGGCACCACGTACAACCGATAACTCTCCGTGCGATTTATTGTATATATATATGAATATCGTTGTGCCTGGACGAAGCGGGACACATCAAGAGAAGTCGTATTATTTATCGGCCAATAATACCAGTTCCCAAGAGCATCCGGGGAAATACGTGACGTTATGATTCTCCATTTATAATCTAATTAAAGTCACTCGCTCTCATCAACGTGTCGTAATCCTGTCATTCGTCCGAAGCACTCTCATCAGCTTATATCTGCAGTTCAAAGGCAAAACCGAATAAGTCCATTCATTTTCAAACGAGGTTGAATCAGATTTTTGTAATTTATATGATGAACATCGCTTTTAAACGCAAAGCTGTCGAAAATTATCCGTGCCAGAAGACATAAACGAGATTAACCCAACCGAATAAATTCATTTTGTCCGAAAAACCGAATGAATCCATTAAAACAACAACAACAAGACTCATGTTCTATTTTTTTTGGTAAGTTTCCCTGCGCAATTTTTCGATCGGTAGAATAAAATTTCGGTATCTGACAATGTACGTATCAATGTCTTGCATCAGTAAGCAGAACCAGATAAGTCGGCGTTTTTTTTTAATCCATAAGTGATAAGCTATCTAAATTTTACCAAATGCTACCTTGAATAGTACCGAAATCTGAGTGTAACCTCATAATTATTATTTTGATAATCGATTCTTCCACTGTAACAGAGAGTTCGCAACGTAAAACCGTTACAGCTAGAAAAACTCTTTTTATAGACTTCTTTCGCTTTGCCTCCAAACCAAGGATATTTGTTTCCTATCCGAAGATGAAATCATTTTTTCATATCAAAAGAGGGCAGTGAGGGATTGGAAATGGATTCGCCATTTCTGGAGATGCGACGAAGTTTAAGTAATTAAGAACATTAAAAAATCAAATTTGTTTTCTTATATGCTTCCAGGCTCCATAAGCAACATTGACGGTGCGGAGTATCACTGCAACAAAACGACCGTTCGAAAAGTCATAAGCGGTGTTGTCGGAGCTGCGAGTTCCGTCACGTCTATCCAAGTGGCGAATCTATTGCGTCTCTTCAGGATCCCTCAGGTCAGTACGAACAGTATGTAACATTCAAAATACCGTTCGAACCCATGAAAAAGTCAAACAAATACCTCACAAACGGATGGGCGAAATAAAAAACATCACAAGAGACCGGTTATCGATAATCGATCTGCCGCCATATTGTATCCATAATAAAATTCTACACAAGAATTCGATTACAACGGGCCTCAATATTCGAGCCGCGAAACGTTGCTCGGATATACCATTTAAAAATGCATATCCTGTAAATACTGTGTGCGCACGAAAAAGCAGAAAAATCGAAAACGACGAATCGTATCTCCCGGATTTCCGCACGAAGAAATATTTCTATGGAGTGACAGCTAACCTCGAGCTACCGCAGCAAATGTGTACGTCAGTATAGTGACAGCAAATAGTTTGGTTAGAGTAACGAACGTCTTAGTGACAGTATAGCAAACAAATATTTGCTGCGTTCATCCGTTATGGGAACAAATATAATTTGTTAAAATAGCTATTTTATTTACTACTAGTAAATCGTGATTTGCGGCAAACGAACTTTTACTCCAATAACTAAAACTTTTTGTCCGTCTAGCAAATAAAGTAGGTCACGCTTCCTAATCGTTAGCTACCTGAACAAATCATCAACAGCAAATATTTAAACGCTACTTCAACTAATATCTGTTTGCTGGTAGAGCTACATATTTGCTTCATTGACTATTCGTATTGCTACTGCAGCACAGCGGAGGCCAGCAAACGAACGACACTATAGCATTTTTGCTACACTAGCATACCCATTTTTCTCCGTGCGTGGTTCGGTAAAAGTAGAATTATTTTCGCTGTGCAACGACAATCGGAGATCGTCGGCGAAAAGCTTGACATTGGTTTTTTCAGGTCCAGGGGTTTTTGTTCAAGAGCCAAGAACCCGTGAGACTTTATGTCTTTTCGTACACGTTCTGGGTAATAGCAGGAATCTCAAAGAGGCGCCGAAGTTTACCGAAGCAACAGCCTGAGGGTGTCGTACCGTGAAATCGTTTTTCCTCGTTCCATTATCTTTTATCTTATACAACGCAGGCCAAACCCACGTTCGATATTCGTTCGAATTGGGATTAACGTTTATTCGCACTTTTCGTATAACGTTAACATAACACAACATGAGATTTTTAATGCTCATTCGAGTTCCGTATTTTATAAAAGTTGTCTTGAGAAGAAAATGAATTATTTAATTTATTTCGACGTTGGATGTTCGGCTCGTTGATTCCGTCAAAGAAGTATTGTTCGGAAAAGCAATTTTAATGTTCACACATCTATAGTGCGCCTCGTTAATTACGAGACTCGTAATAAATGCCGCGCGAATATTTGACCGAACGTGAATGTACAACAGACTTCCGTGGGTCTTGCTTTATCCGTCGCTATTACTCGCATGAGTAACGGAGTGTAAGCACAGACTGATATTTTAACGATAGAATGCCGCTTTACTTCCGTTACAAAGCTATCTAATTGCGACGTTCCAATTAAGATGATGCTCGACTACTCGGGGGACAAGAGAAACTGCGAAACATTGTTCTCGGCCACGATTGATCCCTCGAGTAAAAAATGAGAACGATAGAACGCGCCGGAGACTCCTGCAGTCACTCGTTCTCGTCCTTTGTTAAGGGCGTCAATGATGGCGGGAAACAATACTTTGCGAAGATTTACTGATTCGCACTCGACAACGGAACACAATCACTCGAAAAACGTATGACATATAGCGCAACATTTTAATGGAAGACCCGAGAAAATTAAAGATCGAAATGAATCGAGCCTGAATGTTTTTATTTACAATAATTGGATATACACCATCAATAATTATGATGATGATCATAATACTTTTATATTCCCGGACGACAATTTTTTTTGCTACAGATTCATTTTTCCTGAATTAATTTCCAGCGCTCAATAAAATAAATGCAATTAAATCGAATTCAAAATTGTTCAAGACTGTTAAGTCTTGCTGCGTACGATCCTCGGTATCCAAAATGTTTGAAAAAGTTTTCTAGAAAGTAAATGATTAATATAAATATTAAATATTCGATGAATGATAGAAAAAAACAATATTGAATAATTAATATAAACATAAATATGAAATTAATAGAAAATGAAATAATTAAATCGACTGAATATGATAATCGTCTTAAATCTAGAATCTCAATAAATGTGAAAGATTCGTGAGGTCAAACTCTCAACCTCCGCAACGATCCGTAATTGGATCGATTTGGGAGTCGCATGGGTTAAATAGATGCGATCGTGTAATCCGTTCGCGTGACGATATTGGATCCTGCTGTGACAGATCCACGGCGAATATAGCTATGCACGACCCATCGAGGGTCCGGCTATTGCTGCGAGTGATAAACGCCGGCGTGTCGTCGACGTGTCGGACACCGATGCAGCGACAAGGTTTGACAATACCTTTGAGCTTCGGCAACACCTTGATGCATCTGTCAGTAATTTCGTACCCACAACAATGGTTAGGGTTTCGACGCTACCCACACATGATTTCGAAATGGATTCTCACCCATACAAGACCCATGCTTGCGGCAACAATAAATTTAGCATGCTTTTGTAGTCACGAAATTTAGAAGCTTTTTTAATTTCTGAGACACGTGTTGTTAAATTTTTTTTGGCTTCGGTTTGATACCGGGTCAACGAACAGGCTGCGTTTTTTAGGGTTTCGTAGTCGGCTAGGAAACCTTATAATTTTGGTCTGTCCGTCCTCCTGTCTGCCGATATTGTCACAGTTCTATCTTTCTCTCATTTATGTATCGTTTAAGGCGATGGGCTACATCGGGCAGTGCGAGAGAGACAGCGCTATTGGCGCTCGCTGCGAAGTGAGAGAGAAGGTGAGCGTGTTTGTAGCCCATCGTCTTAAGATCTTTTCAGTCACGAGATATTTGTCTCCAAATTCGTTATCAAAGCGTCTCCTCCCTGTAAGTTCTAAACTAGCGATGTAACTAATCTTATGAAACTTCAGAGCGTCGATTTCGATTGGTACTTCTAATAAAAACTATAACGAACGCTGTAGTAAAGAACGCGTCGATGTCCAATGCATGTAGCAGTAGTGAAACTTCTTTGACGGCGTCTTTATGCCAACGTTAATCCACTGAAAGTGAAGAATTTCACCTTCCCCCGACACAACGGTATGCGTTCCAGCTTGGAAGCGAGGCACAGGACGTTTCGGCGTGGCGTTTTCGGCGCGAGCGTTTCGGTGTTGGTTGCTTTGGCACTGATTGTGAGACGTTCGGGCGCCAGGCCAGTTTGGCGCGACCATTTAGGCGCGGGAATATTTCGGCGCGAAAATGTTTCGGCGCGAGGATGCGTCGGCACGAAGACGTATCGGCGCGGGAAAGTTTTGGTGCGAGGATGTTTAAGTTATCAGGTTACTTGGGATCCTAGATTTTTTCAGGCTACTTAGGGTTATTTTTTTCTGTTTATCTTCGATTATTTGGGTTATTTCCGTTTCCGCTCGACAAATTTCCGACAATCGGTTCAAGTCATTGTAATTAATAACGGAAATGTTTCAATTAGTTCAAATTATTGTAATTTGCGAAGCATTAAATTAGAATAGTGCATTGTGTATCTAGGGCGGGAAGTAGGCGACTCCGCCGAGTGTGAAGTTGCCACCCGAGCGAAGCGAGCGGAGGTGGCGCCACACGAGGGGCAAACCGCCTTCCGCCCGTGGTGCACACCGTACTTTTTGTCCGACCCGTGTTGAAAACAAGGGGTCGCGGCGTTCGAATCTTTACCGCCCCGCAGTAGCGGGCGGTAAAGTAGTTTACCGCCCGCTGGCGGAGAGCGCTGGAAACGCCCACTTGCCGCCGGTAGCACATGCGCGCAACGCCGCGTTTTCAACGGGGGTCGGACAAAAAAGTATTTTCTGCCGCTGTATTATGTGCGGAATAACCAGAAATTTGTGAATGAAAATGTACATGACCTAGAACCCTTGGAAATTTTGAGGGATTCTTATTGACTCACGTTGTCGTATTGAGACAATAACACTTTCAACACTTGGACATTTTAAGGGATTATTATTGAATCCGTTGTCGTACATTGAGGCACTAAATCGTCGTCGCACTAAAACATCCTATAATCCAGTCAAATACTCCAAAAGTGGACGGTCTCTGAGGGTAATACGCTTTTTTAACCGAAGGTAGGGGACTGGCTACTGAATGATACCCCGTTGGAGATTTTGATCTGCAACATCAGCGACTTTCGAAAAATGGGGTTGAAAACGTTAGAATCATCATATTTCGAAAATTATTGTCTCAATCAAAAAAAGTTTCAGACAAAAATTGTTCTAAATTGAAAAATACGCAAAAAGTTTTATTAAGTCTAACCCCGTATTTTTGCAAATAAGGGCGTAGGAACGATTTGAATGATCAAAGTTGGCAAAAAATCCCGGCGCTGTAGAAGCACCACTGGCGTAGACAGCGACAGAGCGATGTGCCTGTCGGATACGCCGTTTGCACTCGTTGGCATGGGTTGTACGCTCGCCCGGATTAGTGCGCGGTAGAAGCCGATGGAGTGCGACTGAAAGAAGCGATACCGTCTTCTCTCTCCTTCCAAATAATCTTTCAAACGGTGTTTACCTATACAGCGGGCAGTTTCGAGTCTAGCGTCATTTCCTCCTATGGTGGGAGAAGTGCCGCAGTGAGTGCGAGCGGTACGGACATACAGCGTGCTTTCTCTCCCAGTGATTCGCAACCAGTAAATTGTGTAGTTCAATGATTATAAAATCCATGATTAAACAATAGCGCGAGCTCTAAAAAAAAAAATCTTTCTCTTAAAATGTAGAGCAACTTATTCTGATTCGATACATACCAAAGAAAATTGCAAAATATCAAAATTAATATTATTTGTGAATTTTCAAAGTTACTATATTTGCACGTCAACCCCTAAGCGTTACATCGTTCTTACGCCCTTATTTGCAAAAATACGGGGTTAGACTTAATAAAACTTTTTGCGTATTTTTCAATTTAGAACAATTTTTGTCTGAAACTTTTTTTGATTGAGACAATAATTTTCGAAATATGATGATTCTAACGTTTTCAATCCCATTTTTCGAAAGTCGCTGATGTTGCAGATCAAAAATTCCAACGGGGTATCATTCAGTAGCCAGTCCCCTACCTTCGGTTAAAAAAGCGTATTACCCTCAGAGACCGTCCACTTTTGGAGTATTTGACTGGACTATAGCACCGAAACGTCGTGATGCCAAAATATCCTCGCTCCGAAGCAGCCTTTTGCCCAAACGTCACCGCGCCGAACCGTGGTGTACTTCTAAAGACGGTCAGAGGATATCGCGCAAAGAATGCAAGAACGAAGCTTCGCGAAAAGAGAATAGGAAATTCTATGTTACAAAGGGCTTGAACGTTTCCTGACGATTTTGCGTGACGGTCTTTCCTGATGGCCTTGAAAGTATACCGTCGCTAAAAAGATTTCACTGAAAAAATGGTTTATGAAAAATTTAGAAATAACTCTCATTCGGAAGCAAGAAAATTTGCCAATGTAAAACAGGTTGTAGTGACCGCTCGCCTTCATCGACCCGTCGGTTGCAGTGCAAAAACATTTAGTATCCACGTGCGCGAGGCGGAGCCTGCTCACGCAACGGCGTAAATCGTAGCCTCGATTTCGTACTTGTACCGCGTAACTCACCCTAACGCGCTGGAGTTGAAACCAAGGAAGCTTGCGCTACACGGGATCCACTCCAATCTTAGACGCAACAGATCACAGCACCGTGAAGCGAGCCTTCCGCCAAACGTACCCGAATCACGCGTCGACATCCGGAGCTTTACTTAATCAATTTCGGCGCAGAAAAGGATTCGGCAGTTGTGTGGGCACGGAGCGACAAGGATTTCGGGACTCTTTTCCGAATCATCGAACCACCCATAGTGTCGCGTGAAAGAGCTGGAGCTCGCAGTACCGAGTTTATTTCGAGCTCGTGAAGTCATTAGGGCAGTCTTCGCATGTGTTTGATGAAAAAAACATAATTTCGTTCGTATTTTTATAGGGAGGGTGCTTATTTGGGGTCTTAAGGATGAGTCTCAAAAATTTAGAAGTAATGTTCGTAAAAATAGCCGAGCTACGAAGGTTTAACGGATGCGACTCTGTACAGCGCATTGACCGGCATGAGAAACTTTGAATGCGTTTTCCTCAAAATGACATTTTTCAAATCAAGCTTGCATTTTTCTCAGAAACTACTGGGCCGATCGACTTGCAATTTTGCACATGTGTACAGTACTTGTCGGGCTATCGTTCCATCATTCATTTTTTTTTCATGCTTGATAATTACGATTTTTCCGGGCCACGAAAAGTGAACATTTTATTGTGAAAATCAGAGTACTGTCTTTGAAGCGCCGGCATTTGGTAAATTTTTCTTAACATTTTTTACTAACGGGCCGAACGATAACCACATTCAGAAAGAATATAATTAGGAAAAAAATTTAATTTCAGATGACCAGGCTGCAACGTCATCGCCCGTCGATAAAAAATTATCGCGACATGACCTGCGATACATGAAATATCTTGTAAAATTTCGAATAAAATGCTTTCATAAAATTTAATATGTTGCCTCGTGTGACGTTATCACCTGACTTCGCTGCATAAGAAAAGAAAAGCCCCTGTATGCCGTTGACGAAGGATGGGATGCCTCATCGCTCCTTACCACTAGCTTCGTAGATAAACTCAAGACGCGTTCCGGAAAATAGGAAAGTAGGGGACGGCCAATAATGAATAGGCAAAAGTACCCTCTCCAACTCTGTTTAATATTTTATGTGGACCCGAAGCAGTATAAAACTGCCACATACGCGTCTTATAGTCAGTGAGAAATCAACCTCCGACGTCGTAACTACTAAATTCTGTTCGGGCCCAATTCCCACCTTGTAAATATTTTTATGGTATCATAATAAAAACAGAAACAAGGACTTTTGCGTCCTCCAGTAAATTTTCCTCTAAATCATTATATTTCCAATAACTTTCGTAAGTAGCGCGTAGATGTGCGAACTTACATCCTTCCTTTTCCGAGGGTAACGCCTACGTGCGGGAACTCTCATCTCCAAACCCGAAAGTAACGCGCACGTTAGCGGAATTTCTTCGATTATAAATCCGAGAATAACGCATACCCACGTGGACCCTCACATTCCTGATTCCGAGAGGAACGCGTACTTACCAGACCTGGTCAAATTTTGTTTCTAATTTTTTTCTTTCAGCTGCAGCAGATGAAACAATTAGAGTATGATATTATGATGACCCTGTGAAAGTTTGGGCACTACCGGACGAGTCTAGAAGGTCGCGCGTCGATTCCGATAATTTCCCACTTGAATAGTACGTAGAAATTGGTGATCATTCAACTGCCATTATTGTTTGAATTTCAGTATGGATCCCGCTGGGGGTTAGGGTGAGACTTTACGAAATATTACACCTTTCCGTGGGACTTTTCAATTATTTAGAAATAATATAAATTACCAATAGACCAATAAACCAATAGACCAATAAACGTTTACAAAAATGTAAAAAAATTTTTTTTTAAAATATTTCACAACTTATTTCTCTGGTTCCCGGGTTGACCCATAGGTTATTGCTACGATTTCAGTTGGTCACGATCAATTTACTGATTAAAGTTGATTGATACGTTGAGAAACACACAATGTGACAGAAACGTTGGGAAATATTTTAGAAAAAAAAAATCGATTTTTATATATGTTGATTGATCAAATTGATGGAATTAAAAAAAAAATTGAAAGTCCTATCGAAGAATGTAATATATCGTGAGAAACGAATAATTGATGACGGAGAACCAAGTCTCCTTTCCGAATCCCAACAACTTATAAAATAGAACAAAATAGATAAAAACGTAATGAACCAAAAAACCTGTTTCGTTACAAGCTCTCGATACGTTTTATAAAAACGTGAAAAAAAAAATGTTGATTGACTACGGAACCCTATCATGTGCGTGTCCGATACGCTCTTGGTCGGTTTTCGTCTTTTTTCGTTCATACTGGTCGGACTACGCGCCTTAGAAAATTTACCACGTGGTAGAGCAATAATTACACGAGACCGCGCGGTTACGGGCTTAAATTGATGAGGTCGCGTTGTAGTGATGGAGAACTTAGCGGATAGCAAACGACTCGGGTTACCCGTTGCCGGACGGTTCGACGATTTTTCTCACGACGTATCACCAACCAAGATTAGTCGATATACTACCTGCATCTATATGGCGTTCCATACATCCGAGCCATTCAACGGTGAAACGAGATCGAAGATATGGTACACAGGACAGCATAAAAAAGGAAAGATATTACGGGGTGATATAAAAGAAGAAAAGTTGCTAATGGTTTTATCGCGGACCCGTAACTTTTCATTACGCCATTTATTCAGGCGGTAAATTTATCGGTGAGGAAACTACCGCGTAATGCAGTTCGGAACGGAGATGTTGGGGCTTGAGAATAAATAAGTTCATTTACGAGGGAAAAGACGTCGGGGCACGCGGTTTTATTGTGCAAACACGAGTTACTGTTTCAAAACAACAATAACAAGAAGAAACATTGTTCGCAAGATACTTTGTTCATTGAAGTCCGATTAGTTACGTTTGTTGCGTTCGACGGATCGCGGAAGAATATAATATCAATAATAATAACCCAATATCAATGTAATGATATGATATCGATATAATATATTATCGGATTGATAATTCTTGAAGGGAAAAAATAAAATTGATCGCCACAAGAATCCGAGCTTGCACGAATTAGTTACATTCTTGGGTACCGAGGTTTTCCACACATTTTGATTATCATTGTCAATAAAAGCCCATGGGCCTTTATTTAGAGCAGTACAATAACGCGCTTTCATTAAAAAATATTTCATTCTTTCATAATATTAATAACTTTTAATATTCATTTTCCTAGTATATTAGTTTTTATGCGCTTCTTCGCACTTTCATGAAAACAATCTTTTATTAATCAAATAAATATTATAATAAATCTATTTCCGTTTAAAATTCCATGGGCTTCTAGTCGGAACCGAGCCCGATACATATTCCATTTTTTTTAATTGACATAATTTGTTTTTGTTTCAACCCTAATGATTTTAAGCTGTTTCGAAGCGATGACTACATGAACTCGCCGACATTTTCTATATTTTTCGATTAAATTAAGGGGTTTTTCATTCCTCTTGCATTCTCGCAGTCGCGGAAAGAAAGATTTTTCGATTATCTGAGAGAAATTATGTTAATTATTATTTTTGGCTGTGCGCCACTTTTTTAGCAGCCTTCGCTGCTTCAACAGTCCTAAATTACGACTGATGGCTGGCTGAATTTGTGTCATTGTGACGTGACGTCCGATTACGGATCTCATCTTTTTCCATTTTTTTCATTACTGCACTCGTACCTGTTGGCTCTTTCTCCGTCACTCCACAATTAAGCGCAATTAAGTTCTGTCTGCCTCGCACCCGTGCATGTTTCACCTCCCTTAAGACACGCTCCTCTCGCTGTCCGCGAAACAATGAAAAAGCTGCACTCTCGTAAATGAATATTCTGCTTTTTGTAGTTGACGTTTGTACTTTTCTGCGTTAAGCCCATAGCTATTGTTCGAACGAGAGGAATTGTACTTTCAATTTAATTCTATCTCGGCATTGTTCATTTCAGTACAGATTTGGTTTTATTCTGATTGTAAGTTTTTAATAATAAAACGAAGGATCTTATTATAATTTTTTTTTTTAATTATCCGTGGCTTAAGTTATTGGTTTTCATCATAGTTTTTTTTTCAAAAAGGTTTTTAATTCGACTAATTACTTTATTTTATGCGTATATTCATAGTTGAGCAAGATTAATATGACAGGAGGTAATATTGCGAACGTGCGAAAAGAAATGGCTTTATTTGCAAGCGGTTAATCCGGAGGGATGGGCTTTTATATCGGCATTGTTGATTGTAGTGCAGATTGCGTTTTATCGTGATTGAAAGTTCAAAAAAATAAAATTTTAATAATTATAATTTATTTATTAATAGAATTATAATTAATTTATTAATATTATAATTAATTCATATATTTATGGTAAAAAATATTTATTTTCATGAAAATATATACCCATTTCTTTTATTTTTTTTCAAAAAAATTCACGGAAATAATTTTGTTCAACTAATTACTTTGTCAAATAAATTCACTGATATTTGACTAAAATTTATGAAACACGAGATAATATTGCGAAGAATTAAGAGAAATTGATTTCATAGCGGACAGTAAATCCGAATTCGATCGAATTCTCGGTGTTAATGCGATAGTCCATCGTTATCGCTGATCGTTCATTATTGAAAATCACGGATTGTACGTCCGATGCGGTTGTTTTCAATTCTGTCGAGGTTCGGATTGTGAATTGCGAGAAAATCGAAATTACCATTACGCGAACGGGGAAGAGAGAAAGAACTCTTCGGCGGGATGGTCGCCCACATTTCAATCTCGTTTCGTAGAGTGTCGATCGATTATTAATGTCATTGTGGGCGTCGTCATTGTCGTCGTCGTCGTTGTCGTCGGACGTCGTCGTTGTTCTTCGTATAGTCGTTGTCGTCACAAGGACACAGCCGGTCGTTTTCCATGGTAAAATCGTATCGTTGATGACCAATACTGAAGCAAAAGAATTGGCAATTTGTCGTATCGAAGTTTTACGCCACACGTCAGTACCCATAGTAATATATGGGTGGGTATACCAAATAGAGTACCGACTTTGGGCTTCACTGTCAGCGATCTTTTTGTAACCTCGAGAAATGAAAGTCTTCGTGGAGAAATGAGCTCTTGATTTTTTAAAGACTTTTTCCTCGGTTATTATCGGTGTAATTGTATGGGTCATCCTCTGAAATGTTCATGTTTTTTTTTTTCATTAATTTCGCAATGTGTTTTGATAAGACGAAAAATTACTCACTACGAAGTTTTGTATCGAAAAAAGCTCAGCGTTTCGAAGAAACAAATTCAAACGAATTTTTGACCTTAAAAAATTACTTAAAATCGAATTTGAAATATAATAGCCAATTTTCCGGCCAATGCGAATTTCATAAATTAATTTTTAATTTTTTTTTGAAAAGCTGAGAAATTGTTGCATAGAATATATAGAAACGGAGGTGATATCTCTGTAATAAGTCGTGTAATTACAGCAAATGTTTGAAAAAACAACTCAAACTTGAACTTGATTTGGACTTCATTTCTAGATATGGTGTGTACAATTTTCTCAGCATTTCGAAAAAAGTTTATTTTTTATTTTTTTTGAATATATGTTGGCCGAAGAATCGACTTCTATGTTTCAAATCCGATTTTTAGTAACTCCTAAAGACGTTTCTGTTTTTTTTTCGAAGAGCTGCGTCTTTTTTACATAAAAATTTGATCGAGACTTTTTATAGAATTTTTATTTCATAAAACAAAATTGAATCGTTAATCATTGAGTCATCATTGAGTTCATTAATGAAGGAAACATGAAAAATTAACAGAATGCCCCATACAATTTAGCAAAAATTACCAAAGAAAAAATCTGAAAAAAATTGAATTGAAAATTCTGAAAAAAAGTTCATTTCTTAATGGAGACTTTTATTTCTCTAAGTTTTAAAAAGATCGCTGATAGTGAATCCCGAAGACGACACCAGATTGGGTGGACCCACGGATATGTAAAATTTCATTGTGAATTCTTTAGCCGGGGTATAGATCGGTTATTTATGTATCATGATGGGCATTTATTCCATGACAATTTGCAATACTTTTTCCAGCAGATAACCATAATGAATTCTCATGAAATTAGGTTTTAAAAATTTCTCCAATAAAAATAAATAAATGTATAAAGAAATAACGAATAAGAATTATTAATATAATGTTTTATAATTATTATCAATAATAATTGTAAATAATTCATATAAGTTATTGCAATGGATTTTGATATTCGATACGTATAAAAAAACAATAGTAATGCAAATATTCTAAATACATTTTTCTCAAACAAACGCTCATCCTCTGCATCAGAAATTTAGTTCAGCTAATCAGACGAGAATTTGAAGTACACAAGAATTCTTATCAATCATACAATTTCATTAACTATCAAATTATGATAACTCTCTCGGAAAGTTTCACTTCTGAGCCCCAAGCAATCAATAATCGATTCCAAAAAGTTTGAGCAAAGTTAACATTTTTTGTTTACCCTCGGCCATTGTCCTTTCAGTCCGTGTACTGTCCCAAAGTAGGTCGTGAATGAATAATTCATGGCACCGCGGGTAATAAGACTTTTTTTTTCGTTCTCAGAGGATTTGGGAAAGTATTAACATAACTCACGAAACATAACGCAAAGCTGAATATTTCCGTGTTGAAAACTGAAATCCTTACGAGTAACTTGGAAAAGGAGCGAATCTGCATGGAACAATATAACGGAAACGCGCATTAGACCTTCGGGATTCAATTCTCACGTACCATAACGAACAGACCTTTAGGTTTTGTATTAAAGGAAAATAAAATAAAATGGAACACTGATAAACTCGGAGCTTCGACTCGATAATAAAGCCGACTTGATAGGACGTACGTGGCAATGTTAGACGAAAAAGAAGCTTCACCCGTAAGGGCTCAATCGTGTCTTCCAGCCAACCGAGTAGACACCGTTACTACATTTACGTCCCCGGAAATCCCACGATTTCCTTAATCCTCCACGACGTCACTGAAAATACCTGTTCCCTGTTTTTTTTTTTTCAAATCACAGTTCTATGGATATGAGATTGTTGGTTAGACAAAAAAAAAATTTGTTCGACATCGAAGGTGTTTAGCACTAGATTGCCTAACGAAGTCATTTTGACTGCTTCTCAATTTCAATTAGAAAAACAACTATGTACATAATGACACAGCTTCTTATAATTTTGTGACTTTTTGTACAACATATAAATGCGTTTATTAATCATTGTAGTTGCCTCCCCCCTTCTTCATTTCCGGTATATATATATATATATATATATATATATATATATACATTATACCTGTATTGCCCAAAAGCAGTCATTTTGACTACTTGGAAAATTTTAAATAATCAAATGACTTTTATTATTGAATTGAGTAAATTTCTTATATGACCAGTTCGGCCTTGGATTGAAATAACAGTTTATATTTTTTTTTATTACCGTCGCATGATAACATACAAGTTCATGATAAATTGTCGATTTGGGCGTATACTTGATAAGTTGCAGTTGTTCAATAACTGAAGTAGTACTTGTTGATCGAATCTTTATGCCAGGCCTGCCCACGTGCCTCGTTCCCCGTGAACGCGCTATAACGTAGTTCAGGGGGGGAGTATCACTGACTGTAGGATCACATACTGTAATCGAAACGCTTTGACAGAGTGGGACCACCGCGAGCTGCGCACGTGTCGACTTTGGACAGGCCTGCTTTATGCACTGACAGTCGTTCAAATACATTGTTCAGTTTGTCAAAAGTACGTTGGCGAAAGATGTACATAAAAAGATTTCCACTTTCATTTGCTTAAAATGTACAAATAATGCATATATTATTTTTTTTCCAAGCGAAGTAAATTTTTTTTATTGTTAACACTTAGTAATAACTTGTTGTATGACTAAATAATATAAAAAATATTAAAAATTAATTTTAAACAAATTTCATTACACATTAGTTATTCTATCACAATGCAGTCATTTTGACTGCTGTGGGGCAATATAGGTATATACTTAGTTTCAGTTTTTCTAGTGTTAAAAATGATTTAAAAACATGAGAGAAAGTTTCGTGGCTGCAACATAAGTTTCCGCAATCGTGTTATGTTTAAAACATGAAGGGATAAAATATAGATTTTACTCAAGAGATATTCTTCTTACTTGGAAGTTACTATTATCGTTGAAACTTTTATTCTACGGTATTAGCCATGTATTTTAATTCTTCCATAAAAATACACGTTTTTATAGATCGTAATTATGAATGTCGTTCTGATAATACAAAAATTTACCACTTCAAACTGATGAGAACGGGTGGGGATCAAAATTCTGATTGATCAATGTTCCGACGGTTCAAAATTTCGAAAGTGCAATGCTCCGAACGTCATACGTCCAAAACGTGTACGTCGTTATAGTGGCATAGTTGCAGTAGATGACTAACCATCTTCACGCGGTCCAACGAGCTACCCCACCATTCCTACATATTAGGGTGTCCTTTCATGAGATCATTTAGGAATTTCATAGAGGCTACCTTCTAATACAATTCAAGGTATATAAAAGAAATCTGTGTAATCTTGGAGACCCGCACGACCCAGAGGGGCGCTGCTAAGCGATTGAATCTTTCTATTTTAATACAATAACATTTTTCAATCATTTACATAAAATTCCTACACCTCACCGACAGAACATGTGGTTATCGCATGTGATAAAGTGATGAAGATACTGGTTATAAATTAAAGGATCTGACCACCGTAACGGCTCGAAATCCCCCTGATTCTAAAAAAATCCGTGAGTGGGATCTGTAATTGATTCGTCGGAATTTCGATCCTCTCTTAACATATCTTGTGAATCATTTCTTAACACTTCCGATGCTGAACCAAAAAAATGTTTCTCAACGCACTTCCCAACGTACATTTCCTTCTGGAAATTTTCCAAATCGTTTCCCATTTCCCGAAGTCTTGAATCGTTGAATGATTGCAAAAATCTCCAATTTCGTACCGGATATCGATTAGTGACTCGGTACGGAGCGCCTACGCGATTAATGGTTGGCCCCGCCGGCAGCAATGTTAACGCTATTCATGCAAGTAAATAAATTTCGCGAAGATAGACGTGTCACCTGCCTCTCGCCCCTTCCCCCTTTTATCGCCACCTCCGGTGCTATGTCCACCATAGGCTTGCCGCAAAGGACCCGTATTTGCATTACCGTTTCGCTGTGCGGTCCTGGATCCGTTGACTGTGCTCTGCTTTGCTCTACTACGCTGTCGTCGACATCGTCATGCCTCCGTGAAATTGAAATGTCACTCTTGTACGGCGTGATGCGTGTATTGTGGGCCGAACTTCAGATTTCGCATCACCACCCCTCCTCCCCTCCTCGCCCGCCACGTTTTCCATAGATGTGTACGAAATTCGATCCATTGTGATGTTCACGGTGTCTGAGATATGCGGGATTTAATAAATTTGTTATTAAATTTCGGCGCTCTGAATGGAATAAGCCACCCTACGTTGAAACGAAGTTAAACGATTGTCGAAATCTACTGCCCGCTTCCGAACTGCTGCTATCTTCACGCGGTTGAGAAAGCAACGCCACTGTATCCATGCATATGAGGGTGCCTTGACAGGGAAACATTTTCTCCGATTTCCACGGGCCTTTTATCAACAACGAAGTATTTCACATCCGTAGAATCATGCGGAAGGGAGCTCGGGTGGACCACTTTTAGGGGTGGCACCGATTTTTTTTTTTTAATCTTCAGGGTTGAAATTTTGAAAAAACGGCGCCACCTTTGAACATCGTCTGATCGGGCTCGTCTTTACACACAATTTTAGGGAACGAAATACGCTGAATTAGCCAACGGCCGCGAAAATTGAATTATTTTTCCGATTTTTTTTTATTAGAATAAATAAAATAAAAAGAAAGCGATTGATACATTGAGACGTTACCGCAAAAACGCTGTACAGCCGCCATTTTAAAATAAATCGCTTCAAAAAAATTATTGTATACAGTCACTTATATGTATGATAAGCACTTTTTTTGGAACCTCGATTTGTCTTGTAGTTTTTCTGAAAAAAAAATCCCAGAAAAGCCTATTTTTTGGCCTCTAGAGTGGCCTAAACCCTTAAGTGGTTCGAAAACAGGGATATACTGATAGGGTTAAAAATCGAGAAGCGTAGAACTTGCTTAGAGACATGGATTCGAGTTTGATCATCTTATATCTACGTATGTACATAACCTGTTACACCGATTTCCTTGAGGGTTACGGGCGCCTCAACTCACACTCCTCTGCACCTCTCTACCTTTGCCGCCCTTTCAGGCTCCCTCCCACAGTGCCGGAGCAAGTCTAAACCGTTGCTGACTGTAAACAACGGGCGCACAGCTACAGTCGTAGGGCGTACGTCCAGTATCCGGAGCTCCGTCGTTGACCAACTGCTTACCGTCAGCTACGCTATTCGGCACCGAAAATCGAACCTCAAACATTCCTTCGACGCTGCTTACGAAAAGTAACACGATTCAAATTTCTTACAAAAACTAACACGTTTCTAATTTCACCGCGAAAACTAACACTTTTCGATATTCGCCGCAAAAACTAGCATGTTTCGGCTTCGACCCCTAAAACTAGCAGGCCGAAACATGCTAGTTTTCGCGGCGAATATCGAAACGTGCTAGTTTTCGTGGCAAAAGCCGAAACGTGCTAGTTTTCGCGGTGATGCCAAACGTGATTGTTTTCGTAAGAAATCTGAAACATGCTAGTTTTCGTAAGCAGCTCCGCCTTAATGGTCATTGTTTTTGTAACAACGTACCACGGACTGACGATTCTTCACGATGGTTTTCGAAACACCGGGAGAGCACGGAAAGAAACACATAGGATAATTTTCATTGGTAACGACGGAAATCAAACCCGGGATTTCTTAGTTCATATCACTATATCATAGACTGTATAGAATAATTCACAGGCCCAGCTTTTAAATCGCACAGACGTCTGAGAAATAGAGACCACCATAAGTTGCTTACATTCATGCAACAGGAATATAAAATATTTTACATTTTTGCTCCTTTATAGAAAAAGCCACGAACGTTTTATTTTATATCATTATATTCTACGCCTAAGAAATTCGAACACTCGGACTAGGACGACACATTTGTTACCGAAGTTGGCGAAGGACATCCATCAGGAATCTTGTCAGCGTCAGCGCTGCGATAGACGTATCGATCTCCGTTGTAATAAATGGCGATGCGCGAGATTGCATTATTTACAACATGGAAGCGAGAGTAAATTCCGTATTGCATCGGGCCGGGATATATTTTCACGTCGAACTTCTCGTATTTCGAAGAATCGTTCGGTCGTTATCGATCATTCTGTCGACCACCATCGGTGATGTATTTTTCCAATGCAGCCTTAACCGCGTAATCCGCGAGAAACCCTTCTCTCTATTCAGAAAAAGAGACCACAGGCAAAATGTCTCGTGTGTGGATTTGCACCTTGTTATGGGGTATTCCGTACGAACAGAACCCGCTTTTCAGCCGACGTTTTTGTATTCCCTCGAAATTGAAAGGAGTTGAAGTAGGACTCGAAATTGTGGTTGACTCCAAATCTTAGGCCTCTAGGTTTACTTCTCACCATACTCCTGTAATTGGTATTTTTACTACTTTCGAAGGTTTCAAGGCGTTCTTTCAGATAAAATTATGAGACCTCAGTATCAAGAATGTTCTCTTATGATTTGAGGCAAAAAAAAAAATTTCATATCTCGAAAAGAGCTTTTTTTTTGTTTTGCGCCCAATTTTTTGTAATCTTCCCATGATTATTCTGGAGCTACTGTATAAATTTCGTGATGGAACTCAGAAATTTACGGTACCAAGATATTTGGAAATATTTTGAAAAATCAGAAATACCCTATTTCTATATTTCTATATCTATATTTCGCCTTTCGAGTTCAACGACTATTTCGAGTCATACTTCAAGCTCCTTTCAATTTCGAGGGAATAAAAGAACATCGGCTGCAAAGGGGGTTCTGTTCGTATGGAATACCCCTTATATATCTGTGGTTCGGAGGCGAATAGAAAGCGGATAAAGTCCGTAGAAAGAGTTTTCGCGAGTTTTCAAAGAAATAACGATTTTACGTTGCGAACGGTCTGTGTCACAGCGGAAAAATCGATTGAACCAATAATAATTATCGTGTTGCACATTTTTGATGCCATTCAAGGTAGCATCCGGTCAAATGTAAATAGTACGAATCTCATAGATAGAAAAAAAACCATTGTTGGACTTATTGGATCGTGACTACAAATCATGGACTTATCTGGTTTTGCCCACCGATGCGAGACAATTAATAATCAATCTACATTGTCAAATAACGAAATTTTATTTTACCGATCGGAAGTTCCAGAAAAACTGGTGAAACAAACGATACGACGAGTCTCGTTTTTTCACCAAAAAGACGGTGGAATTATTCGGTTATTTGGACAAAATGAACTTATCTGGTTACGTCAATTGCGTATATTTCTTCCTGCATTGATAATTGTTGGTAACGCTGTGTTAAAAAGGACGTTTACAATCTGAATCACAAGATTCGGATTTAATCTCATTTATTCCAATTGACTCGTCTTTTTTTGCCTCAAAACGACAGCTATGTGTAAACTTTTTTCAAAGATTATTTTGTAAAAAGAAGCTGTGCAATTTGAAAAATTCTCCGGCAGCCAAACGTTGACACTCATTGCCATTGTGAAAAGGATATTGCAAGATTTATCACTCGCCACTTTGGCGAGAGATATATCCTCGTCTCCGCCCCGACGGATCAACATCGATGAAGATATATTACCGATACTATGCACAGGGTCACGTCTCATTGCATTGTATTATATGTATATCTGCACAAACTGCAACAAAGCTGTGTGTATCGTAAAGCTGTCGTAAAATATATAGATACAATTCTTAGAAACCCATTTCGCCATATAAACTGCACCATCCTGCTCTCGTTCCCGTGAACTCGGACGACACACAACATGTCGTAACTTTTCATGATAGTTTATAAAGGCAACGGGTGACGTAAGTCGACGAAGCCGACAACGACGTAACGCTTCGAAGGAATGATACAGAGCTTTTCCGTTGTGGAAAAAACGTTGTAGCGATAGTCGCAGTTACTGCAATATTTTCCATTTGCCGGGTGTCGTCACGCGCGAAATTGGAATTAATGGAAATTCTATTATGGGTTATATGGGAGTCCAACAGTTGATTACGTGGGAATTCGATTATAAAATATTTTTTGTGCAGTTTTGGTTTAATTGTCAATTAT
Source organism: Sussaba pulchella (assembly GCA_963971145.1). Classification (NCBI taxonomy): domain Eukaryota; kingdom Metazoa; phylum Arthropoda; class Insecta; order Hymenoptera; family Ichneumonidae; genus Sussaba; species Sussaba pulchella. The sequence continues at coordinate 2,470,934 of OZ020171.1, read as the reverse complement.
ACGGAAGTCCAATTGTAGATTACGTGAAAATTCGATTATCGTACGATTTTTTGGGGGCTTTTTTTAAATTAATTTCAATAATTGTTCAAGTATAAGCGTTAAACGTTGTTTTCCTGGTGAAGAGATGGACGGATGCAAATTTTTTTTGAAAAAACGTATATGAAGATCTTTTCATACGGCCGTGCCATCAATTTCAATCTTTCGAAAGTTGGCAGCCGTCTTTCATCGATGTTGAACAACTATAATCCATCAATTTATAAGCTATGGGACAATAAGAATGAATAAGCAGTTATAGCGCAAGATTTTTTCTACCCCTTTTTACTACGTTACCAGGTCTTATCTAAGGTTTTTTCTTTCTTTTTATTTTGCAGCCACCGACGGTAATCCGGTTTACCAAAGCACCCTGTCGTACCGAACTTTCGTCCTTTATGCAGCTATTGACAAACCAGTACGTCGCGAATTCCCTTTCAAAAAACATTCGATGCAAGTTTAAAGAGATTTAAGTACGAAAATTAATCAATCGAGATTTTGGGGAAATGAATTTTTTCCCCCGTAAATAATCCGTATCGAGTTCCGCCATTTAAATATCCGTTTGAGTCAAAATTTTTACGAAAAATTACAGCGAACATTATTTTACCAATTATTCTCTTTCCCCTTACTATTGTTCTCATACTGATTAATTCCTATATCACGAATGATAACCATAGAAAATCCAAAAATGTTAACATTGAAACGTTCCGTGTAAATTCGCAGCCAATGGTTCAACGTTTTTGCCAGAATTCACCGACGAATTCATGAGGTCCGGTGAGTTTATAGATCCCGAAGCTTTCGGCATAACATCGCCTTTGAAACTCATTCCTGGTAAGCCGATCATCTGGCTCATGGTCGATGAGAAACAGTAGAAAGCACCGGCTTTCGTTGTCCCTCGAGACTCTCCAGTCGGACCATCAGCTACACGGATCTCTTCAACGTTATCAAAGCTCACTCCGACGACTTCGGAAAAAAACATTTCATACATCTTGAACTTTTTAAAAAAAATCCCTTTTCACCGCGAATCCCTACTGCCAGTAACCCATTACTCTTATTTCTTCTTTGTTGTATTTTACAGGTGTCATTTTTTTCCACGAGCCCAGAGCTGTCCAACAAAATGCGATTCGAATACTTCACCCGGACTATACCCAGCGATCACTATCAGGTCAAAGCGATGGTGGCAATAGTTCAAAAAATGAAATGGAAATACGTCTCGATAATCTACGAAGAAAGCAATTACGGAGAAAAAGTGAGTTTAAAAGAATTTATTTCGATAATTTGTCATTATTTTATTTAACTGATAGTTTGCAAAATGTGAAGATGTAGTAGATTTTTTTGTTCGTTTAATTTTTTTGGGGTTTCGTAGTGAATTAGGAACCCTCGTGGTTTCGGTTTGACCGTCTGTACGTTTGTATGTCACAGCCACGCCGTTCGCTCGTTTCTATACCGTTGAAGATGAAATTTCATGTACACACGCAGATAAATGATCCCAAAGCAGAAACTATGAAATTTCTGAAAAAATATTTTTTTCTCTTCCATAGACTAAAAAGTGTACGAAAATATTTTGTTTCACTTGTCCGATTGAGGTGTCTTGAGATTGAGCTCCTAAAATGCAACAAAACATTTTTTAACACCGTTCGATTTTAACCCTTAAGTCATGACATATTTCCTTCCAAAGTCATTATCAGAACGTCCCTCCACTTCAATTTATAAACTATCGATGTAAGAAATCTGAAAAAATTCGAGAATGTAGCTTTGAACTTGTACTTTAAATGAAACCTATAACGAACATTGTAGCAAAAATAGTTTATAAAAAACTTAGTGATAAGTCTTTTTTTTTTAAGCGAGCGAATTTGTCAAGGCTAAATAGCTCTTGACACGTATTATAAAAAGTTTAAGAGAATGCTAGTGGCAATGGCAACGGAACTTCTCGGTCGGATTTCTAAAATACTTTGCGGGTTGATCAGAACTATTCGTACAGGTCGCCGGCGCGATTCTGACTATTATAGATACTACAAAATCATGATAATGGCGCAAACTGAAAACATCGGCATTTCCCGAATCTCGTACTCTGTAGCGTTAGAAACTTCGTACATTGAAAGGCTTTAAGCCTTTAAGGGGACTAGGCAGCCAAATAGGCCAAAAACGCGATAAAATTCAAATGGCATTTGTGAAGAACCGCAACAACGTACATAAATTTTCTTTTTAGCGATGTTTTTATTAACATTTCGGCTATGAAATTCAGAGGTTATAGCTTGCAAAATATGAATATTTAAGGGAGATACGGACTGATGACGATGCCCACACGTCTCACGCACCTCCTGTTTACCACGATTCCGAGAGGCCGAGTCTAGTTTCGGCGAGTTTCGAAACGCCATTCTTTTCGGGAGATCTTCTTCCGCAGATTGAAACGAAATTTTTTGAAAAACCATGAAAACCACGAAATTGGCGACGAAAATTTGAAAAACATCGAAAAACGGATGGCATTTGTTGTAATAACAATAATAATAAGTTAATTTTTTTACATCGAGATCGGTTCACTTTGTAGAGAACGTTGATAACTTTATTTTCAAAAAAATCGCGGTAAAATCTTCAATCGTTCTTGAGTTATCGCGGTAAAACGAGTAAAAAATGCTGTTTCGAGAAAAACGTGTTCAAAGTTTTGGCGCAGCCACGGCGCTCCAGCCGTGTACGGAGTATTTTTTCTCTCCCGAGCTCAATTTTGCGAATTTCTCAGTCTGCTGTGCACCAAAATATTCGAAAAAGAAAAAGAAATACGAAAAAGTGAAAGAAATAGTATTAGAATACGAAAAAACGGAAAAATTCGAAATTTTTGAATGCCTAGTCCGCTTAATGTGATTCCTTCGCTGTGGCCGAGAACTGGCTCGCCGTGCAAAAGCACGGATCAAACCAGCGATCCAGCGATTCACAGCTTCAGTGATAACGCGGAAGTAGGTGCTGCTTATATGTGCATGATATAACGACCTACTCCAGCCACCCCCACACGTTGAATCCAGTTTATGACGGTGATAATGGATAGCAGGTGTGCTTTATTTCCAAAGTAGCATATTAGCTTGCATCTGCAGTTACGTGACGTCCAGGTGTTCACTTCTCCGTCTACCTCTGATAACATTTTGTTCGAGCGACATCAATCTCCATAACTTTTTCAACATTGTAATATCAAATTTTTGACGTTTCACACGTCACACGTCGAATATCGAACGAGTGAAATTCGTCCGATGTCAATAAAAATAATCGTCGCGACTATTTATTTTATTTTATTTGCGTCTTCCTCGTGTAAATATGTCAAGTGAGCGTCTACATGAGGGCTGATCAAGGACATCTGCGGCCCAACACTTTTTTACGCGCTCAATTAGATGCTCAGCAAGTAATCTCTGAGTTTCATGAAAGATAAAAGTTGGAATAAATATGATGTACAAGAAATTCATTTTTATGAAAAACCT
>OZ020171.1:2429940-2462440 GCA_963971145.1 Sussaba pulchella | reverse complement strand
CGTTTTCACCGTTTTACCGCAGTTCCGCGATGATGTTTGACCGGACGCGGAATTTGAATTAACAAAACATTTCGAAATTATTTCACGAAAACAAAATCTTCATAATATTAATAAACTATGGACGTTCTACATTAATATTATTTTAAATAAAAATTAATTTTCCAAAATGCTGTCAATGTGAAATAGAACCAAATCGTAATTCAATTAATTTATTTAATGAACTTAATTCAATTAATGAAATTAATTAATTCAATGAATCTATTTTTTTATTCATGAATTTATTTATGATTGATTTATTTAATGAATTTTTTTTATTTGTCACTATTTTGTATTGAATTAATTAATCCGTTGTTTTTCGCGAGGGCAAACCTTCTGTCCGGGTATCCGCTATTTCCCCTACGTTGGAATTAAATTTGAATTGCGAAGATAAAAGTTTGCGCCAAATGGTATCCACGCCCGGGAGGAAGTAATTATTCGTACGTGAGAAGCGAAGAGGCAGAGACTGTGGGACCACCGGTAGGGAATAACAATAACGATAACGTCGACGTCGAGTCCCCACTCTAATGCATCATATAAATAACGCTCGGTACTTTCCTCAGGAGATTTTCAGCGGCTCCAAGCATAATGTTTTCACGAAGCTGTGGGCACTCTCGAGCGTAGTTTTCCGGTCTTATGGGCGCGGCTGTAAAAAAAAAAAAAAGAGCATTTACGAGCATTAATGTACGTCGACGACTTGAAAGTCCAAAAGACAAGAAAGTTTTATCGCGTCGAGTAAATCGAAATCCGATAAATGATGCAGACAAAGACTGGCGAAAACGACGGTTTTATATCTTTCTATGACAATTTCTGAAAATACGTTTCAAAACAGACAAATTTAATTTCATATGTATGAGCGATTCCACAAATTCGAGTATCGAATTTGGGCTTCGCGATAAGTGAGCTTTCTGTAATTTTGAGAAATAAAAGCTCTTATCGAGGAATGAACTCCCACTTTTTTTTAGATTTTTTTCTTGGTTATTTTTCTCAATGTGTTAATTTAAAAAAATTGGTCTTGACCTAGCTTTCTATGTGGAGAAAGGTTCGGCTTCTCGAAAAAAAAAATACAAAATATTTTTGGGTCTTGAAAAATTACTTAAAATCGCATTCAAAATATATAAGTCGATTTTTCTGCCAATGAGTAAGCTAGGGTAGAGAAAAAAAATTTACAGAAAAACAAAAATATTGACCCTGAGTAGACTATTTGAAAATAATATCAACCCTTGCCCCACGGGCTCTGAAATTCCAAGTATATATGCTAAAGATTTTTTTCCAGAATTCGTTAACTCAGAATTCGATTCTTTACCATATTTTGCTCTAAAAAATATAGTGATCTGTTTAAAAAAACAAAAGTTGTCCTTCAAATCTTCGAAACGCCTCGACCTATAAAAAAAATTGATGCACTACGTAATGCACCCTTTTAAACCATGTTACTTTTGTATGCAACATTTTTTTGTGCAACGCATACTTTTGAAGTTATAACGGTGCACAGGTTGCGTGCAGGGATGGGCAAAATGTATTAAAAAAAAAAAAAATACAAAGTGATTTTACACTTTGTATTTTAACGTCAATAAAATACAAAGTGAAAAATCACTTTCTATTTTAGTCGCGTTGAAATACAAAGTGGAAATCCACTTTGTATTTCGATCGCGTTAAAATACAAAGTGAATTTCCACTTTCTATTTCTATCGCGATCAAATACCGATTTTATTTCCACTTGAAATAAATTTTGTTGTGAAATGGTCAACCACTTGACGCCGGAATAAATTCAAAGTGAATTTCGGCCGGCATTTGAGCAGAATCAAAACAAATGCCGGCCGAAATTAACTTTGAATTTATTCCGGCGTCAAGTGGTTGACCATTTCACAACAAAATTTATTTCAAGTGGAAATAAAATCGGTATTTGATCGCGATAGAAATAGAAAGTGGTTCTTCACTTTGTGATGCAGTCGCGCTGAAATACGAAGTGGAAATTCACTTTGTATTTTAACGCGATCGAAATACAAAGTGGATTCCCACTTTGTATTTCAACGCGACTAAAACACAAAGTGATTTTTCACTTTGTATTTTATTGACGTTAAAATACGAAGTGATTTTTCACTTTGTATTTTATTGACGTTAAAATACGAAGTGATTTTTCACTTTGTATTTTAACGTCGTTAAAATACAAATTGAAAAATCACTTCGTATTTTAATGATGTATTTAAATACTTTTTCATTCAATGGTGCCCATCCCTGGTTGCGTGGACCACCCTGTATATTTCTTTTCTCATATCTATATTTACATCCATATAATTCAAACAATTTCGACTAGGTCTGCTCAAAATAAATATCAGAGTATGTTTTTAATTCATTCGTTATTAATTGACATCATCGTGACTACAGGGAAATAACGAAATTTTCACCTGAGCCATGCAAACAAGGTTGTTGTGATACTCCGCGTAATATCTCAAGCATGATAAATATTCACCGATCTGGATATATACATATATAATGTGTGGGTGTGTATGCACGAAGAAAAGTGCAGTCATGCAGAATATATCTCCTTTTTCACGGTTTTGCATAGATGCATGCAACAAAATTCGATTGCCACTCAATCTCAGACCCATCGGAGGTACCATTTTTCTCCGCTTAACCTGCGTCAGGTATACTCGAACGAAATCGTTTCACGTTTCCTCGTCTGAAAAAAAAACCCAGTAGAACCCAATAGTGTGTCCAATATCGAGTATTTTACAAAATACTTATAACATACAGTAATAAATTCAAACTTCTCCGAAATGATATACATATATTATTTTTATCTTTCTAACCAATGAAAATTATTGTTAACAATTTTCATTAGTGGCATAAAAATGTGGTTATCAAAAACTGGTAGCCGGTTTCATATTTGCATAATAATTTCATCCCCAAGCCCTGCACTGGCTCCAAAATATTCGTTACGTCTATTGTAAAGTTCCGAAATTGTTAATTATACAATTTCTACAATACAATTAGAAACAGTGAATTTCTGTAATATTCCGTTTCGTCGAAACAAAACAACAACAGTACCGACGAAATTTCTCTTGTTCTATTTTACACGGATGTAACCAATTACGTGCTACATTTTCCTATCTCAATAAACAAAGAAAATTCAAGCCACCAAATAAAAAACAAAAATCCTTCTTTATTACAAACCACGAACCTCCATCGATGCTATCCAAGATTACTCTTCAACCTTCATATTTTCATTACCGAGAAGAAAAAAAAATCATCACCCTAGATTAATTCTTTGCGCGATATTAAGATATTCTTGATTAAAAAAAAAATATACGCTAGAACGAACGATAAAATCTCATACCCGGGCCGGAAGTGGTGATACGGGTTGCTCCCGAAAAATCCAAAGTATTCCGGCATCTCGTGAAATCTTTATATTCCGTCAAGACCGTATCCGTGCGTTATCCGTGATTTTTCATCTCGGCAGATGATGAGTTGTGAGAGGGATAACAATGAAAAATTGTGGTGGGTTGAAAACTTCACGCAGACTCGGTTTCTCACATAGATCGACGATTTAAAGTCTCACATTCTCGTGTGTGTCCTCCGGCGTGTGCGTGCGCGTGTAACGCGGAACTATCGCTACAAACAGCGGCATCCTTAGTCACTGTCCCGTCCTGTTAACATCGGCTTTACCCCAAGAAAGACGACTACCAAAGCCGAAACGTCGTCACTAAACTTTGCACCAGCTTGAGATGATAAATCACAGAGCTGTAGCGCCACCACCACCAACATAAGCATCAGCATCACCACCAGCAACACCAGCAACACGAGCAACAGCAGCAGCAGCGGCTGAATAGCATTGGGGATGTTGCTAATTCCGCCAACTCTCACGTTTTGCTATACTCCGGGCATTTCGAATAAACTGCCTGTACGTCATCCAGTGTTACCTGCAACGTCTCTGATAAATTTATGATAGTGCGTGATTTTGTCTTTCATTTACTCAACTATGATAATCCTTCGAACAAACGAAAAAATCTCAATGTTTATTTCGTTTATCCAGAAATAACAAACGACGACAATGCGGAAAATCATGAAAAATATTGTGGAGCTTGCAATCCTTTTAAATTTTTGATTTTATCTATGATTCAAGGCTTACGAGGAACTGGAAAAATTGTTGGGAAAACACGAGATATGCATCGCCGTCAAGGAAAGGCTATCCAAGGATTCCGGGGTTGCCCAGGCTCACGTTTACGACAACGTAGTTCAGAAACTAATGACGAAACCAATGGCGCGAGGTGAGCATACATTTTTTTATTATTATAGAATCAACGATATAACTATTGTACTGCGTATGCTACAGTAAGGCGGTTTTTTTTTGGGTCATGTTTGAATTTCGATTGCACCTACACGGAGAGAAATTTTAATGAATTTTTGTAGAGAAAAACTGAGAAAAATTAAGGTGCTATCACGTGATCGGGGCGAAATTTGTCGTAGCATTGCAATTTAATAGAAAGTCATCTGAAAATTTGTCGAACTGTTTGAGTAAAAAGTGTTGAGCCACGTGCGGAAAAAGTGTGTGACCACACGGTCAAATTTGACGTGCTATTTATTTTGCTCATCAATGAAAATACAAAACAGCTTCTCTTAACCTAACTTTACGGTATTTTTTTTGTTCCTGCCCCAATCACCTGAACGTATTAGCAATCAAATGACAGACAAGACAGCGTGGCGCGATAGTCGTCGTTGAACAAAGGAAGAAAAAAAGATTCTAGAACTAGCACAGTAAAAATTTATTGGTAGCTCGGTAAAATTTCGTCTTCGTTTTATATTTCAAAACAAGACGACTATGAATTTTTCTGAGAAACAACGGAAAGAGAAAAAAAGTTTCGAAGTTCTTGAGAATTTTACTGTCCCGTTATACAAATTTTCCTGTGCTTTCGATTATGAATTGACAAATGTACGTCAAATAGTTTCGCACGAATATGAATTTTATTTCGTTTTTCTATAAAATGTCTTATAAAAGAGGCTTGCACCTCGTTTGTAAGGCCGGGCACGGTAATTTTTCCGAGAATTTTCTCTCCGTGTAGGTTTTATTGTATACCAAAGAAAAATTAAGCCTGTTTTATGGATTTAATCAATGGATTATTCGTTGAAAAATTATTCCAATCGCATGTAAAGAAGTACGAATACCGGAAATACTAGAGATCGTTGCATGGGTTTCAAAGTTATTTCAACAATTAAATCCAGAAAAATAATCATAAATCGAGATGGGCGTATCATGTAACACTTTTTTAAATATCGAAATATCGAATAAGCTGTAAAGAAAATACACGCCGATCGTAATTCAAAGTATAAATAAATTTTCATGCCCGATCGTGTGTAAAAACAATTTATCGCGAAACTCACGAATTTTACACGTATTTTAAATTAAACGCAACAGGATAACGCGACGATTTTAATGAAAAATACACATTCATAAAACACCTGTGACCATCAATCCATATAAAAACGCATTTTACCGCATCCACGTTCGAAAATATAATTCTCCATTTATTTACAACCGTATTAAAAAATATGACAACACCACAAAAAAAAACACAATTCAGATAAAACGCGACGTTGTATATACTAAAAACTAACGAGAAATAAAAAATTCCCCAAAAGTTGTGTCGTTCGTGATTGAGCCGAAAAGTTTCGTGTAATGACTTTCGAAGCGCTGCGTCACGAAACAAAAAACCTCGTGTGATTGTCTTTTCGCGGGGTTGTTTGTTTTTTTTTTTTTTTTTTTTTTTTTTTACGAACCAAAGTTTAATTATAAAAAATTCATGGGCTCGACGTGAAAGCAACGATGGGATAACACGGAGAGGGCTCGAAACTTTTCCATAATCGTTTTCATTCGATAAAACGAGGTACGAGGGTCAATAACAACGGTCGCGGGTTTCACAGAGCCATCAAAAGCCCGAACCGCGTGTTACCGCGCGGCTTCGAAAACGAGAGAGTGGAGCAACGGTTGCGCCGTAACTCTCGAGAGCGGTAATTTGATCTCACCTCGCCGGTTCCCCGTCGGAAAACGGCGAGGCTGTGAGGACGAAAAAAAAGAAGGAGAAGAAAAAAAAAAAGAAACGTGGAACTTCCGGAGAGGATGAATAAGAAGCTGAGGTTAAATTCGCACTTGCCGAATGGACTTCGTTATCCGAAGTGTAATCAAACTTCGTGAAAAGTATCCGTTATCGTCGAATGAAGCGTTGAGGGTGAATATGTCTGAATTACGCTCGGGATAGTGAGTTATTTTTCTTTCGGAGGAATGAAAAGAGAAGGATATTCAACGTCGTGTCGTTTATAATAAAATGGAGGAACGTAGAGCGAGTCATAATTTTTTTTTTTTGGGTTAGTTAGGAGTTCGTTTCTTTGCAAATCGAAATGAAATTTTTCGAGGCACAGCACGTTTTCTTTTCACTCGGTTGGATCCATTGAAAAGCCGGGTTGGTCGCTAAAAGCTTCGGGCACTGTGAGATAAGAATAGCGAAGACGGTGGTGACATCTTTGTATGGAATGCGAGATCCGTGTGGTAATTGGAGTCTTCCGTGGAGGACACTTGTGTATGATGGGTTTCTCCGATAAGAGCCCTGGTCGAATGCAACACTTTCTAAGCCTATATTTGGATTTTTGTTTTTCAAAAATCCCGTGAGCCTTTATTTGGGAGCAACGAAAATCCTTCCAGAACTAACCCGGATTGGACCTTCGATTTCTGCTTAATAAAAATTACGAATATTAATAATTCTCGCTATGCATTTATTATTTCTCTCTTATTCGTATGTTATTTTTATAATTTTTCAAGATAGTGAGAATCATTTTTTATCTCATACCGAATACAAAAATTAATAAATAAATGAATAAACTAATAATAGTTATATTATTACTTACAGTAATAATATATAGTTGTAGCGTAGTAGCAGGTATATATTATAGCAGTATCAGAAATATTTATGACTGACACTAATAAATATTATTTCGAAATAAACCTGAGTACGTTAACAAGCCGATGGATTTCTGGTTAGATACAATATAAGAACCTTGACAATGTAAAAATGAATTACAAGCTCATATGCTTCTTATCGGAAAAATCCGATGGACGGAATAATAATTGATCCCCGATTTTATCGGACGAAATAAAAACGTAGGCGTGTTTTGTGATATAATTCATGGAATTTTCGTAATTCATTAACGTGGCGTTAAAATTGTATAGCGACCAATGACGAAATTGATAGCCATTAAAATCAAGCATAAATAGGCGACTCTTATTGATCGCCGAGCGCAAAAATAAAAACAATCCTTCGTGTTTATTATCCGGCATATAAACGACTACTTGATAACAAACAAAAAATGTTGATACTTTATTCTTCAATCTAATTTTACGAAGCGAAAAAAAAATCCCGAGATCGTCGAGCTTATCCCGTGCAACGTTTATGAAGCAAGCCCCGCATTTCTGAGATCCGTCCATAAATTCACGTCCGAGATAAGTTTGTTAAAAGTTTCGAAGTGAAGTGGTGGTATTGAGTTTCATAAACCAAGACGGGTCGAAAAAATATAGAATGCACTCCCGAAGTCGTATACTTCGTAATTGGACAAAGCCCCATTTTAGAAATAATAAATGCGGCACAAAAAAATATTTAAAAAAAGGTTAATAAAATATTTAATAATTCCAATTTATTTATTTGCTTTCGATATAGTAAATTAAAGAAATTCAAATATATCTTCCTGCTTCATCGTACGTATATGGGCTTCATCTCGATGGTTATCGACTTATATCGTATTATATTGAAAAATATATTAACCAAGCGTACAGTCATACGATCCGGACAAATTTATTTGTTCGAAGTCGAAAAAATTTCATTTATCCGTTGTAACGAATGACGTCGCTAACGTTGAAAGGGGCCTTGGGAAAACTCAAAAGAAAATATTCCACGGAAAACTTATTTCCAATAACTCGTGTTTGGGATGACCTATTTCTCGATCCATGGACTACCGTCAGGCGCTATATAGTTTCTGGCAAACTCCCGAAGGTCCCGGAACGAGCTGGAGCTCGCGCGGTCCATCAACTCAACGCGAGGGATGTAATAAACTCGTCAGGATAATGGTAGGAGTACGTTATCTATAAAATGAAGCTGCTGTCCGGGCTGTAATTTATTGAATTGAATCCGAAGAACAAAAATGGGATCGGCAGTATTCCAACGGTGGTTAAAAGTCTACGGAGGCCAAGAAAAGCGTTGGAAAAATAATAACAGATCGATGGACGTCAGGAGACGATCTTTCGGGTGCGAATCTGATCTTTGATTATTTAATGTTTCGACAGGTTAATAAATGGAATTAAAATGCTCCAAAAATAAATGTACCGAATCGACATGGCTCTTGTAACGAATATTTTTCTGATCGTTTGAATTTATTTACTATTCGTTTTATTTATGAATTAGGTTGGCCACTGTGGGGTCAATTTCGTGGGTTTTTAAAATGAATGAAACGCAGAGATAATTTTGATTTTGATTTTAACCGCCGGATTATTTTTATTTAAATTCGTTTATTCCCATAATCAATTTTTATTTCGTTTACCCATCATTCTCCAATATATAATTCATTCCCCCATTGCAATTACATCTTTATTTCATTATTTCGTTCACGCGCCTTCATTCGTTCAATTTGTTCTTGAGTTTACTATCGTGTCCTTATCATTGTCGCCGGTCGTTATGTAACATAGCCAATCCGTATACGTTTATTATTCACTTTTGATTTTTCATTTTGTATTCATGTCCTTATTCATATCCAGTCGTCATAATACGTCACGTGCTTTAAAATATTATCAATACACATTTATAATCGTTTATATCTTCAGTTCCAGTTATAGTTCATTTAAATTTATATTTTATTTTATTTTACGTTTTACTTTGTTTTATGTTATTAAATTCACTTTCATCATATTTATTAAGAACGTTCAGGTCCATTAATCGTTCGCCGTATATATCGCCAGTCGCACCACGAGACGATCCGTTGAAATATTATCAATAACACATTTATAAGTTTAATTTCGAATTAACGAATTCATTATTTTCGCCAATTCGGTCCAATATAACCGAATATAAAGTTGAATTCGGATATGAAGTTGGTTCTGCCGGATGGGTGGCATTTTGGAGCCGTACACGTTCAATTACGACGACAGGCGTCGGACGATTCCCGAAGCTTCGCTCGTTGGATTTCGCGTTACGCAAAATCACGCGATCGAAATTAAGTCCAACGATTGGCCCAATTCCGGTCGCGTGATCTAGTTCTTATATTTCGCTGACCACGTGATCCCAGGAAAGGACCACGGCCGTTACACTATACACTGGAAAAAAAGTATGCCTGTCAGAGGAAAACAATACGATACTAAACGGCCCTAGCTCCCGCAGCAGTAACGTAATGCTATAAGAGCTTTACTACATTGCCGAAACAGCGAAATGCTATTCAGCTCTCTATTCAGTTCTCACAGCGGAACAGGCCATCTATCAGAACTTTACGTTTAGTCCGCGGGACGAAATTCCCTTCATCCATTTAGCTATTACAGCTCATTGCAGTCTACTGACTGTTTGTTTAGCTCTCACGGTGATCCAAATTTCTGAGACAGCCATTCAGCCGAATAGTTAGTACTGGATTGCTGCAGTAACCTAAAATAGTACTGACCGGTAGAGGGCCGGCTTCGTTTAGCTGTCACAGCGAAGTTGAATTGCTCGGACAGAATTATTTTTTTTCCAGTGTATGAATAATAATATCCCGAAAAATCAAAATCCCGAAAACGTATATATAAGAGGGTGGCGCTTCTTCGGGTGACTTTCGAATTTTGGGGCGAACGACCCCTAGAATATTTCCGAATGATTAAAAAGAAATCCTCGCAGTTTCTCCGCTGTATCTCAATATTTACGACGTGGTAAATGTCCTAGTTTTTTCCATTTGATTAACATAGGATTTTCATTGACACTCCTTCATAATTATATAACACCGGTAATAAACATGTGAAAAATATGAACCTTGTACCGTTTCTGGCGGAATCCACGTTGTTATTTTAGCAAATTTTTATTTTTCAAAAATTCAAAATGGCGGACCCAATATGGCGGATTGAAAAATCGAAATTCATCGAATTTCGGGTCTACCATTTTTTATTCTTAAAAAATAAAAATTTGCCAAAAAAAACTTCGTGGATCCCTCTGGAGAATTGTACAAAGTTCATACTTCTCGCTCGTTTATTACCAATGCCATATAATTGTGAAAGACTCTCAATAAAAATCCTATGTTGATCAAATGGAAAAAAGTCGAAAGCTCACCACGTCGCAAATTTTAAGGTACAGTGAAGAAACTTTGCGAGGATTTTTTAAAAATTATTTAGTAACATTCGAGGGGGTGGTCGCGTAAAAATTCGAAAGTCACCCGAACAAGGGCCACCCTCATACATAGGTATAGCTGCGTAGGTCGTTTGATCGCATGAAGATGGCAGCCAATCCCTATTCTCAATTTTAATTCGATTTACTGACCTCTCCGGGTATTCAATATTCGGAACTTCGATCCGCACACGATAATCCATTACTCGAAGTGCGAGCAAGTTAAAAACCAACGGTTGGACCATACCCAGTGCAATCATCTCACCAACTTCGAAAACTGCTTATCATCGAAATGTCCGATTTCTATTCCAAACGTTTGCTGACCGGCCAAACGTTTCCCGACGAAGAACGCAAAATGCTCGGACTTTTTTTTTTGCTTTTTTCTTCGTCTCTCACATAAATCGAATGAGCAGCGATTTCAAAGGACGTTAGTCGGCGGAATATCACCCGGGGGACAAGTTTGCGAAGAGAAGAAGTGCAAGACCTCATCAAAAAGACAACGTGGCCGGTTTTATCCCATTCAATTCTCATGCGAATTGAAAAAGTGAATAGAAGAGGAATTGACGACCGTCGCAATACCTCTCGACGTCCTCGCCCGACTTACCCACATTTGCGCGGAAACTGCATTCTCGTGCAATTGCATTCTCGGCGAGGAGAGAAAAACCCGGTTGATGACCAGCGATAGCGAACGACCGAGAAGTCTCCGACTTGCTTCCAAGCTGATACGTTAGTGGTTTCAGCGGAGAACGAAAAAAAAAAACAACTGGCGGTGAAAAGAAGGGGATGAAGGGGTTTAAACTATCTGCACTAGGATGTCTCTCCTGAGGGGTTATCGTGAAGTCTAGCATCTGACTCGTTGATCAGTGATTACGGAGGATGAACTAAGTTTGCCGCAAAGTTTTCAGGAATACATTCCTACGTTTTCCTGAAGTCTTACATGAAATCAGCACGAAATAACGCATTAAAATCTACTCCAATTAACAAGATATATAGATAAAAGTATCAGCCGGTTTTATGTACGTCAGAAAATAACGTGCGAAATGCGTTCACGATGATTTCCGAGCTTCTCTAATCCGCTTGGAGTCGTTTTGAGAAATGCACGTTTCCCTGAAGTTTTACATTTAAATGCCACAAGAGAACGAATGAAAAAATGGTAGAATTACCAAAATATATGGATACAAATATTTAGCCGGATTTACGTGGAAAAAAGGTGCCATGCTCGTGCACGGCGGTCTGAGCGCTTCTCTAATCCGTTCAAAGAGAGAAGGAGGAGTACTTGTATAATAATGTTTTGCGAGTATGCCTGGGACGATATGGTTAAACTTTGTACGATAACGAAGCAATACTAAGACGAATCGATAACAAAATGGAACGAAATTGACACAACGAATGCACGAAAGAAGAAGAACGAAAGAGAGATTGCTCTGTTACTTCAAGACTTAGATATTTGTGGTTTTGAAGTAAGACCGACTAAGCCCAGAAAGAGTTTCTGGGAAATAACGATTTAACGTTGCGAACGCTGTATCACAGCGAAAAAAATTATTTCGAGAACACCAATTATCAGGTTATACTTAGTTTTTTATATTATTCAAGGTAGCGTTCTGAAAATTCGCTTAGCCTGTAACTTATGGATAAAACGAAAAACACACGACACTCATTCGGTTTAATCTACGAATCATGGACTCATCTGGTTTTGACTACCGATGCGCGACAATTGATAATCGATATACACCACCACCATAGGACCATAGGGGGTGGGGTGGTGGTGGACCTGGTAGTGTAGTGGTGGTTATCGGTATACATTCTTAAATGGAGGAATTTCATTTTACCGATAGAAAAGTTCAACGAAAACTTGCAAAAAAATATACCATGAGTCTCGTATTTTTTCTCAACGGAAAACTTTGATGAACTTATTCGGTTTTTTCGACCAAATAGACTTATCTGGTTAGGTCAATGTCGTTTATTTCTTCTTGCATGGGCGATTCTCGGCAACTCTGTGTTTGAACAAAATATTGACTATCTAAATTACAAAGATCTGATTTAATTCTTTGAAAGAATGGACTTATTCGGTTTTGCCTTCAAACCACCGAAATGTTCCGCAACTCCTACAAAATTATATGAATCAAGTATCGCCATAATGCATTACTTCATTTCAAGGCTACATTACCTATCTATCCATACCTATAAAACTGTTCCGTGACTGACTGACTGACTAACTGACTGACTGACGACCGACTGACTGACTGACAGGCAACGCACAGCCTAAACCACTGAAGATAAAAACGTGAAATTAATAAACTTACGTTCCTTAGAGGGTATAGAGGTCCACTAAGAAAGGATTTTTCGAAAATCAACCGCTAAGAGGGTGGAGTGGGGCGTGGGCGTTTCACAATTGTTACGGTATCTTTGGAATGGCAATAGATGGGGAGTTAAAATCTTGCATCAAGGTTTGAGTCACGAAGTAGGTGCTCACTAAGAAACGATTTTTCGAAAATCAACCCCTAAGGGGGTGAAATGGGTTGCGGGCGTTTATAACCATCGTTACTGTATCTCTGGAATGGCAATAGATGAGGAGTTGGCATTTTGCAAAGAGGTTTGGGCCACACAGTGGGTGCTCACTAAGAAAGGATTTTTCAAAAATAAAATCCTGAGGTAGTGAAATGCGGCGTAAGCGTTTGTATGGAAAATCGTATTCTCGGCGTCTCCTCTTTGTGCGGATCTCCGTATATTGTGTCTTTCTTATTGTTTTCTCATTCGGGTTCGACGGGAGTCAACGGGGAGTGGGGGTGAAGGGCGGGTCGGAGGGGCGACGGGAGGAGGGGGGGTAGACGGGTTGGTCGTCGGCTTAAAACCGAAATCGACGCGGACGAAGTCGCGGGTAAAAGCTAGTGTATAATTTGACGCAAGTTCAAGGTTCACGTTTTCGCGACGAAGCATCGTCGCGTTGCCGGCAGGTAAAGTCCGGAATGGCTCTGAGTGCGAAGGATTAAATTTGTTAATTACGAGAACTTTGAATTTGGTCGGGAAAATCGCAATCGACGGGTGGAACATCGATTAAATCTGTTTCTCCGCTATGCACCCAAAATACCTCACCGAAGTTGCGAATTTTGGGGAGAAAGGTAAATCTAAGGAGTAACTTTGGCCGAGAGTGGAGAGACAGGAATCAATGGATTAATTTAATCGAAGTTGTCTCCGGAAATAATCAGCATCGACGACAAGATAATTCCGCGGATACGCGCAGTCTTGGGACACGATTGCAAATTAATTCGACGACTTAATTAAATTTTCTTTCGATAATAATAGCGAGCCGAAGAAACTCTCGCCACATGGCTGATCGAAGATTGTAGAAACGATGGAAATGATACAAAGTTAAAAAATATTTTATGTTCAAACTCTACGCGACGTTGGGTTAATGAGATACTTTTTTCATTCAAACTGTCAATTTTTACAGTTAAATAAATTTTTAATTCAGACACGTATGATACCCGAGTGAGAAAATCAATGAATCACAAATAAACGCAAAGATACAGTGAAAAATAATTATTGTCTTAAATACAAAAATCATCATTAATCATCGTCGCTCTAATTAATTTCAATTTAATTTCACCAAAAACTTAATTCAGGATCACTCTCTCCTATTCTTAATAATATTTTACTATCCAACAGTCATCGTTCAGCTTCGCCCATCCGCGTGAAAAAAAAATCTGAACAAACGGTAGAATTTTTTTTTTTCATCGTGTTGGCACTTTTCCATTTTGCCCCAAGATCCGTTTTACCCCACTCGCCCCGATTGGTCGTGTCAGTATATTTTTCTTCACGCTCTCCACTGTTCGAAACTTTTCCGTCCGACGCCCCTTCATTACAGCAACCGGCTTAACTCTCGCTTCGTCGAATTCGCACGCGGCTACGGCAATGCTCCGTGAAACCGTTCCAATTGTCAGACGAATCGAGCTTCTCAACAGAACCCACGAGTGTTTCAACGAGTACGTACGCTAGAGTTATACCCAATTATTGGAAAAATAACTTCTCACCGAGCGATTCGATGCACAAACTTATGGCATATCGCGAAACACGTTCGAACGACCCAGGTGTCCATCTTATGACCGAGAATCGTGTAAAGGACACGGAGAAACTTTTGAAACGACAGATCCAGACTTGCACCATCGATATTGGATAAATTTAATGCTCATCAAAAATAATTGCCGATGGAATAATGAAAACTGTGAAAGTTTTTATTCTTCATTAATTATAACTTGCTTAATTCGATTTAGCTTTTCGTTCATTTTTCTTTCTTGAGAAATCGAATGGCCCCGAGGAAAGGAAAAAAATTTTGAGCTATGAATAATATTTAATTAAAAATTTGCCATTAAAATAATTAATTCAAATTCTTAATTCGATCGACATTGCAATTTTTATTTATCCGACAATCGACGATCATGAATTTTTAATGGTGTTGAGGTATTCCAGAACGAATATGAGAGATTAGGTCATCAATCTTGAAACAAACTGGGGATGCACCATCATATTTGAAAGCATCTTGATTAAAGCTCGGACGGAAAACTCGAATAAACTTTCTTCCCGAAATTGCTGAGAAGTCTCGGGACTGAGTAATTTGTAAGCGCGTTTGTTGGAAGAATCTTCAATCTCACTGAAGCACTCCCGTATCTGGTTGTGAGATATCTCGTTTCATATTACCGCTTC
This sequence comes from Sussaba pulchella, assembly GCA_963971145.1. Taxonomy (NCBI): domain Eukaryota; kingdom Metazoa; phylum Arthropoda; class Insecta; order Hymenoptera; family Ichneumonidae; genus Sussaba; species Sussaba pulchella. The sequence continues at coordinate 2,447,327 of OZ020171.1, read as the reverse complement.
AAATCTGATTAAAAGTTCAACTCCGTGCCACGAAATCCATATTCGGGGTTGGAGATGTCGGATGTAGACGCTCGGGAATATCCGAACGGAAATTGTTGTCGACACTCATGATATTTATATAGATCCATGTATTTGGACATAATAGAGATATTTTTTTATTTATCCTTCCCTATTACATCCAAGTTTCTATAAACTTTAGTTATGACCATTTTTGTCTACGATCGATATTTTTTTAGTTAAATCTGGAAAAATGGATGAAATTAAATTTTGGTGCCTACCTTTTTTTCTCCTAGGATCAATATTTCACGTCCACCGACTATTAGGCCAGTCGTGATGTACATTTGACATCACAATATTTTTGTATCTTCTAAACCGTAGCACGAAATAACAACTTTTATATAAAAAACGAACCGGAAAATTCAACTTCATTCAATGCTGAATGATTTTCTTTTCAATATTGAGTTTTATTTTGTGTCATTTATCCGTCAAATCACGAATTTTTGGATTTTAGCATCTTTTTTTAAAAAAAGTGGTTGAAAAATACCAAACTGCGTGTACATCGTCAAAAATAATTTGTCTACCATAACTATTTGTCTTGACTATTGTACAAATCCCGTTAGCCAATAAGCCGGTCGAGTGGGAATTTTAAGCCACTTTTTTTTCTTTTTCCGAATTAAATACTAATTTCTGCTAATAATGATTTATGCCATTTGTTAGAAACATTTTTAAGTACATTTTTACCAGCGGCCGAGTCGAAACATTAAATTATTACATATGTTTCTAGGCATAAAAATATAGCGTGTCTCATAGTTATCCGCCTCAACGGTACAATAATGCTATAAGAATGAACAATTTGTTTTCGAATTTATAATCTTTTCTTCAACCAATCGTCAAGGCTAAAGTACGTCCTCGAATATTCGCGATTGTGTTTACAGACCCAATATTTTTAAAGAAATTAACGCATTTCACCGCTATAACGTTAACACGGCCGTATCAATATTCGAGGCGTGAATTATTTGCGAATGCAATTGTCACTAAATTCAACAATAAGAAAGGGTGAAAAGTCGAACCTTGCACATTGCTTTCTCATAATTTTACGCATGTTCCAGAGCTTCCGCTACGAGGAACTATGTGTCGATCAATTTTGGCTTCCTTATAGAGGAAGCTTCGGCAAATGTGTAAAATTATTAGGAAGCAATGGGCAAGGTCCGACTTTGCGCCCTTGTTTTTACATAAAAACCGCTTGTAAATCTATCCAGTCCGGAATTAATATATGGCGAATTCCATGTCAAAACTAAAAATTGAAAATAGCATTGAATCTGAATGTCTGGATGAATTTTGCCCTAATTCAATACCAATCATCTTTCGATAATGGTGCAACTTTGTATCAAATTTTTGTCCGATACCTCGAACATTGCGCGAGCTAGAAAGCACACGGTACTTTTTGAAAAATTTCAAAATTATTTAAAAACACTACACTACGTGGATTTTGCTCAAATTTAGTACCAAGCATCTTGCTGTAATACTGGAACATTCTACTGAATTTGAGCTTGACATTTCAAGAATTTTGTAAGTTAAAGAGTGCAAATCGATATCTGAAGAATTTCAAAATCGTGTAAAAACAAAAGAACTGCAAGGATTTCTTCGAAAAATGTAATTAAGTAAGACGCCTTGAACCCTGTAGATGTGTGATAATCTTCAACTTGATAACTCAAGCCGTTCTCAAGCTGTGAACGTTAACTAAATGTTACATACATACACACATACATACATATGGGGCATTCCAAACCAAACCGTGGGGTCATTTCCCTCGGGTCCGCCGATTGTTGCATAATTTTATTTTTGACTTTGTTCCGACTTAAAATAGACCCTAATTTTTTTTCAGAATTTTTGCACCACTCTTTAAGGTGATGGACGCCGATTGTTGCATAAACTTGCATATAGTTATTTGCATAGAAATAAATTATATAATTTGCATACGATTTTTTTTTAACTTTGTTCTGACTACAAACGGACCCTTATTTTTTTTCACAATTTTCCCATCACTCCTTAAGGTGATGCGCGCGCATCGAAGTTGCAAAGATAAGAGTGAACCGACAAAACGGCCATTTTTAAAAATTTGATTTTTTTTCTACAAATGCTATGTTATAAAATAATAGTTTTTTTTCTAATTTGGGAGTGGGACGCAGCTTGCTTGTATTTAAAAAAAACTTTTTTTTTTTCAAATCTTTAAAATCGTAAAAATTTCTAATTATAAAAATCATTACACATGTGAACAAAAAATTAAAAATATAACGTGTCTTGAAAAATGTTTATATTTTGCATATTTCGTATCTCGATTTTTCACTTTGCTGTGCTCAGAGACGGTCACGTGCTCTCCCCTCACGAAATATGAAAAATATCAACATTTTTCAAGATATGTTTTATTTTTGTTTTTTTTTTCACACGTATAACGATTTTTATCATTAAAATTTTTTACGATTTCAAAAATCTTTATTTGAAAAACAAAGAAAGTATTTTTTTAAATACAAGCAAGTTGCGTCCCACTCCCAAATTGGAAAAAAAACTATTCTTTTATAACATAGCATTTGTAGAAAAAAAATCAAATTTTTGAAAATGGCCGTTTTGTCCGTTTACTCTTATTTTTGCAACTTCGATGCGCGCGCATCACCTTAAGGAGTGATGGGAAAATTGTGAAAAAAAATTAGGGTCCGTTTGTAGTCGGAACAAAGTTAAAAAAAAAAATCGTATGCAAATTATATACTTCCTTTCTATGCAAATAACTATATGCAAGTTTATGCAACAATCAGCGCCCATCACCTTAAATAGTGGTGCAAAAATTCTGAAAAAAAATTAGGGTCTATTATGAGTCGGAATGAAGTCAAAAATAAAATTATGCAACAATCGGCGGACCCGAGGGGAAATTACTCCACGGTTTGGTTTGGAATAAGCCATATGTACATCCTGACATCTTTTTTAAATGTGAATCTCGGAATTTTGGGACATTCTGAACACGTCTACATGAAAATGTGGAAAAAATTTTTTTTACGAAAACAAAGCTTACTATGAGGAAGCAAAAAGAGTTTCCGTACGGAATATTATATATTCCGCAAATATTTACGAATCTACGTCGAGTATCATCGATATCCCGAAGCGTTTATCCTGAAATATAAGAATTGTTCGATGAAAACTGCGCGATGGTTTTTGCAATCCGTGCGGCAATTTCACTATATGACATTGCGTCAACTCCAGAAGATAAATATCATGGAGAGTGCGGATGTTTCGAGCGTCGACGATCCGGATAAAACGAACACAAACGAAATAATAACCAAGGTTTTGAAGTCCGTCGCAAAGTTTTAGTGAGATTAATCACTGTCAGCCGCGATTTATCGCTTATGGATACGCACGAAAAAAAAACCTATTGCTTCGCGAAACGTCCTTGACTAAGAGTAATTAATTATAGCAATCATCTCCATAAATATACGAGTGGAATTGAATGCATTTAAACGGCCCTCGTAATATTTAAAAAAATATGCGCAAAAAAATAAATAAATAAAAAAACAAAAATAAATATAAATAATATAAATTAATGAAAAACAAAAAAATAATAATACAAAGCAAAATATAAAGATATTCGGGAGCTCGTGTTACGGTCAATAAAAAATGATCTATTTTACCACCCCAGTCTACATTAATTACTTTTACTCTGTGTATTCGAAATTAAAAATAATAAAAATTGATAAACACGTAAATTTTATATATATATTTCATCAAATTTATTCCACGAAATCGGCAGTCCAACTCGTTATTCCCAAGCCGATTAATACCAGCCATGGTGGGCTTGATTAAAATCGTTCTTGTGACCCGCGGCTCCGTTTTAATGCACGCAAATACCATATCGCCTTCTCCGAACCTAATCCCGCATTTGATATTGCACCACCGCTCTATACAATTTCAATAATTTTTTTTCCTTTCACTGTGATATTCCAGGATGCATCATATTCGCATCGGATCAAGAAGTAGCGGGAGTTATGAGAGCCGTGAGACGATGCAACGCGACCGGAAATTTCTCGTGGATCGGTAGCGACGGTTGGAGCGCCCGAAGTCTGGTCAGCGACGGAAACGAACCGGAAGTGGAGGGTACCCTGTCGGTCCAGCCACAAGCCAATCCCGTGGAGGGATTTGAGGATTATTTCCTCAACCTGACTGTCGAGAATAATAGGAGGAATCCTTGGTTCGTCGGTGAGACAACTTTTTCCGACGAGATAATGAAAAAGCTGCAAACTGAAACTTGCAAATTGATTCCTTCGAATATGACGCAATGCATGATCTTCTTAATGAGAAACTATTTTCTTACATCATTTCTGGCTTGATTGTGGAGGATTTCATTATGTCGAATAGATTAATTACTCAAATTCGATGGAGGAAACTTGCAAGTTTCCACTTGCAGCTCGTTCCTTGCCTAGAATTCGGTCCCTTTGACCAATAATGTAATTTTTGTATAATTTGACATATTTTGAAAACATATATAATAAATTTTAATCGACGTAATCAATTTTACTGGTAATTTTTAATGATATTTCTCAGTCGTCAGGTTCCCGCCATTTCCTCTATTTCATACGTTCAAATAATTATGTTTTTTTTTTTTAACGGAAAATTTGCTCAGATACTTTTGAAGTGTGACTATTCGTCTCTTAAAATCCGTTATAATTTTTGAAATCGCGAGCATCGTTGGAATACTACGATAAGATTTATGAAAAAAGTCGAATTCACGAAATTTTTTGGTTTTTCTTTTGGGTTAGACAACTTTGTCCATCTGTTTTCGGAGTTGACAGAAAATTATTGGCACCACTGTCTTCCTTATTGAAAAACGAAAAGATTGCACTACTTAAAAGTTGTCCTAACCGAATTTAAGTAATCATCCCACGCGATACAAGTCTCGGACGGTGAAACACCCCGGTTACCTAATAACGTATGAGCCATCTATGTTACCTAATCCAGGGTTAAGGGTCACTTAGGACTCTAGAAAATTTGTTCATTAAGAATTTTATGTAACGTTTGGTCTGCAACGCTCGTTGCGTCACGTAATCAAACGCTATCCTATGCTATTTCCTTATCTTCGGTCTCTTCTTTGGGCCGAGCTTCGTAGACAGCTGCAATCTCGAAATTCCTTGATGTAACGCACGAAGCCGTCGGCTTAAAAATGACAGAGAGAAATAAATATATTCTCTCTGTGTTTCTTATTTCAACACCGCTATCTGATTGACATCAGCTGTTTTGCTGTTTTGTTGTATTTCGATTATTCACTGTATCAAAAATTATGCCGAAATCTGCGACAAAACGGGAGCAAGAAACGGACGTACCGGAAACCACGAAAATAGCGAAAACCGCCGCACGAACGTTCACGTAAATGTAGGAAGGGTATCGTGTCAGGGAATTCGTCCATCAATAGGAATTTCCAAACAAATTCAACCATTCTGACAATATTATATATACCTTTGTTTATTCCTTTTTCTTTTATTTATTCGTTTTTTCATCGATGCAACTGTCAATAACTAATTAAAATCACGTAACGCAAATTCGACAATGGATTTAACTTGGGCTCAGGTTGCTTGAATAAACGTTGTTACAATGGGAACGATGAATTGCGAATTAGAACATTTTAAAAGTCGGTCAAGTGCGAGTTCGATTTGCGCAGATGATCCCATGCCATATTTTTAATTATTGATCCCTACAATCTTATAAGACCCAGGACTTCCTTTATTATCGTTATGTAAGCTTCAAGTAAGTCCTTATATTGCCTGTTTTTATTTTTATCTTAGGTCCCAGTAAAAATAACGGGGGAGGTTGCTCTATTTCCGCATATTTTCCAGGATATGTTTTCAAATTGCTACTTGGAATTATGAAACAAATATTTATGCATCAGGGAATCGAGCCACTCTAAAATTTTGAAAAAATCGATTAATTTTTCTCACATACTTTAATAGATACATTTATTGAGAATGTTATGTCAAAGTTTCAAAGACAAATTCATAGAATTAAATAAGTTAGGTACAACTAAGTTGGATGTAGAGAATTGGATGAGCCACGATGTATGGTTCGGATCGTTGCACTATATTTAAAAAAAAGTTCTATCTGCAAAATTCGGAATTTTTCCTACGCCGCAAAGTGAGGCGTGAATTGCTTGTCTCGGCTGAGCTCGCGTGGCCCGAGAACTTCAAACGCTTTCATCTCGACACGATTTTTTTTATCTCATTGACAGCAAATCGAAAAATCTACGCACCCGATTGATGTGATCGAGATCTCGTTTTTTCAGAAAATCTGGCTGTATGGTAACTCGTAGAATTTTTTTTTATAACGCTCTCTTGAGTTTATATCCACGGTTAAAGGCCTTTGAAAACGTTCAGTTTTTCAGCTAAAAATACCCCCCCAAGGAATTGCTATAGCAACTGATATGAAAATAATAAACTTTCCTTATATTTCATTTTTGGATGCACCATATGGGCCAAATGCTGTCGACCAGGTTGATTTTTTTTTCACAGTGCTATCTTCTGTGGGCGGAGGTGGTAGCGAGGGGCGGTCGAATCGATCGTTGATAGATTTCCTCATCTCGTACTTATATCAATAAACTGTCATAAATATTTAAGACCGATCCTATATACCTTTAATAATAGCTTTAATAATAACTTTCGCAAAAAAAAAAATTGGCAAAAATAGCTTCATTTTGCTTCCTCATAAAGGAAGCTTTGTGACGGTCCGAAATTTTTTTTCGAGATTTTGATGTCAATAAGTTCAGAATGTCCTAAAACATCCAGAAAACACATTCGGAAAAAATGTCCGGATGTATGTGTGTGTGTGTGTGTGTGTGTGTGTATGTATGTAACCACCCTCTAAAATTCAAACGTTCATAACTCGAGAACGGTTCAAGCTACCGTACTCAAATTTTGCACACATGTGATGCCTTCTAATATCTATGTAATCTGTAAATTTTGCAATTATCGACGAACTTGTTCGGCTTCGACAGCGTTTTGAATTTTTCAAAAAATGTCTGTAGCCACGCTAGCGTCCGCAATTTTTGACATTTTCGGCTAAATAGTTTTTTACATATAGAATTAAGTACAAGAACGGTTGGTATTGCATTTGAGCAGAATCCATCAATAACTTTAGATTTTATGACTTTTTGAATTTTTCAAAAAATCAACTTTTTTGCTCTATTTGTCGTTAACTTCAACCAATCGAACCATAATTCTCTGCAAGTATAGGATGTCATTGTGTTATAATACATATTAAATTTCGCCGAGATCGGCTGAACGGATCGAGTTCTAGAGCAATTAGAAATTTCTAAGTTCCAACCCTTGAAAATTCAAAACCACTTGACCGAACGTGCTCAAATTTATACACACGCTCAAATTAACCGTCAGCTTAAGCTGTTACTAGATTAGATAGGAATTAAACAACGCGCTCGAATTTTGGGACACATTGAATTTTTATATACGTTCGAGTCGGTTTTTATACGGTGGGAAGGATCTACGGATATCCTGCATAAAACAAGCTGCAAGCTGAAACTTGCAATTGGCTTCCCCTGAATTTTCGGTAGTGAACTTTCTTTATGAGGAAGCCGAAGATTAAAAAAAATAAAATAAAATAAATCGAGAGATGCTTCCTCATAGAAAGATTTCGTGCACTGCCGAAAATTCAGGGGAAGCCAATTGCAAGTTTCAGCTTGCAGCTTGTTTATCTCTTTACAATGACTCGTTCCCTTAAGCTCCGTTAAAAATCGTGGTTCGGGACATCGCTCAGGCTCAAACGCGGCAATATAACCAACAATTAATGTGAAAACGCAGCAATCGATGCGATACCACGAAAATATGGATGCGCCGTTTGAATATATAATGACGGAATATGGATAGGCAATTTTCTGGCGACAACGCGGATATGTGACCATCGGTAGTGCATAAACAGCAGCACGTAAATACCGTAATAGTAGCGCTGCGCGTACGCAGATAGAGTTGGCAAGGCAGAATAAACGATCGTTCCGGAAACGTCCGGTCAAGATTGTGGAACAACGAATTGGACGCAATTATCTGAAATTCGCTTATCACCGGAACAGTTTGGTAATTAACATTTGTCACACGTAATAATTTGAGGCTAATTTCTGGTTGGGTCTGATGCGATAAAATAATGAATTTTACGGATGCTTGCTATGCAACAACGCGCGCCGCTCCATCGTGTGGACAAAAATCGAGGTCGAGTCGGATTATTTGTAACTGCTGGCAATGGAAGACTTTACGTGGTCGTTTTTTTTTTTTTGGTTTTGTTCTTTGTTTCATTCGGATAATAATTGTACAGCAATTTCCAGAGAAACCGGGTGAAGTTATTATTGAATTGTATTTGCTACGAAAATTTGCTTCGATAACATTGCAATGCATAATTATCGAACCGTCTTTGTAAATTAACTTGGCACGTGTATTTCCGTCTTTGGTCGTTGATGTTTCAATTTCCACTTGTCTCGTCTTCTCTCGGACGTATGATTCCATTACGGGAACCTGATTCAATTAAGCCTCAGAGTACGGAATTTCTAACTCGAGAGCTTTGATCAATCGTCCAGAACGTACCTGTTTCCGCCTTGAAGTACGGGTGTTTGAACTGTATTATCCAAGCAAATAATTCTGTTTTCGGGGTGCAAAGATTTCCTCAGCATCGTCTCCTCATAGAACATGAGAATGACAATGCAACCACTCTGGAGAACCGTGCGTCTTTTTTTATCTAAGAGAATTTTCTAAATATATTTTCGATACATTAGCGATATATTTCATGTCGGCATAAATTTGGTATATATATAAATTTGGTATATATATAAATTTGGTATATATATACCCGGGTAAAGCCCGAAGCGTGTACAATTTCAAATATATTTCGGACTTTACCCATGTTTCCTGGGTATTACGGGGTCCACCCAGGGAAACCTAGACTTACCCGTTTTTGGACTTTACCCGTAACATATATACATGAAGGTGTTTCAGAAATACATTTTTTTTATTTTCCTACAGGCCGCTTCTCAAGTAGTTAGTTTAGATTAAAAATCACTGATCCGCCTTATTTGATTTTACATTTTTTTCCATTTTTCATTGAATTTAAGAGAAGTAATTGTTAGTGAAAAACATTTTCTGTAGAATTAACTGATATCCTGTTGTAAGAACAGATTGAAAATTTTCCTTAACAATTATCCCTCTCAATTTTAATAAAAAATGGAAAAAAAAATGAAAACTAAAATGAAGCGGATCTTTCACTCAACCTAGAATGCTCGCTTTTTGCCAACATTTTTTTTCTATCCAAACTAACTATTTGAGACGTGGCCAATTGGAAAATTAAAAAAAAAAAATTTCAAACACCCTAAAATACGTATTAGAGTGGTTCTTATTGGGATCATTTTCGAATTTTGATTGCGCCTAGGTCTCAAAAGATTCCTAAAAACCGACTAGAAATTAATTAAAAAAATAATGTGCAATAATTCCTCGTTTCATTCCCGTTCAAAGGCAATTCCAAGACCTATAGCTCATACGAATTACAATAAAAGGGGATTTGAAAAATATTGATATGCTACAAAATTTCATTTTACCATAAAATAAATGGAAAAATAATGAAAACTCGACGCTTGTCCGGTTTGACAAATTTTAGACCGATGGATGTATTCATTAACGTATTCGTTATCGCAACGAGCCTAATTTAATCGATTTCTTATTCTAGAATTTTGGGAGGATCACTTCAAATGCCGCTACCCAAACGCATCGCAGACTCCGTACAACAACTACACGAAAGAATGCACAACGACCGAGCGACTTACCAAACAAAATACCGCGTTCGAGAATCAGTTGCAGTTCGTTTCCGACGCTGTTATGGCATTCGCTTATGCATTTCGGTAAAACTGCTAAATTCATCATAGATCAAAGTATCGCTCAGAGTCGATTCTCTTATATATTTAAATTTTTCGGGTCAGACAGCAACCAAATATTTTTAAATATCAATATAACCAATGCATAATACATTGATTTAATAAAACTCAGAATAATAAGAATAAATAAGTATAGGTATTATTAGTAATGATAATACGTAATAATTATAAATTACTATGATTATTAATAGTATAATAATAATTATTATTATAATATTACTATTATTATTATTATTATTATTATTATTATTATTATTATTATTATTATTATTATTATTATTATTAATAATAATAATAATAATAATGATATTAATAATAATAATTATTATTATTATTATTATTATTATTATTATTATTATTATTATTATTATTATTATTATTATTATTATTATTATTATTATACTATTAATAATCATAGTAATTTATAAGTATTACTAATTATCATTACTAATAATAACTATACTTATTTATTATTATTATTATTATTATTAAATAATATAATAAGATATCGATGAAATTATAACCAGAAATGTTTCTCCCAATTTCAAATAGCCATTTTCCTCAACTGTTTTCAGTAACATGCACGAAGATTTGTGTCACGGAAAGCGAGGACTGTGCGATGCAATGAAACCAACAAAAGGCACCGAACTACTTAGCTATCTACGAAGAGTCAAATTCAAAGGTGCGAACAATACATTGATTTTTTACCCCATCTGTGCGTTCTGTGGTTTTACAGACCGAACAATAAGTCTATGAAAAGAATTTTCGAGAAATAATGATTTTACATTGCCAGAGCTCTATCACATTGGACAAATCCTTTTCAAAACTAATAATTATCTGGTTACACTTACTTTTTGGAACTATTTAAAGTAGCATTCGGTTAAATTTTGATAGGCTCGAACTTATGGATAAAAAAAAAACACTGTTCCACTTTTTCGGTTTTGCCTACAATTTTCATGGTCTTATCTAGTTTGGCCTACCGATGCGAAACAATTAATAATCGATATACACTGTAAGATAGCGGAAATTTATTTTACCTATTCATAGGTAAAATGAAAGCATTGACAATATAATATATTCTATTTATTTATTTCTTCCCGTATGGCCAATTTTTGGCTATTCTGCATTAAAAAACGATCTCTACAATCTAAATTACAAAAACCTAATGCAATCGGATTAAAAAAGACAACCCCACTCACTCGGTTTCTACTCAAAACCACAAAGCTGTACACCAATTAACCGATTAATGCGGAGTTACCCCGTGTCCTTGAAGGTTTGAGCGGTGACGTATTCGACTTCGACAAGAACGGCGACGGTCCGGCCCGATACAATATAATCCACTTCAAGCAAGTATCCCCGGGAAAGTACGAGTGGATTCGAGTTGGGAAATACTTGGAGGGCGAGTTGCGTCTCAACATGTCAGGTAAATATTTGTCGAAGCTGAAACGATCCGAGCCGTGAACAATTTCCATGTAGTTCGACGTGACGGTATCGCGTTTGAAATGTACACGCTTACACGAAATCGCTCGTTAAGCCTCTCCGTAGGGGGGGCAATACTACTCGACGTATCAATTTCATTGTCGATGTGTCATACGTAATTCGATACAATGGATGATACGACTGTACTACACGTTCCAGAGATCCAATTTCGTCTGGGTCACCCCCAACCACCGGAAAGTGTATGCTCGTTACCGTGCGAGGTCGGCCAGGCGAAGAAATATGTCGAGGGCGAAAGCTGTTGTTGGCATTGTTTCAACTGCACCCAGTATCAGGTAACCGAGTAACAACCGTGTCTCATTATCATCGTCGAGTGGAAAATTTCGTATTAATTCGAAATTAAAAGTAAAAGTGCGTGATAATCGTGTCACGCGATATTCAGTGCTTTCTTAATCATTAACGAGCACTCGGGGTCCACATGACCCCGCAAAATTGTTGGGTTTGAATGGGTGTGAGATTTGCGAAAGTAATAAAAAAAATTTCGAATTTTTTTTTCCTTCATAATTTAGTCAACTTTTTTTATCTTGAATTTTTATCTTCGGAGTTTGAAGTAGATATACTTTTCGAAACGCGCACTGTCGCGATATTTTTTATCTCACAGTAAAGTATCTCGACAGATGATATCGCATGTATTTTGGTAAAAAAAAAATCAAATTTGGAAAAGTTATTGTTGTTTTTGTGAAACCTGTCACATTTCCAACATTATTTCGGATCGAAATTTTTTTAAAACTATTTAAAATTATAATAAAATTATAATTGCTCCTAATATAATTGAAAACGAATTGCTCTTAATTTTTGAGGACTTAAGAAACACATTGGTGTTTTTAAGATTGAAAAATTACCAAAACTTTAGGAAAGTATTCAAATTTGAAAAAGTTATTAATATTTTTGTAAAAAAAAACATTTCCGTCATTAAAATTCAAAAAATTTTTTTTAAAGTAGGTATGTTAAAACTATAGTTCGAAAAAACCAATTGCGTCTAATTCTTGCGGACTTGAGAAGCACGTCGGCCTTTTTGACATGTTAAAATAACAGAAACTGGTCCAGAGCACAACTTTTAACTGTTGGGATCGAAAGCACGAGCTGTAACCGTTATGAATTTTACCCAAGTGTGGCCATTAAGGGTTAATCGTGATCATCAAAAGCTCTGACTGAAGATACTGTATCGTGAACTAACGGATATCGAATTTTGAAATCAGGATATTTAAATCTCATTTCAAATTTCTCAATGTCCCAATCAGATCCAAATACATAAGATTGCCACGGACTGCAAGAAATATTTTTTGTAACGCAATAAATAATTCATTTTGAATGATATGATATTACGCAATCCGCAACAAAATCTGTAATTTGAATTTTCGCGTTACGATTGATCTGTTCGATGTCAAATCATAAATGTGTCCTCCGTTTGAAAATATTGCGGGAAATATCATTCTTGCTTTTTCAATCGACGTACAATCTGGGGCCGATAAAAATTGAAATAGAATAATCATCTCTATTTCTCTGGCGTTCATACATTTTTCACATCGTCCTGAAAGTGATGGAATATACCATTCGATCAATAACAACGGATAAAATGCCAATTTATCCGGCAGCTATTTTCCACTTTCATTCAACGGATATCGATCTTGAAATACATTGAAGCCGTGAACGAAGGATTGTGTCTCACAATTCCCACGTTTCACTGTTCTCGGTCTTTTATCCGAAAGATCAATCGTGAAGGGTAAATTTTCGATGCCAGAAAATTCATGGATCGAGTTGTTATCGTTGATAAAAGATAATTCAATTATAAAACGAGAAAATAATTATCCTAAAATTCAATAAAACACGATTGAATTAAAAATAATGAAATAAAATGAATAATTAGAGAAAAGAATAAAAAATGGAAATAATTAAGTACATAATGTACGATTATGTGGTTAAAATTATGTGAACACAATCATAGGTCGTCTAAATCCGTCAATTTATTTGGTAAATAACTTAAATGGACCAAAATCAAAGAGCCAACCCTTTTTTTTTAACACTTACAATTAGTCAAACTAAGGAAGGTACGACCAGTGTCAAAATCGTATACTAATCATTCTAGTTACAACGTCGTTAATGTAAATCGCCATTTTTCGTCATCCAACGAAAAATATATTTTGTTCACATCAATCTTTTAATTTAGATACGGCACAAGGACAACGAAGAACAATGCGTGCTGTGTCCACAAGGCACTGTACCGGACGAAACTCATTCCTACTGTCGCGACATACCCGAAAACTTTCTCAGACTGGAAAGTGCTTGGGCCATCGGCGCAATGTCATTTTCTTCGACCGGAATTCTCGTAAGTTTCCTTCCGGCTCTAATGGGTCTAATTACATTTTTCGAGTTCCGTAGTAAACTAGGAATCCTTATGGTTCCCTTCTGTTCGTCCAGCCGTCCGTAGGTTTGTGTGCCAGAACCCTCCGATTCTCTCATTTATGTACCTATTAAGTTGAAACTTGGCAGACGGACATAAATGAATGACCCAAAAACAGAAATGATGAGTTTTTAAAAAATAGTAATTTTTTTGAACTCCCCTCCGATGGACCGAAAAGTATACTTAACTTTTTTTTAATTTTTAATTTTTTTCTTCATTGCATGAGTTGTCTTTGAATAGATCGCCTAAAATGCATCAAAAAGGTTATAGGTCCTCTCGATTTTTACCCTTCAGCCATCGGCTATTTGTTTTTAAAGTCGTTATCGGAGCGTAACCTCCCGAGTCGAAATTTTTATCTTCGTTTCAACTTATTTCAACATCACTTTGACGCTGAAGAATGTTGAAAGTCGTATGGAATCAATTATAAGCCATTCTTATGCGCGTTTCAAGTTCACTTCACCCTAAAAACCTGCAGTTATTTCCCGTTTTACGAGATCGGATGGTGAAACGAAGGTGAAAATAATTTCACTTTCATTTGGCTTTATTTCAACTTCCTTTCTTATAATACACTATTATCATTATTATTTGCTGTGTGAGGTTTGGCAACCTGCGACCATATCTTTATTTTTTTTTATTACGTTTCGCCCCTAGATTCGGGGCCCCTGCGGATATGGACGAAACGTAATAAAATAATAAAAAAAGATATGGTCGTTCGTCGCTAAAGCTCACGCACCAAATAATTGATAGCGGTTGAAGCAACCCAACATAATAATTATTATTATTGATTCTGAATTATTCATTATTATCGATTCCGGATAAATTATAATCAAAGAATTAGAACGAGAGAACAATAAATTAGAATAGATTTTTATTGATTCATAAAGGACGGAAAAATAACGAAAGTAAAGATTTCACCCTCATTCGGATGATGAAACGAAGTCGAAAAAGATTTCGACATAACATTGAGGTTGAAACGTTAGTGAAAACAGTTTCGACCTCACATTGGAGGTAAAACGAAGATGAAAACCGTTTCGACCTCACATTCAGGTTGAAACGAAGATGAAAAAATGTTTCGACCTCACTTCACCTTCCAATTCGGACACATGAGGTAAAATGAGTTAAAATGTAGGGTGAAAATTTCGACTCGGGGCTTCCCGTCTAATTTCCAAACTATCGATGCACAAAATCTGGAAAAATATCAGAACATACCTTTCAAATCAGTACTTCAAACAAACACCGTGACAAAAAAAGTTAATGCAAAAAAAAAAAAAATTAGAAATCACTCTTTTCCCGAAACAATCAATCTTGTCAAGCCAACATAGCTTTTACAGCGTATCACAAAAATAGCTTCGTATCATAAACGTACCCAGAATGATTCTTGTCCAGTTTTTAATTCGTTTCTTTCATTCACGAACCCGATTCTCGTTTTGTCCGTCGTTGTCGACGTCAAGAAGTTTCAATCATCAAAACCTAATGCGTCACAATAACGCGATTCATTCCAGATCACTTTGTTCGTCGGCGGTGTATTCCTGAAACACAACGATACCCCAATTGTCCGGGCTTCGGGACGCGAATTGTCCTACGTACTTTTGACCGGGATTCTACTGTGCTACCTCGTGACTTTCGCTCTGGTTCTCCGACCTAACGACATCGTGTGCAGCATTCAGAGGTAACGTTGACCACCTTTGAACAATAAACGGCTTGTACACCGACCTAAAACTGATGAAACTTATTAAACGCGCGACCGGCAAGCTTTATCGTCTATTATGGAATTCAATATTCAACGTTCTCGTACTCTCCGACATTGTACGGAAATATGCTTTATGCACGGGGGTTTCGCGTCACACTGCTGTGCGAGAAACCCGGTGTTCATTTACGTATTCCCGGGCTTGAGTGCAAAGTGGCTCACCACCCCCAAAAACTTTACCTCCGCTCGGTAATCCTTCTGCGACAGAATGTAACGTGGCCTACGATCTTAACCAATTTACGTACAACACAGGCGTCACGGATCGCGAGGCCGAGTCGGACTGGTTTGCCTGGCTTTGCCAGCTTTCGAGCTTTGTCCTTTGTTACAAAGAATCCGTAATAATTGAGAGAAATTGCACGTGACGGATTACCGCGAAGCGAGTTATTCGGAAATGTTGATGATTGTTCGGGACATTGATATGGCAGCGGAAACTGACGATTGAACTATTTTATGAATCGATGAATGAGTCATTGATGATTAAAGTTGAAATGATATTTGATGGAATGATATTTATATATGGGGCAATTCACGAGAATCCGGACGACTTCGAGCAGGTGTCGTAAAATTGTTGATCCATGATGTTTCACATCAATTTATGGGTGAAATGGAGAGATAAGTGTTTCGGGATTTTTGATTTCGAGCAATCGCTATGAAGATACAGACAACTTTTGATGATTGTTAGTTTTTCAAACCGATATATCTCAGCAACGATTATCGATAAATTGAAAAACTACTATTGTTTTCTCTCTGTTTTTGTACGCACCATTCGATGAAAATATTCATGAGTACGTTGCACCATCGAAACCATTCATAATTAACAGTTGAACAATTAAAACTTGCATAATTCAAAAAATGCTTTTGTCATTTTTATTTTTTATTTTTTTTAAATTTCTTAAATAAAAACAAAAAATTTAATACCTCAAACAGAGTGGTCCAACGTTTCGTTCGGAAGTTATAGTCCATTTTCTGGTTAAATCCCGTTAAGATTTTTTTCGTTCCGTTGATGTTGATATTTGATTTCATTTTTTTTTAATATCCGGAATCATTGAATATTTCACTGATTAATATTAATATATGTTGATATTTGATCCGGTTTTTTTAGTGTCTGGTATTTCATATATTCGACCGATATTTCGATATTTCAATATTTCTGTAAACAATATTCATGTGTTAAAATTCTATTACTTACTTTCAAATATCTAATACCTTCGATATTTGACTAAATATTCAATATTCATTGCGAAAAATCTCGAAGCACTTTAAACAGACATTTTAGAAGAACTAACGGGTAGCGTCACAACAACAATACACACATGTTACCCAGCATCGTTCCTCTATTCACACTGCATGGAATGCTGGAAAAAAAATGCGTAATTAAAAAATATTCTAGATTCTCCGCGGGTTTTTGCTTCACGGTCGTGTACGCCGCACTGCTAACCAAAACCAACCGGATATCACGAATATTCAACGCTGGAAAGCACAGCGCGAAAAGACCGTCCCTCATCTCGCCCCGGTCGCAACTAATAATATGCAGCATGCTGGTGGCCGTCCAGATACTTATCAATGGAGTTTGGATGATTATCGACCCGGCAAGAGCCATGCATCATTATCCGACGCGAGAAGATAATCTTCTTGTGTGCAACAGCTACATCGACGCGAGTTACATGATCGCTTTTACCTATCCAATCATACTGATCGTAGTGTGCACCGTGTACGCGGTGTTGACCCGTAAAATACCGGAGGCTTTCAACGAAAGCAAACACATAGGTACGTGTAATGATTACGGGAAA